>OZ018329.1:1584749-2034749 GCA_963969495.1 Ceratothoa steindachneri
CTAAAAGAAGTACGGGCCTATCACGTCAAATTGTGATATGGCACACCACACCATTAGTTTAGGGGAATGTAGTGGTATTTCCTGGATAATTCGGGGGTTATTTTCAGCCCAGTAAAGTAAATTGGTGTTATTCACAGCCCCACAGAGTTAAAATTTTGCCTCGTCGCTACTGAAGAAAACTGCCTCGGAGCGATCTGTGCAAACATGTTTTCACACAGATTTTAGCGGTTGGCAAAGTCTGCTTGGTTCAATTCTTGAGCCATCATTATTTTGTAGCATGCCTTCGAGCAGAACGTCTCGGCGCCTGCACGATCGGTGCTCTCACCATCTTCCCATTTTCTGGTGTTCTGATGGACCTGCGTCAGCCATGTGTATCTCTTCTTAGTGTGCTACCAGTTGCCTCCAACTGCCTAACCCAGGACCGAATTGTGTTCGCCTGAGGAACGGCATCATTGCGCAAAATATTTAACCGTCGCCGAAAAGCTCTTTGCGTCGCAATCACAAATTGATTGTTCTCAAAATACGCGCGCACGGCAAAGCCACGATGTGCTCCCGTCCCCCCCCCCTCCTCCCCCCCTCCCCCCCCTCCCTCCCCCCTCCTCCTCCCCCTGAGCATTGTCTCTTCAAAACTGCTCAATCGGTTCTGCCACACCAAGTATATATATATATATATATATATATATATATATATATATATATATATATATATATATATATATATATATATATATATATATATATATATAGTTGAAGACCATTGTGTATTACGCCTTAATTAATTTCCTTTGGCAACTTTCTATTCATCTAACTATCTTTTTTATTCCGTCTTGTAGATGGTGGATCACTTATCCTGTATTCATCTCTTTTAAATGAATGTGTTTGGTAAAAAAACAAACTAAATTGCTGAGCTTTCGATCTTATTCAATCATCTTCGGAGCGTTTTGATATGTTCTTGCCTCCTATACCGTTGTAATGAGTGGTGTGAGGATCTGACAGAATGAAAGAAAACGATTTTTAAGGGCTATATATTCCGCCTAGGTTGAGCATAACTTTAGAGGAAATGGGCATAAGTGGGCGTTATCGCGATAAATTTTCGCGATAACGATATCGAATTATCGGTTATCTGATATTCTTTCCCGCGTTATCGATTCATCGGGATCGCCGATACTTTTGGTTTCAAACTAGTGATAATCGATCATTTAGTTTTTGTTTCCAGTTTAGCACAGGGGCGAGCCGCGCGTGCCTTGGAGGCAGAAATAGGTAGGTCTGCGCGGGGAACCGAACGTATACTGAACGGAGTGAGGCGCGGCCGGTCTTGACGTCTTCTTAAAACGTTTGCTCAGCTTCAGTCTCTCACCAGCTGTCGTACGAAAGGTCACGAGGTGTTGCTCCTGCGCGCTACCGGTTTTACGCGTTCTTTGATGATTTTTTTCCCTATGTTCCCGTGCTTCTTCCGTTCTAATTTTTTTGTGTACGTATATATGAATGCATGTACTATTCGGTGATATTCTTTAATGTCCGTGTCGTGGTATGACATTACATTACATCAATACCATATTATATCTATCAGGGAGAGACCAATAACTTGAAAGTGAACCGACAAATGGGACGGAAAACCACGAGTTTAGACGGGCTGAGTAGCGTGAGAGAGTGCAACGAGGTCAGGCAAAGCTCAAGGTTAGTCAAAGAGACAAATACAAAAATATAATTTTATTTACAAAGATAATGAGAGAATTGATGGGTAAAATTACTTCAGAGAACTAACTGACAAAATCACATCAGTAAATGAAAGGGGGGGGAATTGTAGTTATGAATCAGGCTATGAAGTTAGATCTTAAGGTATTGCCGGAGGAGACTATTCAAATGGAGGGGGGATTACCTCAATTAGGTTACTAAAAGGGGGAGAGGGGTTAGCTTACGGATGTCTTCTGCACTTGAGGTGAGGCCGCTCGGGCTTCAAAGCGGGAGGTTGGAGTGATGACGGTTCTCCAAAAGCAAAGGGGAGGGGGACAACTTCCGGTCCAGGGTAGAGTATTTCGGCTACCCGAAATGAGGAGGGTTTCGACAGGAGTTGATGAAAGAAGTCGAGAAAATCACTCGGGGCGATCGTTCAGTGGAATTACCTCCTGGCTGGGGTTAATTCCAAATAAACAAAATAGTCCAGCTGTCACTTTGCTTTGTTGCTAGCCCTTGACTTGGAACCATGGGGAACTCTTCAGGGTTCTGGCGAGACTTCTCAACTCTGTGTGTCTTCCGGGGGGTCAAGCGTTATTTATATCCGAGGCTCTTCTCGGAGTTGGGGGACTCGATTCGAGGCTACCGCTTAGGGAAGAAGGGGGGGGGTAGGCTTACCACTTTAGGCCTAGCCGGGCTTTCTGCTGCACTTGAGAGTTCCTTTCTGCTAAAGATCTTCCACGTGGGGATTCCCTCACACTCCGTTTATAAACGTTTTGAACACTTACGAAGCTACGCTCCTATTCTAAACTGATCCTATTTTTATTGTAATTTAGTAGTGCAGTACTTTACTATTTTATAGTATTGAATTTGTGATGGCGTTGCAAGAGACTGTGCCTTCATTAAGCCAAAGAGACAGAGCTTCAGCCTTAGTCACCCTGGTCATTACTTGGCAAGTGGGTGAAGTACAAGAAGGTGATTGGCGACAGCTACATTTTCCAGTGCTTGTCCTGCCTCCCCGAGATCACTGAGGTGAAGGTGAACAAGGGCACCAAGGCCAACCTGAAGAGCCACTTCAACAGGATTCATCCTGACAAGGCAAAACAAGTTGATGAAGCTTGCAAAGCCAACGTTGGGACTGGCGGCCGCAGCAGGACCCGGTCCGGTTAGTCAGACGACGGCGGGCCAACCAGCAAGAAGCAGCGGCAGATGTCCATCGCCGAGACCTTTGGTATCATGGCCCAGGGCAGCGCCGTCCTCCAGTCCACCGTTGACAAGACAATTGTCAAGTTTGTGGTGGACAACATGCTGCTGCTGCAGATTGTGGATAGTCAGAGCTTCGGGGACATGGTCCACACCCTCAACCATAAGAAAGAGGTACCCTCCAGGAGGACGCTTGAGAAGAGGATCCTCAAAACCTATTGGGAGATGAAGGAGAGCCTCACCAGGTAAGAAACTAAGAAACATTATTCAACTATTATTACTATTGTATTATAAAATAACGCTATATATCGTCAATAATCAATCATGTATTATAATTTTGGATTTATAGGTTATCACCATATCGTGCGATAAATTGATCGCCACATCGATTATCGGTTATCGCCGATAAGGTTATCGTTATCGATTTATCAGTTATCGTGATGCATTTTTTCGTTATGGCGCCCACCACTGGAAATGGCCTAATCCGGTGAGTGGAGTTTTAAAATAATTTTAATGTGCGATTCCAGCTTGTCGCTTGACTGTTGATGGCCGGCTTATCTTCGTTTATTAATGTGGCTTTTAAGATGTTCAACCTAGCTTTATTAATCTCTTTTCTTTTAATAACGCTACTATCAACAAGCATATATCTCATTAGGTTAATATTATGAGCACTCTCCATATGATTTTTAGGCCCTCCACTTTGTAGATGCATAAATAAACGTCTCGAAAGTGTAGTAGTTGTAATGCGTTTGGTGACCTAAGCTTCATGTGATTGCCTAATAGGTTACACTACATTACTTTGTTTACTCAACCTGTATAATTGCCTTATAGGTTACACTACATTACTTTGTTTACTTAACCTGATTAGAGTGGATATGTTTACTTATATCGTTTCTTTTTTTATTTTCAGACTGTATTGAGGTTTTGTTAGTTGAATAAAGCTTAGAGAAAGGTATTGACGCTTTATTTGAATTATCACAATTTATTCAACTAATAATCCCACCAGTGCCGATCCAAAGGCTATATTGGTACTTTGAATAAATAGTGGGAACCCTATCAAAGTTTTATAAAAAATAAAAACAAGCTGCGTCTGATCTAAAGACGGATAAATTCCTGAGACCTGAACGACTAGATGTATCCCCCAACTCGCCTACTGCTGCACGAGAATGGAATCACTGGAATCGTACTTTCTCTGCATTCCTGGAATCTATTGCAAGCCTTAATCTTAACAAGCTGGATACATTGATCAATTTTGTCTCTCCAGCCGTATATGGTTACATTGCTGAGTGTACTACCTATGATTCAGCTATAGATCTTCTCAAAGACCTTTATGCCAAGCCCAAAAATGAAGTGTTCACGCGACATTTATTGGCTACTTGTAGGCAGCATGAAGGGGAGACATTAGATGACTATCTACAAGAGCTTCAGGTGCTCAGCAAGGATTGTAACTTTAAGGCTGCTACTGCTTCACAGAATCGGGATTACTACTCACGGGATTCTTTCATCAATGGCTTGCTCTCGTATACAATCAGGGGCAACGATTGCTTGAAAACAAAACTTTAGACATAAGTATGGCTGTTGATCAAGCCAGGGCACTCGATGTTGCTCAGAAGATCTCAGAGTCTTATTCTCGTTATACTGTATCTGGTGCAAGTGCTGCTGCGACATCCTAGCCTGCTCGCACTGATGATGGGACTTGTGCTGCTGCAACATATGAAACAACTTATTCTGCTGAAAGGACGCTGCTGCCAATTTAAAGTCCCGATGCTATTTCTGCGGTGGTCCCCGTCACAATCGTGGACAGTGCCCTGCAAGAAACGTCACTAGTCATAAGTGTAATAAGCAGTGGCACTTCGCTAAGGTTTGCCGGTCTACTACATTTTCTACTTCTGCATCCACTCAGTCTTATACACTGGCCGTAATCTCTGCTTCTTCCCCGGGACTACTACGGCGAGCTACTGTGTATGTTTTGGTTGGTAATAATGAAGCAACCGCTCTTATCGACACAGGGAGCTCTGAATCTTTCATCTCACATAGCTATGCCAAGAAGCACAAGTTGAAGGTTGTTCCAGCGACTGAAAGCGTATCTATGACCTCTCCATCACCCTCATCTCCTGTGAAGGGACGCTGCACGGTTGACATATCAGTTTGAAGGCTGAGTGCTACTACAATACCAGGCTTTCTGTGTGCTGCCAGACTCGTGCTGTTATGTTATTCTTGGTCAAGACTTTATGAACAAGCACTCTAGTGTTACTGCAGACTTTGGCGCATCCAAGAAAGATCTAAATGTCTCCAACCCTGCCACTTGCAATGTACTGTCTGCTCTGGTAGATACACCTCGTCTCTTTTCAAGTCTTGCTCCTCATTGCGAACCTGTTGCAACAAAATCTCAGAGGTTTGACGTTGATGATAAGAAGTTCATAAGGTTTGAAATTAACAAGATGCTACATGATGGTGTTATTGAGGAGAGCACATCTCCATGGAGGGCGCAAGTTCTTGTTGTGTCGAATTAGCGCCACCGAAAGGGATTAGTTGTTGACTATGGACAGACCATTAATAGATTCACTCGTTTGGATACGTACCCTCTTCCAAGAATAGATGACCTTGTCACGGAACTGTCTCATTACAAGTACTATAGTTCACTGGACTGAAAAGTGCTTATCACCAGATACCTATACGGGAAGAGGACAAGCCATATACTGCTTTTGAAGCGAATGGCAAGCTATATAAATTTTGCAGAGTGCCACTTGGGGTTACGAACGGCGTTGCTTGCTTCCAAAGGAATATGGACAACATCATCAAGCAACACGATCTGCATGGAACTTATGCTTAAGTGGAGAATATTGTCGTGGCAGGGAAAACCCAGCTGGAGCACGATGAAAACTTGGCGAAATTTCAAGAAGCTGCCCGGTTCCACAACCTTACCTTCAACGAGCCTAAGTCTGTCATTTCAAAAAAATCAATAGATTCTCTTGGTTACACAATAACCCACGGCTCTCTCAAGCCAGATTCTGAACGTTTACGTCCATCAAAGGAATTACCGATCCCTAAAGGCCGTAGTTCTTTACGTCGTGTTATTGGTATGTTTTCCTATTATTCGCAGTGGGTTTCCCGATTCTCTGACAAGATCAGACCTCTTGTTGCCACTGACACTTTTCCTTTTAGTCCAGAGGCCCTGAAAGCCATCGATGATCTCAAAGAAGAGATTGGGAAGGCTGTTGTGCACTCGATTGATGAAACTATTCCTTTGGTAGTTGAGACTGATGCCTCCGATACAGCCATTGCTGCTACTCTGAATCTGACAGGCCGTCCAGTTGCCTTTTTCTCTCGCAACCTCACACATACTAAACACAAACACTCTGCAGTAGAAAAAGAGGCATGTGCAATTGTGGAATCTGTAAAGAGGTGGTCTCATTACTAGACAGAACGACGTTTCACCTTAGTTACGGACCAACAGGCTGTCAGCTTTATGTTCCCTACGAATCGGCTTGGAAAAATCCAGAATGATAAAATTCAACGATGGAGGATCGAGTTGGGGTGCTACAATTATGCCTTCTTAGCTGCATTCTGATCGCTGATCTTCGTCTATGGCCAAGGATCTACATGAGTTCTTGCACAATCTAGGCATCGCCACTAGTGGAACGACACCTATAGTCCTCGAGGGAATGGGCAGTGTGAGAGGTATAATGCTATAATATGGAAGCACATAACCCTTGCTCTGGCATGCAAGAACCTTCAAGAATATCAATGGGAAACAGTGCTGCCTGGCGCCCTTCATTCTATTAGATTTCTGCTCTACACAGCCACCAATGCTACGCCACATGAAAGGCTCTTCTCGTACCAGCGTCGATCTCCCAGTGGCCATTCGTTGCCAACTTGGTTATCTGTTCCTGGACCCGTCTTACTACGACGTCACGTTCGCGCCAGTAAATATGAACCCCTCGTTAATGAGGTTCAGTTGTTAGAAGCAAACCCACAATACGCTCATGTAAGATTTGCCGATGGACGCGAATCAACGATATTAGTGCATCACTTGGTTCCGACTGGTAACGTATCATTATATGAGAGGCAAGAGGATCTCAACGTCGATCCTTCTAAAGAGACTGGTTTGGTGGAGATTCTTCCGGTATCTACGGCCATTAATCTGAGTTGAATTCTTCCAATGCTGCAGGTGACCAAAGTATATTCATCAAGGAAAGAGATATGAAGATGGATTCTCTTCCGGCCCGGGTATCTAGTGCTCGAGCTAATCTTCAACGTAGGGATTAACCCTCCACCCCTGCGCATGCTGGCCCAGAACAACTGCGCCAATCTACGCGGGAACGGCCTGGTGCTCCAGCTAATCTTTAACGTAGGGATGAACCCTCCACCCCTGTGCATGCTGGCCCTGAACAACTGCATCGATCTATGCTGGAACGCCACAAGCCTCTCCTCTATATAGAACAATGATTCTTCAAGGGAGGGGAGAATGTGGTGATCTAAGCTTCATGTAACCTTATATATATAATTGCCTAATGGGTTATACTACATTACTTTGCTTACTAAACCTGATTAGAATGGGTATGTTTACTTATAAAGTTTCTCTTTTATTTTCAGACTGTATTGATGTTTTGTTAGTTGAATAAAACCTAAAGAAAGGTATTGACGCTTTATTATGATTACCACAATACCAATATATTTTGAGTTGTTATAAAGCTTACAGTCTTTATCTGGGCAGATGAACTCTTAAACTATGTTGGTTGACTTGAGATTCGAGTAGTTTAGGCAGCTGTTGTTTTTCATCAGGAGATTGCTGGCTTTTGTTGTTTTATAATAAATGATGAGTTGAATTTTATCTATTTGATTTTTAACTTTGATATTACGGTTAATAATCTCCTTGATGTTTTTTTCATCTATTTTATAGGCCGTGGACATCTTGTTTCTGTAATCACTTTGATGTTGTTGACTTCTCCCTGATTACTTACAGTTTCATCCGTATCTTTGCATGATTATTTAAAAATGATTAGAGTGGTTGTCAATCATGCGGTTTGAGAAACCATTATTCACGAGTGTTTGTTTTACTCATGCTATCTCTTGGTGCAAAAGTTCCCACGTAGAGCAGGATTTATAAACTCGGCGGATGTATGAGCCGATTACGCTTATTTTATACCTTTAGGGCATTCACTCTCCGCATTGAGGCATCTTCCCATTTCCGTACTTTTTCTATCTACTTTAGTGATGTAGCTGCCATTGATGTTTTGAACCTCAGCGTCCAAGAAAGGGAGTTTATTGCCCGTGCTCAATTCATAAGTGAATTTTAACACAGAGTTCTCCTTAAATTGCTGCTTGATGTTTATCAGATGTTCTTCGTTTTGGACGTTGATGTAGATGTCGTCTACGTATCGGCAATATGTGTGTGGCTTATTTTCCATGACGCCCAATAAGCTCTCTTCAAGTTGACACATATAATAGTTGGCAAAAGTCGACCCGAAGGGTGACCCCAAAACCACTCTATCCACTTGTGTGTATAGATTACAGTCCGGTGTCCTGAACGGCGCCTCTGATGTGCATGAACGTAACATGATCCTTAAGATATTTTGGTCAAGATTTGGAGGAGACTTTGTAGGATGGTGGTACACATTTTTTTATAATGATGTCGATGGTCTGAGCGATAGGCACGTTCGTAAACAGGCTTTCCACGTCAAGGGATGCTATTAGTTCTGCCGGTCTTGTAGAGTGGAGTATATCGATGAATTCCTCCGTGGATTTTATGCTATATTTCGAAGGGATCTACGGTTTTATTACTGCATTTAGGATTTTAGCTAAACAGTACGTAGGTGTCCTGACTTGAGAGATGATAGGTCTCAATGGGTTGTGCGGCTTATGAATTTTTACATTGCCATACAGATATCCTAGTGTGTAATCACCGATGATCTTTTGAAAGTGAAGTCCTCCAATGAGTGCATTAGCTTTAGTTAATACACTCATCGTAAGACTTCACTTCCAAAAGATCATCGGTGAGCGCCCTTTAGGTTTCGCCTGGAGGGCGTGCTCACGCCTAGGGCGGCCGCATTGATTATTATTAAAATTTAAACATAATGAGGACACGTCATCCTTTCCTCTGTTTATAACTTAACAACCAACCAAGCTGTATTCATTCTTTAAATTCCTTCCTGTTTCCACTCGTCATTGTGAACCGACCATGTAAGGTAATGTTTCAGTGTCTATATTTTAGTTTTACCTTTTGTTTGTATCCAATTCTCTATTTTGCCATTTCAATTGTTTTATTTTTGTAATATTACGTTTACTTTGTTTGTCCTTAATTGATAGTATCTCTTTACAAATATTTTTCTGCTGTTCTTTACCTCACTATTTTGTTTGTTCATTAACGTGACGTTCATTTTATATTTTTAACGTCGTTTTGGTGATTTTCTCTGATCTGTAGTTTTTAACTTTGAACTTGTGCCGTTATTTATGTTTTTAGGCTTAGATTACTCATTTAGAATTTGTTTCTAGCTCCTGAAGATGGGTTTTGTAATAACCCGAAACGTTGGAATTAAAGATGGGACCCACCTTCTTCCTTTTGTCCTTCTTACTGAATATATATATATATATATATATATATATATATATATATATATATATATATATATATATATATATATATATATATATATATATATATATATATATATATATATGAAAATTAGTGCAATATCGCAAGAAAAGATGAGGAATTAAACCACATTCTCCAAAGACAATTGAATTCAGAACAGTTTCGGTGTATCTCACACCCTTTTTCAACTGACACTGGGCAGAAAATATATGAGAAATGCATATAAGCATAACACAAGATCCCCTCTTTTTTCCCCCAATCCCCTACTTGTGGCTAATCTGGGGGGGGGGCGTAGGCCTAAACATATTGAAAGGCTGGCATTTTACTATTTTGTTTATTTGCGATCATATTACAGGATTAAAAGAAAATTGATCCTCAGATAGATTTAAATTAGGAACTGACGATATCAAGCTCGATTCTACGATTCTTCTCTTAACATAGTTAGCCGATTTAAATAACATTTTACTTCCATTGAAATCGATCGTATGATTCTTGTCTCGAACATGGCAAAAAATTCCACTACTTTCGCTGCCCACTCTAATATCTCTTTTGTGTTCGTACAACCTTTTGTCTAGATTTCTTCCCGTTTGCCATGTTAGAGACAAGAATCATACGATCGATTTTAATGGAAGTTAAATGTTATTTAAATCGGCCAACTATGTTAAGAGAAGAATCGTAGAATCGAGCTCGATATCGTCAGTTCCTAATTTAAATCTATCTGAGGGTCAATTTTCTTTTAATCCTGTAATAAGATCGCAAATAAACACATTAGTAAAATGTCAGCCCTTCAATATGTTTAGGCCTACCCCCATCCCAGATTAGCCACAAGTAGGGGATTGGGGGAAAAAAGAGGGGATCTTGTGTTATGCTTATATGCATTTCTCATATATTTTCTGCCCAGTGTCAGTTGAAAAAGGGTGTGTGATACACCGAAACTGTGTGTGAGATACACCGAAACTGTTCTGAATTAAATTGTCTTTGGAGAATGTGGTTTAATTCCTCATATATATCTATATATATATATATATATATATATATATATATATATATATATATATATATATATATATATATATATATATATATCTATATATATATATATATATATATATATATATATATATATATATATATATATATATATATATATATATATATGAATGCAATGTCCCGCAGGAAAAAATGAAAAGGTGTTTCCAAGTACTTTCGAACTTTATTAAGTTCCTTATCAAGGATAACTACGATAAATAGTATTATATTAGAGGTATATATACGAAAGAAAAGTATGAAAGACCACTGGTTTATATAAAATAGATGCTATAATTAAAAGATTAATACTCAAAGAAATTAGTTTTGTCTTGCGTTCCTAGTGTTGTTTTTTTATATACATTCTTTAGTTATGTGGCCCCTATTTTATTTGAAATTTTTATTATTAATTTTTTGTTTTTAATTGTCACTGCTCTGTTTTGTACTTTGTATTTTTCCCCCTTTTGCTCATCGTGTCTTATAATCTACCTCGTTAGGCTATCTCCATTTCTTTGAATCTGTCATCCTTTCCTTCGACTTAGTTTGACCTTATTACCTGCTTCTTGTAATTCTTAATGTGTTTTTTACCTTCCCCCTTCCCTCTTCCTCATTGGTGATTTCTTGTTTTTGAGGCGGTCTTTCATATTTTTCTTTCGTATATATACCTCTAATATAATACTATTTCTTGTAGTTATCCTTGATAAGGAACTTAATAAAGTTCGAAAGTACTTGGAAACACCTTTTCATTTTTTCCTGCGGGACATTGCATTCATTTGCCACCCTCACGGGATACTTTGTGAGTTTTTCATATATATATATATATATATATATATATATATATATATATATATATATATATATATATATATATATATATATATATATGATTATCCAGCAAACCGCAAGAAACAGAAAAAGAGGATAATTTTTCTTCGGAAATGTTATTTCCTAATTGGCAGAAATTCCGTACAGGGGTGGGATTCGAGCCGTGCACAATGAGGCAGCGAGCAACCGCTTTGATCTCAATTAAACCGTCCCTTAGACCACTCGGCTACACGGAAGACAAAAATCTTTCGAATAAACAAGCGTACCTTAAAAGCTTGTTTATTTGGAAGATTTTTTTTAGTCTTTCGCGTAGCCGAGTGGTCTAAGGGACGTGAGAGGTGGCTCCAGGTAGCACCAAACGGTCCCACCGACATTAATGCACTCGTTAATCATCGGACTACAGTGGTAGACGCTTAGTGTTTGTGTATCCCACTATTCGTTGCTTCAATATTAAAGCTAAATGTTCATATAAAACGGTAATCGCCTTGAATTTCTCACGGAGTGCGGAATTGACTTACTTAACCTCTACTAGCACTTTCCATCCCCCCCAGCCTCTGTTGTTGTGCCGTTCTCAAAAACGAAACCAATCATACCCCTCCCTATCTCCAGTTCACCCTCACCCAACGTTTCATCACTCTTCTTCAAAGTCCCCACCCTACCCCCTCATCCTTTATAAACCAGAACAAATAATTTCCAAAATTCCGCTCTCCTTTCCAACTATCCCCATCCAACGTCTCAAATTTTCTTAACCTACACCATCTATTCCTGCCCAACTTCCGGACCATTTCCAAACCCCGTAAACTATCTCGAAACGAACACGAGCCTCTACAGAGCCCCTTAACATTACTCATCTCATTTTGAGCACAGACTCATTCTCCTTCGCCTCCTTAAACCGTTTCCTGGTTAGAAGACCAGACACCTCATAGACCCTCTCTCCTTGTCCTATAACCTTGAGCATCTCTTTCAGGCGCTGCACCAATACCTCAATTGAAAGCTTTAATGTCTGACGCCAATTAGACGCGTTCTTGCTTCTAAATTCGCGTAGAGCTGGCTTCACGGACCTACTCTTTACTCAAATACATTTAATGGTTTGCGCAATTTCCGGGACACAGCACGTTCCCTTCAACTGCGCCGTTTTCACAAATGGCCTTAGGGACATCCATTCAGATGACTTCTTAGAGGATTCTCTTCCCAGGGTTTCCATAAAGTCCATAGATTCCATTAAAAGGTCGGTAAAGCAAAAGTACAGGTCTCAAGAATACTACTAACCTTTAGCTGCCTTCTTCCATTCTCCCACATTAATGGGGGTATAAACAACCTAGAGCAATGCAAGCTTGATGTCCGCCTTAACATCCCAACTCCCTTCCATTTCTTTAACTGTAACATATATGAGCACATTAGCTCTCCCCGCGAAATGTCTAGGGCTATGTGCCCGAACTCTGGCTTTTAATGCCAGCATCTCCGCGGTCGAGCAAAGCCCTACTGCTTGAACTACAATGGATAGCACCAGTGTCGGAGAAGCAAGGATAACTGTGCGCCCGCCATCCTTACTCAAACTGCCGCTACTATTTTCTATCGCATCCACAGATAAAGCCGAGGACTACTGTCTTCAACGCCTCCGATCCCTCTTGCCGTGACACTACATTAACTAGCTAAAGCTCTTATAGGATTTGATCAACCTTCTCCTCGAAATAGGGTGAATGGTGTACCATGAGTTACCATGATGCAGAGGACATATGTAGAATTGTTTACCCTTCCAGTCCACGACTGTTAATTTAATTTCACAAACGTAAAGGGTAACTCGATAAGAGAGTGAAGAGGGGAAGAAGGAGAGAGACAGAGATGGCAGAAAGACAGAGGAGGGTAAAAATAGGGGAGCGAGAGAGAAGGGCAGGAGAGAGGGGGAGCGGAAGGAGATAGAGGGGAGATAAAGGGGTTGGAGAAGAGATATATGAGAAAGCGAGGGGGATGGGGGATAGAGGGAATGAGAGAGAGGAGATAGAGGGGGAGAGAAAGAGAAAAGAGAGAGATAATAGAGAGGAGAGGAGGAGAGTGGGATAGAGAGAGGGGGTGGAGGAGAGAGAAATGGAAGAATAAAGAGGGGATGAGAAAGAGGGGTTAGATAGGGGGAGGAGAAGAGAGAGGGTGGAGATATTGAGGAGAGAGGGATGAAGAAGTTGGGGAAGTTAAAGAGGGAGGTAGAGGGGGAAGAGAGAGTGTGGGGGGGAGAGATAGGGAGTGAGGCAGGGAGAGGGAAGAGAGAGTGTGGGGGGGAGAGATAGGGAGTGAGGCAGGGAGAGGGATAAAGAGAGAGGGGGGGGGAGCGCAGTTGGTGGGAAAGAATTAAAAGTATCTAAAGAATGACTTGAAGATAAGCATAGTATTTTAAAGCCCTCTTAAGTAAAGAATTATACCATGAGAAGAAGAAGAAAAAAAGGTTTTAAAATTTGAAAGTGGAATATTTGAGTTAATTCCGTTGATAAAAGAAAACGACTATTCAATTTCTAATTTAGGGGATCCTGCCTAATTGGGCACTCGCTTCATTTTTAAGCGAACTCACATTAATAAATACCAAAACTCCAGAGTACTGAAACCAACACTGAAACCGAACGGTTGTAGCGAGAGCAAGTTTGATTTTCCATAGAAAAGGGGAGCTGACGGTAGAAAACTCGAAGCATTCTGCCATAGGTAGAGGAGCGCTCTACTTCATAAGTTCCTACCTTTTCCCCATAGTTCCACAGTGGAGTCCAAGGATCTTCCAAAATGACCGGGCCCCCTCTCGCAACGGCCCCTGCTGCTGTGTTCGAAACCAAAGACACGACAAAGTAGCAGCAATATATTCCTAAAGCTGGACCCAGTTCCGTCACGGTCTCAAAGCAAAATGCGCACACCTCTCGGGAAAGCACTGCAGTCATAAACTGACAACAATGAACGGGGGACTCAAGTTAAGTCATAAAGACTTCAAACTAAAATATATTGTAAGGCACAAATAAAGGAACAGTCTATCGCAAGGCTGGGCAATAATTGTAAGCACAGAGCCACATTGAAGCTTATGTAAAGCTTTGCGGGCCACACTTAAACAGTTAGATGCAAATTTCGAATACATCGAAGTTAATTGCAATTACATATGTTTGAATTTGTTTGCATAAACTACATAGTCATAGATATAGGTACACATTAATAACTAAGGATAATCTTTTTTGCATAGTTTTGCCACCCAATTTAAACTGTTTCCAGAAATATTAGAGTTGGGACCTACAGCTTAACGTGGAATCAGAACCATTATTTATAATTCTACGTCATGCAATCCTTACCCAGGGTTGGGTGCCTCCCATCCAAGTACTAACCACAGTCAACGTAGCTTAAATATTTATAAGGTATCGTATTTTTTTTAAGAAAAACATTTTACTTACGAATGGAATATATGTGAAAATGACTCACTTAAGAATCTATCACTTGCATAAAAAATGATGAAATAGATAAGTACGTCTTGGGCATTAACAAGTCCATCGAAGTTAGGAGTAAGCTCAGAGATTGTTAATATTGCCCTCAAATGTGACAGAATTCGCGTTTATGTCTAGATTTTGGCAAAATGTTCAATAATTAATTTTCATTATTTTGTCAAATTCTGAAATGAAACGCGGGTAGAAGAAAAGCCTGTGTGGGCTGCAGTTTGACCCCCACTGGCCTATGGTGTAGATAGGCATTCTTAACAAAGTGTAAATAACGAAGAGGAGAATTAAGAAAATGGTAAGGGCAAATGTTAATCTGGAAAATATATCCATCAAAAAGTTTCGTATTTAAATGATTTGAGAAAATGGTTCAAACTTTATAAAAGGGACCGTTTTTCTACGTTTTGAGATTATCTGATCAATCAACAAAATTTCAACACGACGACCTCGGGTGAATTTTCGGTTATATATCTTCAATATCATTTCCACTTTCATTAGAGACTACTTTTCACAAAATTATGGTGGAAATACCCTCACTGAACATCTATCTAGCTCCCTTCAAACCTTCGATGAATATCGATTGAATAATTCCCGTGTCTTCTTTAGACCCCCCATGAACACACATTGAACCCTCCCTGAATACCTATTGGCGCATCTCTGGCGTGTTTTTTCTGTAAGTTAAATCCAATCGAGCGGTCACATAACACCCTGAATCCTCTCTTAACCCCCTTGGGCTTTGATGACAACAACGTAGCACAGTTCTGGCGTTTAATCTGGATCGTAACAACCAATGAGCAGTCAGATAATGCCCATTGATCCCTCTGATAATACCCATTGCGTTTACCGGCACACTGAATGCAAAAGAGTACAATGAATTGCTGTCGAAATACGCTTGTTCCCATTTGCGAGTCTCTGAATCCTAACCTAAAATTTTCCTGCAGCATTACGTCCTCTCCCACACGGCCAGGTCGTTGAAATCCTTCCTGAACGACG
This sequence comes from Ceratothoa steindachneri, assembly GCA_963969495.1. Lineage (NCBI taxonomy): Eukaryota > Metazoa > Arthropoda > Malacostraca > Isopoda > Cymothoidae > Ceratothoa > Ceratothoa steindachneri. The sequence continues at coordinate 1,600,518 of OZ018329.1, forward strand.
AGAACAGAAAGTCCGGACCTGAATCACATTGAAAATGTTTGGAAGAAAGTTGGAAAAAATCTAAAGTCAGGAATCCGAAAATAATTCAAGACCTCTGGAAAATTCTTCATGATGAAAGAAGCAAGATTACTGAGCAAGAGTGTCAACAGTTGGTTCGTTACTGTGGCCAAGAGATGTTAAAGCATCATCGAGAATAAAGGCCTCCACACTAAATACTTATAACTTGGATACTTTTATTTTTATAGTAAATTTCTAATCACTGATAACTTTCATATTATTAATCCAAATTTGTATAACCTTACAATTACATAATTTATACCTTTAGGTTATTTTACACCAAATTTGAAAACCTTGGCTTTTCTCTGGCAAAAGTTATGAAATTGATTATATGCTAGTGACAAAAAAACATATCACTCATTAATTTCCAAGTCATCAACAAAATCAAAATCAATAATAGAAGTTGATAAGATGTAGGATTAAAATTAACATCAAAGAAAATATAAGCCCATTAAGATCCAAAAAAATCTCGTTCCAGAATCCCAGCGCCATCTTCAGAGAACTTTCCAGTAACACCAACAATATATAAGCGTTGAACAATAAATTTATGAAGCTCATGACAGACAATGCTGGAAAATATAAGGAAACACACAAAAAAGACAACATAAAACTCTCAGAAGAAATTTTAAATCTAATGGAGAAACCTAAAGCAACAAACACCAACCAACAATTTGAATTAGCAGAAAATATAAGTCAACTATTGTTGAAGGCACCATCAAAGAAGAAAAGGCGTATAATATGGCTAAAGAGAGACTTCAAAAATGAAAATCTCACATATTACTATAAAAGAGGAAGATGGTAGAATCATCGAGGATCGTGAAACAATAGTCAAAAGAACTAAAAAGTATTATGAAAAGTTGTACTAAAGAAACATAATCATTCAGAACGACAGTCAAATAACATCACCCAAGAATGTCCCAGGCTTTCTCAAATCACAAATTGAAATTGCAATCCATCCAATGAAGAGATACAGAGCCCAGGTTAGGACAACATCACTCCAAACTAACTGTAAGATTCTAGAGGTGTGTGTCACTGTGGACAAACTATCTTGCCTCTTCACTGAAGGTCTAAAATAAAGCAAGATTCTAAAGACTGGCACAATGCCATAATAATCCTTCTACACAAAAAGCTGATCAAACAGACTACATACCAATCAGCCTTCTTTCGTGTGTCTATGAACTCTTTACAAGAGTCATCGCATACATTATCTCAACCAGGTTATAAAACTAAAATTTCATATCAGCTTTATTTAGCTCACTTCGGCTATCTTCCTTCGCTCGCCATTATCTTTTCTACGCCTGTCATAGACCCAACAAAGGATGAAAGGTTTTAAACATTCTAAAAAAAAACATCAACTAATAAGGTCTAAAATTAAAGTGTAAACATTAATTGAGGTTAGCCACAAAACAAAACCAGAGGTTAGATAAAATTGTTAATTATTATCTACAGGAGAGTGAAGGAAAAAAAATGTAAATAATAGAGATCCTTCACTGACATTTGGAAACTAATATATTAAACCATACAATCCTTTCTGGGCTTTCTCTAACCCTCCATTCTCCTACAACACCACCAAATCAGTATAAAGGATTCCCCACCCCTTCAAGAGGGTCGGGTATAGGACAGGCATCCATAATGGAGCTTACGTCCTGTCAATTGCGTATCCTCCTGGCCCGAGCGTGGATGACAGTTGGGCATGCTCAGGATTACGCGCCCTTTCGCCACCGAGTCCCCCGAGCTGTATCCTCTTTAGACGAATTTGGCTACATAAAACATCTACATTTTTACTTGCTAAATATTCGTCTTCTTTTTTAGTCTCTCTACACAGGCTTTCTTGGCGGAGGCACCCTCGATGGTTTCGTTTATTAGTTTAACACAATAACAATTTGCCTCCCTTCAAACGTCGGATATATATGGTAAAAGCGATTTTGGAATAGTTAGTGGGCAGATACGTGATTCTCACCATTTCTTTCTACGTTTAAGGCCGAACTCAAGATAGATTCCTTTCCGCAAGGCTTTACTCTCCATTCCACGTCCCACCTTAGCCTTTCTTCGTTATTATTATTAGAATTATATTTATTATTCCATCCTAGTCGTCAGAATTGACGATAATTTAGACTTATCTTCAAATTAGAAGATAAAATGAAAAATAAAATATTTTTTCCATCAATTTTAAATTTACATTATCTATCTTTACCACAATAAAATATTGAAAGCATTTACAAGTACACCTGTTGAACTGCTGAAAATTTTGATGCACAGTGTAGATATAAAAAAAAACGAAAAAAAAAGAATAACGTACAGCAAGTAGCTTTAGTTATCTTGACTATAATTATTTTAGGCATCTTGAGATACCAAAAATGGAAGAAAAGTACAGAAAAAATCAAATAACTGTACTTTCAGACCCATTTTTTAAAAATATAGATATGTATATTAAATTAAAAAATGCAGTGGAGATAAGTCCGGGAAAACGACTAGAAATATAATCATTAATGAATAATAATGATGGAGTTGGATCTTTTCTTTTATTATGGCGCAATTTTGTCTCCTCAGCCAGATGGCCTAGTTCAACCTCCTCAGCCGGCCATTCAGTCATCTGGCTTAGGAGACGAAATTGAGCCATAATAAAAGAAAAGATACATTGAGTATATTTAAATAGAAATTTGAATTCTCTAAGACACGCCCTTTCGCCCCCCGTTCCCGTCCACTATGTGAGAGTTTTTTGATGTTGAGAGTGGCAAGAGGATCTACGTATGTAGGTTGACTCCTGAAAGCTCTCCGTGATTGTCTGTGTGTTGGCCAATGGTCGTTTTCAGATGTGATTAGATTTGGTTATCAAGTTCCCAGCGTCTGGAATTCCACTCTTCAGCGTAGCCTTGATTTGGAAGAGTCGAAATAAACTGGGCATTTGTTATCGTGTCTGGGGTAATTTTGGTATTTGAATTTGAGAATTGAGGGAAAACTTTATGAACCGAGAAAATTTCAAAATCTGAGATAATTAAGATCTGATTGCGACAAAGCAACCCTCCATTTGAAAAGGGGAGAAAAAAGGAATGTCACGTGTATGCGATTTATTATGGATTGGTATTTAGACGGTAGCAGATAGTTTGGATAACCAAAGAGCAGAAATATATAATCCTTAATGAATATAGTGGTACACTACTCTATACCATACACTACTCTTATACTATGTGGGAAGTGACTTAATCACCTACTGCAAGGCGAACCGTTTAAGAACTGCTCACAGGGATTAACGATCTACAAGAAGATCAAACTTGAGGTGTTGGCTTTAAAATCCTTGACGAATCAGGCAGAGTGCAAAAATGGTTGGCGAGATTTCCTTGAATAGGCCGAAAGTATCGTTCAAGGTTAGTTAAAGATGAAAAAACAAAAATATGATTTTATTCACAAACATTAAAATAAGAATAAAAATAGGCAAAAGGGAATTATTTAAAATGAAATAGTCTCTTGATAATTATGATAAGGATAGATTCTCAAATAAAATTAATTAATTAGCGTTACTATGTTCAGATCAAAAAAGGGGAACTTGACAATACTAATTATTGAGGGGAGTTTCAATCTTACGGGTCGGTGACTTCGCGGAAGGTCCTGCTTGGGAGGAGGCGAGTGGAGCGGCACGATCCGATGAGGTAAGTGGGGGCACGATTCGGATTAGGCAAGTGGTACACGCTCGGGATGAGGCAAGTGGGGGAACGTCCGAACCAACCTTCCGAGGAATAGCGACAAAGATAGTCAATCTTCAAGGATGACGTTCGATGGGGAAATGTGGAATTACTCGTAATTCCACTGGAAGAGGAAACTTCTTTTCCTCAAAGGTAATCGATGGAGATTTTCTTCGGATTGATTAAACGAAGGGCGACTGTGGCGCAACTTCAAAGGATTGCCGTGTACAGAAGCTAACAATTGACTGGGGTAGAATCACGGCGGAGAAATTCTTGGTCTGATGAACGCTCACGGGATTTCGACTCGAGACGATGAGGACGACTTTGAGGTGTGTGCGGGACTCCTCGATCATAAGTCAAAACCAGGTATTTGTGAAAGTGATCCGGAAAGGGAAAAGGGGGATTTAGAGGAGGGGGTGAGGAAGCTCTAGACATCTTAATACGTGAGGCGGACGAAAATTCAGTTTTTGCGACAGGGCGCAAAAAAAAACCGGAGCGGCTCGTTCTCTCCTCGTCGCCGGCGGGAGGGCTTTGGACAAATTCGCAGGATTGGGGGATAATTCCCCAATACGCCCAGGAATCGAAACATCTCGAATGATCTCGAACAGGAAGTGACGTTTTTTCATGGCCGGATACAATCGCACGTGCTCTGCAAATTACGTGAGGAGGTCAGAGGTTGTTCTTTTACAATGAATAATAATGATGGAGTAAGATCTTTTTATTACATTTTTGGGGGAAACGCATCCTTCAAACTATCTTTTTGAAGTTATCATACATGATTTTATACATAATATAATACTGAAATGATTGAATTTGTCTACCATTAATATGGTACATCGGCAATCGTTATCGATCTATAAATATCGTAAAAAAGATAATTGAATTCATTGACATATATTATTTTAGTTAAAAATCAACAGAAAAAGAGAAAAGACAGATGGGAAGATTTGACAAAAATAATATTTTTAAAAAAATAATTCACTTATGGTTTTGAATGGCAGGATATTATAGTTCTTCTTTTTAATGTCCAGATCTTGAGTGGAAAAGAGCTGTAGGAATGAGATAACGCGATTATGAAGTAGCAAAGCGTAATTGGAGTGTTGAGTTCCACTCCACTGATTTCTTTGGCTGTGGGACAAAAACTTCTAGGTCTCTTGTAGTTCTAGATGCATGTGAGGGTTGGAGAGTGAGAAAAAGATAAACCACAAGTGGTACAAGGTGCTTTATTACTGACGTCTCGTGCCTCCGGAGCTTCGTCATTCTTAGTTTCTAGCTACACTGTGAAGCTCCAGAGAAGCGAAACGTCGGTAAGGAAGAACCTTGTACCACTTGTGTCTTCTCTTATTTTCCCTCTCCATTTGTTGTCAAAGACAACAATTAATATGTGTAGGCGTGTATGCAAGTTTTAAATTTCGTATGTGTGCTCGTATTTAGTCCTTGTTTCTCTGAAAGAGAGGGGGTGGGGCGTAAACGAGGAGACTGGCGAGTGACGTCAGCTATTAAGCTAGGTTTGAGTTTCCTTTATTGCCCTCGTTTCATTGAAGCAAAGCAGCTTGAGAGGTCTTCCTGGAATCATGTATTAGAGCTTTATTGTCACAACTTAGTTACTATGGACGAACAAACAATGGCCCACTTTTAACGTTTGCAAACATCTCTAGTTTGATTGTGTGTACAACATATGTGTCAAACTTCCACTTAGGTTCCCCCTTCTTGTTATTATGGGGTGAATTTTTAATAGAGCAAGGGCAATCTTAATCAATAAACATTCGTTATACTCGATTTTATTTTTGCATACCATTATTGATAATGTGTTTGGGTAATAAATACAGTTGACATAAAGTGTAAACAAATATACTCATTAAAACGGAACAAAAATAAAAAGTGTTTTTCTATTTTAGCTGATTTAAAAGGAGAACCGAAAAAATAATATTATATTTTTAGCGGTCAAACTTCAGTGAATTCTTTTTTACAAAATAGTTGTCTACTCATGGTCATAATATTTTTTCTTGCTTAGTTATGGCATTTCGGTTGACTAAAAAATAAAATAAAAGTAAGCAATAGATTGTAAAAGAACCTAGTAAAACATAGAGCAAAGTAAGAAAAGGACGAAAATCCCCAAATATCCCCAACGAAACTGATTTGGTTCAAACTTCACCAATTTTATTTTTAGGAAACTCTTTCCACTAATTTTTTTATTAAATAAAATGAGAAGAGAGTCCACGAATTATCAAAAAGTACAAAAACGCTTCAGTGACGGACGGAAGTAATGCCTCAAGGAGAAAAATGCACCTCATTTGCCGCCAAATTGATCTTTAATAGCGATATGGCGCTATGTGTTGTAGCAAAAAATCAGCATACCGCAAAAAACAGAAAAATAGGATAATTATTTCTTCGGAAAAGTTATTTCCTAATTCTAAAAATTCCGTACTGAGGAACAGCTATATGTATATATATATATATATATATATATATATATATATATATATATATATATATATATATATATATATATTGTGATAGAACGGGTTGAAGCTGCGTTAATTTCAACTCCTATCACATATTATTTAAAACCACGATGCCCCCACGTGCATCTTCGCTTCGAAGCTTGGCGCCTTATCACAGCCACCGGATGTCAATGGTTAAACAAGGAGGTTATCGTCCCCCTGTTCGCCCCCATACGCCGACCTCGCCAGATTGAGTTAGGCTTATGGGCAGATAAGGCATTGTTCCCAGGCTCGGCTGTTCATTCCCTCGAAGCTCCCACTCCATTGTCCCCCACGCCAAGGGAGTGTCTCGACTATTTAGATGGAAACGTTACCACTAAGATCAGATTGGAGATCCAGATTTTCGTCGCGAAACATCACCACGACCCTCTCTCACTTTGTGCGCCAAGGGACCTCGATCTCGAGATTCACCATCACTTGTCCAGAAGGAGGACAATATCCCTTGAGTGCCAAAGGTTCGAGCCTTTCGTGACGCCAAGTCCTTAAGGCTTCCCCCTCGTTGTTCAGGAAGAGAACAACGTAGAACAGCCATTGTTCTTTTGTGCCCTTCGCCAAGAAACGGTTCTCACCCTTCCCTCTTGTTGTTCAGAGGAGAACAACATTAGAACAGGCATTGTTCTTGAGCCCGTAAACAAGAGACGGTTCTCACCCCTTCCCTCGTTGTTCAGGAAGAGAACAACGTTAGAACAGCCATTGTTCTTTTGAGCCCTTCGCCAAGAAACGGTTCTCACCCTTCCCCCTTGTTGTTCAGAGGAGAACAACATTAGAACAGCCATTGTTTTTGAGCCCGTAAACAAGAGACGGTTCTCACCCCTTCCCCCTCGTTGTTCAGGAAGAGAACAACGTAGAACAGCCATTGTTCTTTTGTGCCCTTCGCCAAGAAACAGTTCTCACCCTTCCCCCTTGTTGTTCAGAGGAGAACAACATTAGAACAGCCATCGTTCTTGAGACCGTAAACAAGAGACGGTTCTCACCCCTTCCCTCGTTGTTCAGGAATAGAACAACGTAGAACAGCCATTGTTCTTTTGAGCCCTTCGTCAAGAAACGGTTCTCACCCATCCCCCTTGTTATTCAGAGGAGAACAATAGAACATCCATTGTTCTTGAGCCCGTAAACAAGAGACGGTTCTCACCCCTTCTTCCTCGTTGTTCAGGAAGAGAACAACGTAGAACAGCCATTGTTCTTTTGAGCCCTTCGCGAAGAAACGGTTCTCACCCTTCCTCCCTGTTGTTCAGAGGAGAACAACATTAGAACAAGCCATTGTTCTTGAACCCGTAGACAAGAGACGGTTCTCACCCCTTCCCCTGTTGTTCAGAGGAGAACAACGTAGAACAGCCATTGTTCTCTTGAGCCCTTGGCCAAGAAACGGTTCTCACCCTTCCCCCTTGTTGTTCAGAAAAGAATAACATTAGAACAGCCATTGTTCTTGAGCCCGTAGACAAGAGACGGTTCTCACCCCCCCTCCCTATTGTTTAGAAGAGAACAACGTAAAACAGCCATTGTTCTTCAAGCCGTTCGTTGAGAAACGGTTCTCATTCCCTAGACGCCAAGTCAGGATCATCTTATTTCCCCCTTCGGTTGGAACTCACCAGCAGACCGAAAATTCCTTCACGTCGCCTTCCACTGCACCACTCGTATAAAGTTACGTAAGCCAAATGTCACCTTTGAGTACTTAACCCTTTTGCCAATTCTATCCTGTTCTTTAAATGGTTTAGCGAACCAACCCATCTCTTTAACTCTATATTTGTGTTCCTTTTTTAAATCTTTAATCCTCGGATTAGCCCGAGCCCCCACGACCCTTTCCATTCTCTGTTTATGTTAATATTTTCCGTTTTGTGTTTGTTGATAGTTATTATTAATAAAACTCTATTTTATTAATGATAGCAATATTATTATCCTTGAGCTCAGTTTCACTTCTTAAGCATATCGAAGATACATAATATCGGCCCGGCAGACATTAACGCACTCTGAAGATAATTAAAGAAGTTCCCTCAACGAATAGTGATATATGGTATATCGTCGGTAGTCCATTCTACGACATATATATATATATATATATATATATATATATATATATATATATATATAGTATAAGGGAAAGAGAAAATTGGACGCGAATGAGCAAATGAGACAAGAAACCGGAGTTGTTTAGAGGCAAGAGAAAGGGACATTAGAAGAACCTAGAATCAAAGAGAGCAGAGGGCGGCCCAATGAAGGCGATCCTTTACCAAGAAGACAGAAATAACGCCAGGGAAAAAAGGTTTTTGAAAATTCCTGGCCGGGACTCGAACCCGAGTCTGCTGATTACCGGTCAGATGATCTACCGCTAAGCTACCATGCACAACAGTAACTATATTTCGCCTTCAAATTTATTTGAAAGGTAGAAAATAAAAATGGCGAAAGCCCTGTGGTGGTTCTTGTTATCACCCGCAGAACTTATATTTGCTCTTTCTTTGTATATATATATATATATATATATATATATATATATATATATATATATATATATATATATATATATATATATATATATGTAAATATATGTAAACGGACGAGTGGAGCCTCCAGAGCTTGTAAACATGACTCACACATAACGCTGCCACTTCCAAATTTAAGCGTCTTTTTATGCATTTGAGATTCAGACTTTCACCTGTACAACGCCTTGCATGCTGCCTCTGATCAAATCAGAACAAATGAAATTCGCGCTCGTCGCTTAAGAACACTCCCACTTTCAGCACTTCAGAGGACATGATCAGTACCGAAGGCCAACCTAGCTGATTTTCTCTTCTTGATTATGCGTAGTTTCCTAGCAGTGGAGCACAGTATGAATCCCACCTCTCTGAAGTGGTATGGGAGGGGCTAGCGAAACACATTTAGTTTTATTTTTTGTTAAGGTGATTTCACGTGAAATATCTGCTGCTGCCTCAAATAAATTTTACAGCGACATATGTTGCATTGTGCGATATTCCATTGGAGTGGTTTCTCGAGGGCGACCTGTTGATCAAGTATAATGCTTCGAAACGTCAGAGAATGTCTTTCCTTTACTCTTTTACTCGACAACATGCTTTCCAAAGGACTTGTCCACCATAAATCGTTTCATCATCCTGAAAAATCACTAATATCATGAAAGGCAGTGTTACAGTGTTACGTTGCGAATTTTTACGCCTTTTAAGTTATCATTCTCTACTTTTGGACGCATCCTCGTTCTAATACACTCTACTTTCTTCATATTTTTTTTATACCCAAATACACTTTTATTTATCCCTGGGCTTCGTCCTCAAGTTAATATATTAGGTTGTCAATTAATTAATGTTTGTTTTTAAGGAAGGTAATGTAAAATCATTTTTAATATCTAAATAATACATTTATTCGTCAAATTAGTTCCTATCATTATCGGCAATGTTCTCCTATCCTTTTACTAAGCAGTGGATGCCTTTCTTGAAAAGGAAATTCAGTTTTGACGAAATATATGATTTAAAAAGAAACAGGAGTTTTTTTTAGAGGTAAGAGAAAGGGACATTAGAAGAAGACTAGAATCAAAGAGAGAAGAGGGCGGCACAATGAATGCAATCCTTTACCGAGAAGAAAGAAATAACGCCAGGGGAAAAAAGGTTGAAATTCCTGGCCGGGACTCGAACCCTGGTCTGCTGTTTGCCGGTCAGATGCTCTACCGCTGAGCTACCAGGCACAGCGACTCTACTTCGCCCAAAGCGTTACCCCATCAAACCCAGTATCTCTCTAAGCTAGGAACCTCCAAGGAATTTTTATACCGCATCTTCTTACCCGCTCACAATTTAAAGGCTCATCCCCAAGTCACATACAAAGAAGAAGGAGCAAATGCAAGTTCTGCCGGTGATAACAACCACCACAGGGCTTTCGCCATATTTATTCTCCGCCTTTCAAAAAAACCCTCTTGTTTCTTGTCTCATTGCTCATTCGCGTCCAATTTCTCTTTCTTGTACTATATTGTCATATAGTCTGCAATGCAAGGTTTCTGCACCTTTGTTTCTGTCTTCAAAATTGTTTTGAAAGGCAGAAAATAAATATGGCGAAAGCCCTGTGGTGGGGGTTATCACCCGCAGAACTTGCATTTGCTCCTTCTTATATATATATATATATATATATATATATATATATATATATATATATATATATATATATATATATATATATATATATACACTGAGGTGACTCAGTGAGGTGCTGGTCAAAGTTGGTGTGTGTTAAGGTGTAAAGTTTGTTCTGTGTTTGTATAGAAGAGTTGCCTGATCTTAAATTGAGCTAAAAATTACTCTGTATCCTAGGTAGTGATTTGTTTATTGGACCAGAGGGTTACTCTATGTTGGTGTTTGGCGGAAGATTGTTTGTCTGCGGGTGAGGAAAGTGTTGATGTATTTTAAGCTAGGATTTGAGGAAAGAAAGTGATTTTTTTTTTGTATCTGTGTTGTTTAGTGTTTTTTATTCCTCCTTTAGTCTAGCTGGCGGTGGTTGAGATGGAGGGGCGTGGCTGAATGTATTTGATTTCTTGCTCTTTTTTTCCTCATATCAAAATCACCCTTTTGTCCAAAATGTAAAAAGATTTTCTTTTACTAAATCAATATGTAAAAGGCCAAACTTAGTGACATGAATTTCGTGAAATACACTATAGAATCTTACTGGCCTATGATGAGTATTCTAGTAGGAGTAGTAGCCATGTGCATGAATTAAGAAACAATATATACCTGTACTGTATACTTGGCGTCTTGAAAACTGCCATTCCCAAATCTGAAAACTTTAACCTTTTCATTTTTAATATGGAGCTGATTTTTAAAAACAATATTAATTAAAGGTGAATAAAAATACTAGGGTAAGTAAGTTCAAATTTTGTATGTGACAATGCAACCTTGTCAATAGGGTTCCTTGCTATAAAATAAGAGGCAGGAACTGAATTATCGTAATTGTATAGAAGATCGAGAAGAGAACCACGAATAGCCACAAGATTTGACGGTACAGACCAATAAGGAAGAAATTGGAACGCATAAAAGGGGAGAAATTGATGAAATACAATGAGAATTTTATCTGTATTTACGACAGTGTCAGAAAAGGAAGTAACACAGGGAAGCCTCAATCACAGAGGGGGTACGGACGAAGATGAAAAAACAAATAGTTCTAACTCATGAAGAGGGTGCATTATATTTTAAATTAATTAACCAAATTGAAGTGGAGGAAGGGAAGAGAATGAATAACCAGATAATGATACCAGTGAAGAAAAGAATGTATTTAAATTTGGTAAATTTAGAGATAAAGAAGATATAATAAAAATTATAGAAACACTACATAGTATGTATGGGATTGATACAATTTTCAGCACAGGAGAGAGATCTGAAAATTATCCAAATATTCTTTGGTGGAGATATCCTACTAATCCATCTCAAAAATAGCTTAAAATTAAAGTAAATAATGAATTACTCGAAGTATACTGTTCCCTTGGACCAAATCAACCACTAGTAATCTATCATTACCCTACCTAAATAAACAATTAGATTATACCACGTCTCCCACTGTTTCGGCTGCAACCTCTAGCAGCCTGAGGGCACTGTCATTTTCATCCTATCTTGCCCCCTTATTGAGCCTCTCAAAAATCACTTTCAATACAACTCTGAAGGAGAGCTCTGGAGAAGACCACATGCTGTGGCAACCTCCCTAGGTTCTGCCTGGTTCGATTAAAGACAACCCAGAGGGAGGGGTGATAATGTAACTAAGCACTTTTGCATAGCATCAACTTTGAGTTTCTTCGGTTATTATTTACTTTATCGTAATCACTTTTTTTGCCTATTTTATTCGATATAAGTGTTTCATAAAAGTGCACAAAAGGGGGGGTAGGAGGGTTTAGGGTGTTCGATTGCCTGCCCCTTTTTTTGTTCATATCCAAATCGCCATTTTGTCTACAATGTAAAAGCGAAATGCAGCAAAACAGTTTTATACTGATTTGTTCGAAATTAGAGTAAGCCTCGCTTTTGCCACATTTTGCCTTAGGACCACCAAAAAAGTAAAACAGATTTGAACAAAGGACAAAAAATTAGTTGAAGAAAAAGTAACTTGAACTAACGTAACTAAGCATAAACAGCTGGAAGGCACAAAACCCCCCGATTTTTTGCCGCATTTTGCCTTATGACCACTATAAATGAAGAATAGATTTAGATAAATAACCGCGACAAATGAAAGAATTACGAATCACACTTTGTTCCAAAAGTCCAATGCACAAGGAGGTTCACTGTGAATCTTTTAACGAGGTCTTAGAAATATAAGTCCCGTCTTCTAAAAGTGATAACACAAAACTTTCCAATCCAAAACAGAGACAAATGAGAAAAAAAGGTGACAAAGTAAGCTTGGTCGTAATTATGTATACATGTGACGTCACTGTATCATTTCTTTGGCAAAAATACTTTTCCACTGTGACGTCATCACAATTAAGGAAGAGAAAAAATATTGAAATTCATAATGTTATTATATTAATAGAAACATCAACAAAAAAACATTCACAAAAAATGTGCTTAACATAATAGAAGTGATTAAATTTGTTGTTAAGCGATTACGGTTTTCTAAATATTAACCCTGATTTCTGTTACAGGTTTCGGTTTACTGTCTTCTAAATGTTTTTTTTTTTTTAAATTGAACCAGGTAAAATTACAAACAAGCAAAAATCTTGTTTAATCATAATATAGATTTGTCTCTGTGATACTTCCTGCTTCGCTTAATTGTCTTTCTGTATTTTTTGTGGAAACTTTGCTCCGGTCGGAGCCACAAACAAACAAATTTTTACTTAATTATAGACCATTATCATTACAAATATAATTTTTGATTTTGTATTTTCCTGACAGGAATCAATATTTTTTTATTTTTACCGAAGTGCTGTGGCCATCATATTAAATTTCCCACAGTATAATTCTATTTCCATAATCAATAGTTTCATATTATTCTATACTTAAATGTATATATGTACAGTAAATTACTCTAATGTATATGATAAATAAGCTAAAAGTCAATACAAGTAATAGTGACTAATAATTGTAAATAAACTCCAAAAGTTTCAATATCTTCATATCTTTAAAAAATCTGGCAATAAAAATTCATCTTTTGCAACAAATTTTCATTGTTTTAATCACCTTCAAAAACAAAAAAGTAATGCATTCAATTTAATCAGATTAAAGAATATTTATCACATCAAATTTTAAGATTTCTCTTTGCGTGTGTATAAACACATAGTATATAAAGCATTGTGGATTTCACTTTTAAAATTGCTAGTGGAGTAGAATTTTTTCAACTGAGCCCCTGACCTTTTGGAAGTCTTCACACGTCACTGGAGTGTTTGTTGTGCCTCCTATGATAATTTTGAGATATTTATTTTGTACTGTCTGGAGCTTGCTTGAGTTTATTTTGCATAGTGCTTGGTACCAACCTGGTGTTGTGTCATTATCAAAGATGTGGATGAATCGTTTGGATGGTTTGATTGATGATTCCTGTTCTCCAAAGGTTGTGTTTGCTAAGACTTTTAGGGCATTGACTTTCTTTGTGACTTTGTGGTATTTTTTGTGTAGTGAAGCTCATTTAACTGTCAAGTGTGACCTATAGAAGTAAAGAGGGGTTAAAAGTTCAGTATGATTATTGGATATTTATTTTATTTACGTTTAGAGGATGAGAATAGTGTCACTGATGATGTAAGGGTGGAGGTTGTGATCTAGTTTTTATTAAACCATCCTTCTCGTGTGCTTATGTATCGTTATAGTATTGCGTTTGCTCTATTGATTTATGGGCGTTGTTTTTTATCAAAATTTTGTCCGTTTAAGTGATAGTTTAGATAATTGTGGAGTCTGGTGGAGGGATGTCGTGAGTAAGTTGAAGAGTTGGGGTAAGAGTAAAGCTCCCTGCGAGATGCCGTGGTTGAGTAGTAGGTAAGTGTGATTTGTGTATAACTTGTCTGCCTAAGATGAAGTTTGTTAGTAAAATAATATTTATGTTTAGGTATTGGGTTAAAGTCTTTGCTTATGTCGATTGCTGTGATAATTGTGCCTGGGCGATAGGGTTCCTCGTTGACACTATCTCCATATAATGTGCTGCTTGAAGCAAGATTGGTTAGCTGTGATTGAGTGATCTTTTCTGAAACTGTGTGTTTTTGAGAGTGTTAAGTCTGAATCTATTATTTTTGATATATTTTTTCAAGGGTTTTGAATAATATACACAGTAGGTGGCGGGCTGTGATGACTTAGGTTGTGTCGGGAACTTGTCTAGTTTGAATATTGGTACGCTGTTTTACCGATTGAGTCAGGAGTAGTTGAAAATTCCTTCGATGTCTGAGGTTGCTATTTTCTAGGTGGTTTAGGTGGATGTCTGATATACTGTCATAGCGAGTGGTTTTAGGGTTTTTGAGAGATTTTATGTCCTACTGATATATTTGGGAATGAATGGAAAAGCGTGGCTTTGGCTAAGCGTATGTTATATATGTCTCTTGGGATTTGTCTGTTTTATTTATGTCTTAGAAGTAAACATATTTAACTAGCTTCATGAGTTTGCTGCAATGATGTTTTGGTGAACCTATTTTTTGTTGCGATTAATCAGTAATTAAGTGGGATGAGGGTTTTAAGTGTGATGTGTGTATTTTCTTAAGAGTCACCATAGGCCAGTAAGATTCTATAGTGTATTTCACGAAATTCATGTCACTAAGTTTGGCCTTTTACATATTGGTTTGGAATGTTATGATGATGGAAAGGTAGTTATGGTATGTAAATGAGGTGAGCCGAATATTACGTGCAGTGTACTATCATTTTTGTGTTGAAATGTTGCCTGGCTAAATGAGCTCTGAATTTTTAAATTGGTGAGTGTGTGATGCTTTTCTATGTTGTGCAGCTCTGTTGTCTTCCGAATCTGTTCTGAAACATTATGGGTGGTGTGTATTGAAATTGACACTTTAAAAATGATAGGATGTTGTGTCAGTAATTCTAGAGTTGGTGTGTAGTTTAGTGGTATTTTTCTGGATGTGGGGTAGGGTGTATTTAATATATATTTACTGAATTTTATTCAAAGTTTCTGAATTGATTCTAATGGATTCTATTTTCAGTGTTTCATCGAGTTTACAGAGTGATGTGATGCGTAATGTGCGATAAGTGAAATAAATTGAATTGTGTACTGGTGTTAGGAGACTATGTGCTATGCGCATGGTGAGCTTATTTTGACGTGTTAAGTTCATTTCTTGAATGAGGGATATGTTTATGTTGTGTTTGCGTAAGAAATCGAGCACATCGGAGTATTTATTAGATATTAAGTCTAAATTTAATCGTTGAGGTGTATTTTCCCGATGAATTATTGATTGAAGGTATTTGGGATGTGTGAAAATTTCCGTTCTCGTTCCGGTTTCGTGTAAGTATATTTATTGTTTACATTTGTTACATTTTATGGATCCATGCCTCCTCTGCATTGTGTTGACATGCTTATGAGGAGGGGGTATATAGTTGAGTTTGATGTCAAAGCTATGTAGGAAAAGAATGAGAATGGCAGGGGTCATCATTGGGAAAGGGGGGAATAGGAAAGCAGACGAGTGGTGGAAATGACGATGTCGTTAGATGACGATCGACGGCGTATGCCCAACTCTACTGCTTAGCAAAGAGTGATCTCACTGATCATGCACAATCAGTTAATTCTGTCACGTTACTCGCGTTATTGAGTAAATTTCATCCTCAGCGAGGTTAATTATACGGTTTTGTCTGGTCAAGCCGTCTCAACCCTTTTCTCGCAGTACTTAGCCGCCTTGTTCTGTATTTCTTAACACTTCTTGGCGCAATTTCACCAGAGCTGAATGAATTCTGTTTTGTTTGTTATTTTTTAATTCAAGAATATCAATCGCTTGTTTTTGCTGCATTTTCTTTCGACATAATGAACTCCGATTATAAAAAAATGGCAGTGGGAATCATCCAAGGATAAAGGAAGCCATGGCATGTTGGATGGTCTTCGATCGATCCACATTGTCGAGTAGGATCGCAATGAACCAGTCCTGGAATCGTTTCTCCTCTAGGTCTTTGTTTGTTTACAAACCAACAGAGAAATCTCCACCTAAAGGTATTTTTATTACAAATAGACTGGTAAAAAAGTGGTAATATTAGGGGCAGTGCAAATGTGAATAGGATGAATAGCCAAAGTAGGCTATTTGGAATGCTAGGGAACAAAAGGGGCGCAATCCTCATGACCGAATTCCCTTTTTGTAACTAAAGCGAGTTCCTTTTGGGTTCTCGATAGGATTATTGGCATTATTTTAACTCTTAGGCCTCGAGTTTCAATTCGAGGTTTCCTTTGTTTTAAACATTACGTTATAAAATATTTGTTTTGGTAAACATCAAAACATTTTTCTTCGAAACTTGAACAATTCTACTAGTAGAAAAATGCCTAAGAAGGAAAAACATAGAACTTTGTTCATTTTTGCTGTTTAAGTTTTTTTTATTGAAAACACGTTCTAAGTATATTAAAACCGTTAAATCACTACCACCCCGGCTCTCTGTTATATGTTCCACGCAATTTCTTTCATTCGAATTGAATTATGGATACCTTAAGTTTGGGAAGAAATTAGAAGGAAACCATCTTAACTAGTTCTTTATATATTTATGTTTCTGCATTATTATTTCCCAACAAGTTACTTAAATGTCCATTAGCGGGGAGGCATTGACCCTAAACTTAAAAAAGCTGGGTTTCTTTTGGTAACCCTAAATATTTACGTGCTTCGTGAGCTAAATTAGTCTCCTACAGTAATAATGGGGCCCAAGGATACATTCTGGCGTATTGAGGTTGTCGCTAGTTTATTATCAGGTTCCAACGAAAGTAATGTCCGATTTTCTAGAGTAAAGTTATATATAGTATTTATTAAATAGGTGCTTCTTGTTAACGTTTAAGAATACTATAATGAGTATTTTATACCTTTTCTATTTCAGATTATAAAAATATTGCTAATAATCTTCTTCGATATTCACCCCTATGGTCGTCCCATCTAAAGATCCCACAAGACATGTTTTACTCTGAGTTTCTTAAAGGTGTCAATGCAAGTACAGCGGCGAAGTACATTCAGAGCACTTTGGGGGATGATGAAGTAAATGAAAGAAGTTGCAGGAAATGGTTTTCCTGTTTTCAAAGGAGGGATTCCAGTCTAAAGGACAGAGCCAAAAAAAATCAGAGCAAAAAAACTTAATTCCAAAGAGTTTAAAGCTGTTGTCACAACAAATCCTGCTAAAACTTTTAGACAACAATTTAACATTACCCATACGAATGTCTTAACCAAACTGAAAAGGATTGAAAAGGTTCCATTGATTGGAAAATGTTTCCCGCACAAACTGTCCACGGGGAATCTGCAACGGCATATTGCTTGCTGTGTCATTGCTTTCACGAGACGTTCAGGCACCATTTTGGGGTAGTCTTTTTACTACTGATGAGAAGTGGATCGTTCATAATAACGTTAAACGTCGCCTTTCGTGGATGAGTCGAGGAACCAGAATATATCATGCGGTATATCATTCTTCATTCCTAATGTAAAACACCTAATGTAATGCACCAATTTCCCCAAGTATTATTTAATGCATTTATATTCTTGATAGATTCAGCATACTTTTTGAAGTCAGTCGTGAAGTCGAAGCTCTACTCTACACATAGTACAAAATGACTTCGTGTTATTTTGTTTTACTTCCAAAAGATAATTTTTAAAAACGAATTTATTAACCAGGTTTTTTGAAACGATTTGTTATAATTTGCCCACTTTCCCATGTTGAGTAATTTAATTGATATTACTTAACTATTTTATACACATTCACATATTTCCGCAATAAAGAAACTTTCCTAAAATACGTCACTGACATCTGTAAAATCCATAGATTAACTTACTAGGAATAACAGAAAGAATAACAAGGATTTCGAATCCAACCAGTAAACGTTTCCGTAGATCCAATAATGTAACTAAACGTATCATTTATTATCCTTTAAAGAGTAATTATTTTAACATTCTTCATGCGTTTTAATTATTTGCTAGAGAATAGCTCGAAACATTAGAGGTTGATTTTTTTTCGTTATAGCCTTTACGGTATCTACAAAAGTAAAAGAAAATAAGAACAGTAAAATTAAGCTTACTGATCACCCTTATATGTTATTGTGTGGCGTAAATGAATTCAACATTAACAGTTTTTATTTACCTGAAACTCTTTGAAACAAGTAATTAATCTCTTAGATGCATCTGATTCCTTCGATATTATGCCTAGTGACGTGATCAATCCAGTGACCAAAACATTCCTTGCATATGAATCAATGACATTAATGCATAGCGATTCCGTGGTCTCCATTTCCTATTATTTAAAATTCAATAAGAGTTCCTGGTATTTGGAGTTTTTTTTAGAGAGTAGTAATCATTTAAAAATGATATATTACTACAGCATATCAATATCATATACCTTCCGTTCCTGTTCGAATATACAACCTTAGCAAAAAGTATAAAGCACCATTCATAAATTTAGATATTTAACATATTCAATCGAACTTTTTAGGATTTCTCTTATAATTAGCTTGATCCCTTCTGGCCTTGTGAGTATGTGCTGTGGCACCAATTATCCGTGCTAGCGCCCGTGACCCTCAGTCGGTAGATGGAACATGCAGTCAAGGTGAGTTGGCAGTCGGCACAGCGGAATTCTGCTTGGAAGAGAAGGCCTGTTCTGCGCTTCGGTGAACGGTACAATCTGTCGTGGAATGACGCTTCTTGCAGGGATGTGGATTGCAGTAGAGGGCTGTGTAACCCTAAGTTGCCAGAGCAACTCGACGTAGTGATTAAACTTCTCTGATGAAAACTTCGTACGACGCAGTAGCATAGAACAAAAAGAGCTGTCTGACTTTAAGTTCTATTCAGATACAGGATTTGCTCAGATTCTCCCTTCTCGATCTAAAGTTTACAAGTTTTTTATACAAGACCTATATAAGAGGAGCTAGGGCTAATCCTAAAAATGGTTTACCAATTTTATATTGGGCGAGATTTATTACAGGTTTGGATTAGAGTTTAGCAATGCTACCCCAAAATTGATACATCACTTTTCCAACTTGCCGGTTGATTTGCTGATTTTACGATCAGTGGACGGGCGTTGATTTTTTCTGCCCTATCTTGAAAAGTGAGTAGCACCGGAAACATATTAAGTCAAACATAAAAGGATTTTGATCATATAGCAAATTTCGAAGCCTTTTCTTTCAGGGAAACATTATAAAAAAGGAATTTTTAGCAGTATCGTGGGTTTTCTGCTTATAGGGCCCATTATGTACTTCCATATTAGCCATGTGTAGGAGAATCGTCACTCCCCCGTTCTCTCACAGTGGAGTCACAAGGCGATTACCGCAAAGACATCCGGCCCCGGCACCGTCGGGTCAAGCGCGTAACCGCAGCGCCGCGCCACTCGTCGCTATGAAAGACCGAAAGGTTGTAAAATGCAAGATCTCTCCCAGGAGAGTGAGATTCAATTTCAGGTCAAGTAAGAAATTGGAGACGTGTTTCTTCCAAGCTCAAAGGCTAACGAGGAGCCGATGTAAGACTTGGTGAGAAAAACCGTTTGGCATAAGAACCCTCCTGGGCCCGTCCTCAAGCCTCCCCCCCTCTCACCACTCCCCCAGTGGGGTGAAGAGGTATGATTAAGAAACACTGAAGAAAATTGAGGTAGAATACGTCAGTCTCCAGGTGACGAAGTCCTCGGATTAAGACCCCGGGCTACCTAGACTGGATTGGTAGAATACGTCAGTCTCTAGGTGACGAAATCCTCGGATTAAGATCCTACGCTACCTAGACTGGATTGGTAGAATACGTCAGTCTCCAGGTAACGAAGTCCCCGGATTAAGATCGAGCTACCGAGACTGGACAGGTAGCTTACTTAGCTCACCAGCCTAAGAAGTACCCTGCAAGAGAGGCAAGGCTACCTACCTAGCCGGGGCTAAGAAGCAGCTCATTCTAGAGCAAGTCCCTGGTTATCAAACCGAACGTTAAGTTAACTTTGTTAAGTTCAACTTACTCTCAACAAAGAGACTCCTCATATCCTGGTGCATCTTAAACACCAAGGATATTCCTCGTCCTTGAGGAATTAAGAAAAGAAGAAGGAAAAGGCTCCCCCTAGAGCCAGTTACTCGGTGGCCACACCAAACTCATAAGTTAACTTGGTTGAGTAACAACAAGGAGTAACAACAAGGAAAGAAGGTACCCTAGGAGACCTTACGGTCCATTCAAAGAGGGTACCTTTGGACTAGCAATCGAACAGGCACATGGCTGCTCGTATGTTTTGCGTCCCTAAACGGTCACTTTTCAAGACTTTGTCTAGTCTTGACTTGAACTGGTCAACAGATTCACTGTTGACAACTTCCACTGGAAGTGCGTTACACTTACCGCAGATACTGTAGGTAAACAAATTTCCACACAGATTGCGGTTGTAACGCTTCAGTTCAAGTTTGAAGCCGTGATTGCGCGTTCTGTTCTCACTCAGTGTGAAAATATCCCGGTAGTCAACATTGTCGAACCCTCAAAGTATTTTGAAAACTTTGATGAGCTGACCACGCAGTCTACGGGTTTCCAGCGAGAACAGATCTAATTCCCTTAGTCTATCCTTCTAACTTTTATGTCGGATAGAGGGAATCAGTTTGGTTGCCCTGGCTTGTACGCGTTCCAATCTCGCGATGTCCTTTCGCAATGAAGGACTCCAAAATTGTACGGCATACTGCAAGTGCGGTCGGACAAGTGAGTTGTACAGGCACAGTACAATCTCCTGGTTCCGATAACCAAACTGGCGCTTAATATAGCCTAGCATCCTTTGGGCCTTTTTCTCCGCCTCAATGCACTGTTTCGAGAACTTCAGGTCACTAGTGATTGTTACACCCAAGTCTTCTCAGTGTCGGTGGATTCAATAGCAGTGCCCTTAAGGATATACTGAGATTGGGGGTTTCTGTGGCCGATATGCATCACTTTGCATTTCCCCGCATTAAAAGGCATTTGCCACGTGTCCGACCACTCCCCAATCTTCCCAAGATCTTCTTGCAGGCGGGCAGTATTTCCATCCTTTGCAACGTTCATACCAAGCTTGGTATCGTCGGCAAATTTGGAAATCTTGGCAACCATGACACCATCTATGTCTTTGACGTAGATGATGAATAGTAGTGGTCCCAGGACAGAACCTTGAGGCACCCTGCTAGTAACGGGCACCCACTCAGAAGACTGTCCATTCACCACCACCCGTTGCCGTCTGCCACTTAGCCAGTTCTCGATCCAGGCGGCTATTTTTCTGTCTATGCCCAGCGCTCGCACTTTCCGGAGAAGGCGGCGGTGTGGTACCTTATCAAAGGCTTTCTGAAAGTCTAGGTAGACCACATCCATCGCCTTTTCCCGATCGTGCTCACTGAACACGAAGTGGAAGAATTCCACAAGGTTCGTTAGGCATGACCGTTGCATTCGGAAGCCGTGCTGGGAACTCCTCAGTAGCAGGTTTGACTCTAAATACGACGTAATTTTGTCCACCATCATGCTTTCCATGAGTTTATCGACTATTGAAGTCAGACTGATAGGTCAGTAGTTTGACGGATGGCTGGGTTCTCCTTTCTTGAAGATCCGAGTCACCTCCGCCTCACGATAGTCTCTAGGAACGCATCCGGTCCGGATTGACATGTTAAAGATAGCGCACAGATGTCATGATACTTCATCGCACACTTCCTTTAACAACTTAGGTAGAAACCCGTCCGGTCCAGGGGACTTATTTGTCCTTAGGTCAGCGATCTTTTTCTTTATTTCTCCTTCGGTGAAGTCCATTGCCTCCAGCTTTTCCCCTGAGTAGGAAGCCGTCGGCTGGGGAATGGGACCACACTCTCCAGTAAACACTGAAGAGAAGTAGTCGTTGAGGAGGTTAGCATTTTCTGCATCTGAATGCTTTAATGTCCCCTCCTCATTACTCAAAGAGCCAATTGTTCGACGGATTGGTTTACGGCTGTTTACATATTCAAAAAACTCCTTGGGATTCTCTTTACAGAGTCTCGCCACTCGGAGTTCCTCAGACCGCTTAGCCACCCTTATGCTGGACTTCACTCTCCTGGCTAGCCTCCGGTATTCGTCAAAGTCACCCGAGATCTTCGATTACCGGTACACATTTCTCTTCTCCCTAAGCAGTTGGCCGATTTCTCGATTAAACCACTTTGGTTGAACAGAGGACCGAAGGGGGCATTCCAGAGGGATGAAACTCGATTGCAGACTTATGAATGTGGTTTTGAAACTGTTCCAAGAGTCTCCAACAGCCTCGCACTCTTCTAGCCTCGCGTCAGTCAGTCCCGCGCGTAGACCTGCAAAGTCTGCTCTTCTCAAATCGAGTTTCCTTGATTTACTCTTTGCATGCTCTGCCTTGGGGACTTTGACTACAATCTAATTAGTCGGTGGTCACTGCCACCGAGCTCTTCGCCAACAGAGAGGTCCTCAACGATGTCATCCTCAGAGGTGAAAACCAAGTCGAGGATAATGTCTCCTCTCGTTGGCTCTCTCACCCATTGAGTGAGGAACTCGTTGTTCACGAACTCCAGGAGCAGTGCGTTCTCGCCACAGGGTTCTCTGGTTTCCCAGTCAACTTGTGTGTTGAAATCACCCATGACGATACACACTCTGTCTTCGACAAGTTCTCCTAGTAGCTGGTACAGATCTCTGTCCTTTTCAACGAGTTGGGCAGGAGGTCTATAAAGCACCAGGGTCCTGTATTTGGCAGGACCTATCTCTAGGCCAACACCTAGTAGTTAATGGACGGATACAATGTCGCAATCCGTCGAGTTGAGAGTATCCTTGACATACAACATCACACCGCCACCCTCTCTGGTAACCAAAAATCGTGAATTCACCTTCAAAATCTCGGCTTGAAGTTTTTATCCACGACTCCGTTATGGCCACCATCTCAGGTTCCTCTGTTACTACGAGGCCACAGAGCTCAGGAAAATTATTCCTGATTGACCTCGCATTGAACAGAAGAACTTTGAGGGAGTCCCCTAGTGTAGGACTCCCTACAGTCTTCCGTTTCCCGGCTTCTCTGTATTCGTGGTCACACCCTTTTTGACGACCTCCGAGAAGGTCGTTCCAGGAGTGACACGGGCATGCTGGCGCACGTCCGCTTTCGCTCTGTTTCGAACGCTCCTTTGGGTGCGTTCCACGACATCTTGAATTAGGTTGGCGAGAAAGGCCTTCCCTTTAAAGGATAGATGTACCCCGTCCCTTTAGTAGAGGTCGTCTCTCCCGATAAAGGTACGATAGGGGTCCACGAAGAAGACTCCTTCTGCCGTGCAGAGATCCGCCAACCTTTTGTTCACTGCGACGTTTCTTTCGTGAGCGGTTCAGGATGGACCTCTTCTCGGAAGCATCCCAACCACCACACGTTTGCGGGTTTTAAGCCCTATGTCATCCACAGCTCCCATCACCGTTTGGATGGTCTTACCACTGAGGCTAACCTTACCCCCTCTGAGGTAGAGGTCGTTGCCGCTCATCATCAGAGCAATAACTGAATTCCTAGAAATCTGAGCTTTCTCTGCCTCTACTCTGATGGTGTGGTTACCCCGTCCTGACAGGCAGCTTACCTTCACGCTAGTGCGAAGGCGGGCCGCTAGCAGCGGCTGCAGATCCCGTGTTTGCGAGTCACCAATGAGGGTGACCTTCGGAAACTTGGTCTCTGAAGACGGGGTCTTCCCTTGTGGAAGAGGCCTTCCCTTTTCCTCTTTACTCTCCACATTCTTATCAATCTTTTTCTTCTTCTTTATCTGTTTTTCTTCTATTTTTGGTTCTACTTTTGTTTCAACTTTATTCTTTTTCTTTTTTTTCTTCGTTTTTCCTTTCTTTTTTTCTCTTTTTCTCTCGCCTCAGCTAGCTTAGCCTCAGATGATGCCGGAATGTCCGCTTGGGTATCAGGGGATTCCGACACGTCAGTAGTCGGCGCCTCTTCTAGGCATCGAACCTGAGCTGCGTTAAGAGCTTCGAGCTTCTCCAACTTTCCCTCAAGGACCTTAGCTCTCTCCTTTGAGGCTCTATAGAGGTCTTTTAATTTCTCCACCTCTCGCGTCAATATGCAAGTAGTGCAGATACTTTCAGGGCTGCATTTTGAGTAGCAGCCCTCCGGAAAGTCAACGCACCACTTTTCTAACTGGCATATTGCACAGTTGTGTTTGAGATGAACGGGACCTTTTTTGCCTGTCATTTTGAGCGCTTTCTCTCTCTCTGAAAACTCGTGAACTATCAATGATAAAAAGAGGGGTTGGTGAGTTCTCCCCGCGTGAGTCGCTCCGGCCTATCGATCGGAGAGGTTTCGGATCTTTCAGAAGGCACGCTCCATGTGCTGCTGTTCGTCCGACCGAGTCGTCAAACCTCGGCGTGCCGTGGCTCCCAACCAAGCAGCCCTGACGGTCCCCGAAGGGGCCCTCGATTTGTCACCAGGTGAACAGCGAAGCACGCCCCTTACTAAACTCCTACTAGTTTCCTTCACAGCGGCCAGGATCTCGGAGTAGCGTTCAATGGATATCCCGACACACCAAGGAACTCGACCCAAGGCTTTTTATTGGCCTGGCAACCAACATGGGAACAAAGGGCCGTCACCTCGGACCAATACTACCATAAGCACCAGTCAACGGGCACTGGGAACGGTCAATAATTACGCGCCAGGGAAGAGGTTAACGTGGCGCTACCCTCATCCCATTCATCGTGTCCCAACGCCTAGGACACCTCCAGTCCTAGTCTCTCGCAACCCTTGAGCGTCGATTGGCGTTGTTTAAAGAGGTTCCAAAGCCTCTCTTCTTACGCATGAGGTAGCTGCCAGGTTCTTATAAGTAGATTGAGGAGGAAAGGGAAAGAGTCACACGATAGGAGTAGGCTTTTTTTTGTTGGTTTTTTTTCTTTTTGTATGAGTGGGAGATAGGATAAAAGTAAAAAAAAGAGAGGGATAGAGTAGAAAAAGGAAGGAATGACGCACTTAGTCTGGAACCTCGTTTCCGACCAAATCGACAAGGAAGCCCTACCAGGGGTACCCAGAAGAGGTACCTCCACCGACATAGCTCGAAAAGTCAAAGGTACACACAAGCTCTCTTCCCGCGACAAGGGGGCGTCACCTCTCCCTCTATTTTCGTTATGAAAAAAAGAGAGAGAAATCCCCCTCCTCCATCTTCGCCATTGAGGAGACTGGAACTAAGCAAAAGCTCATCCTCGAGCTAGTTCCTGGTTACCAAACCGACCTTCAAGTTCAACTTATTCTCGTCAGAGAAACCCTCCCTCCTCGATCCTCGCCCTTGAAGAAGACCCTCCCCGAGTTCAGTCCTCGCAGATGAGGAATTAAGTAACAAAGAAGAAATCTCTCCCTCGAGCTCGTTACTCGGTGGTCACACCGAACTCCAAGTTAACTTGGTTTAAGAACCAAGTTCGACTTACTCTCACCAGAGAAACCTAGCCTACCTTGAGGCCGCCTAAAGCACTGTGATTGTTCTCGTCCTTGAAGACCCCCACCCCCTGAATACCATGTGGACCCCCATATGCTACCCTCGCCAAAAAGACCTCGTGATCCCGCCCACCTACATCTGGCCGGTCGGCACGCGTCGCGGAGCCAATAACATTCCTGAGGTATTTAAACTCTAGTAGAGTCTAAAAGCCTAAATATTGTATATTGAATTGCGTAGCAAATTTAATCAATTTTAGAGGGGCAAGCTAATTAAATTAATTATTATGTATTATAATATTCGGAATATCTCTGTGGTTAATGGTTAATTTTTGTGTAGTAAATTGTTAAAGTTAAAATATAAGTTTATTTCTGGAATTCTTGTGCGTTTCTCTATATCCTTACGTGTTTCCAACGGTTCTTCTTTAAAATAACAATATTAGCACTCTTAGAACAAAAAAGAGGGCATTCCACGACACCATGTATTACTAGGAAATACTAGATCATAGGGTTAAAAATATGTTGCAAGCGGCTAGTCATTAACAAACTCGACGTATCAGGTTACAAGGAGTTCCAAGGAAATAAAGTATCCTAGAAGACCTTACGGTCCATTCAAAGAGGGTACCTTTGGACTAGCAATCGAGCAGGCACATGGCTGCTCTTATGTTTTGCGTCCCTAAACGGCCACTTTTCAAGACTTTGTCTAGTCTTGACTTGAACTGGTCAACAGATTCACTGTTGACAACTTCCACTGGAAGTGCATTCCACTTACCGCAGATACTGTAGGTGAAAAAATTTCCACACAGATTGCGGTTGTAACGCTTCAGTTCAAGTTTGAAGCCGTGATTGCGCGTTCTGTTCTCACTCAGTGTGAAAATATCCCGGTAGTCAACATTGTCGAACCCTCGAAGTATTTTGAAAACTTCGATGAGCTGACCACGCAGTCTACGGGTTTCCAGCGAGAACAGATCTAATTCCCTTAGTCTATCCTAATAACTTTTATGTCGGATAGAGGGAATCAGTTTGGTTGCCCTGTCTTGTACGCGTTCCAACCTTGCGAAGTCCTTTCGAAACGAAGGACTCCAAAATTGTACGGCATACTCCAGGTGCGGCCGAAGGAGTGAGTTGTACAGACAAAGTACTATCTCCTTGTTACGGTATCCAAACTGGCGCTTTATGTAGCCTAATATCCTTTGGGCTTTCTTCTCTGCCTTAATGCACTGTTTCGAGAACTTGAGGTCTCTAGTGATATAACACTCAAGTCCTTCTCAGTGTCGGTGGATTCAAGAGCAGTGTCCTTAAGGATGTACTGAGATTTGGGGTTTCGGTGGCCGATATGCATTACTTTGCCTTTCCCCACGTTGAAAGGCATTTGTCACGTGTCCGACCACTCCATAATCCTTTGAAGGTCTTCTTGAAGGCTGGCAGTGTACCCCTGCTTTGCCACATTGATACCAAGCTTGGTGTTGTCGGCAAATTTGGAGATTTTGGCAACCATGTCTCCGTCCATGTCGTTGACATAGATAATAAACAGTAGTTGCCCCAGCACGGAACCTTGAGGGACACCGCTGGATACGGGCGCCCATTCAGACGCCCGACCATTCACCACTACGCGTTGCCGTCTGTCACTTAGCCAGCTCTCTATCCAACCAGCTACCTTGCCGCCTATGCCCTGCGCACGCACTTTCCGGAGAGGCGGCGGTGTGGTACCTTGTCAAAGGCCTTTTGGAAGTCAAGGGACACAACATCCATCGCTTTATCCCGATCATGCTCACTGAACACGAAGGGAAAGGATTCCACAATGTTCGTCAGGCATGACCGTTGCCTTCGGAAGCCGTGCTGGGAACTCTTCAGTAGCAGGTTTGACTCTAAATAAGACGTTATCTTGTCCACTATCATGCTTTCCATGAGTTTACCGACTATCAAAGTCAAACTGATGGGTCGATAGTTTGAAGGATGGCTGGGTTCTCCTTTCTTGAAGATCGGGGTCACCTCCGCCTCACGCTAGTCTCTACTCTAGGAACACATCCGGTCCGGATTGACATTTTAAAGATAGCGCACAGATGTCGTGATACTTCATCGCACACTTCCTTAAATACCTTGGATAGAAACCCGTCCGGTCCGGGGGACTTATTCATCTTTAGGTCAGCGATCTTTTTCTTTATTTCTCCTTCGGTGAAGTCCATTACCTCCAGTTTTTCCCCTGAGTAGGAATAAGACGTTATCTTGTCCACTATAATGCTTTCCATGAGTTTACCGACTATCGAAGTCAAACTGATGGGTCGGTAGTTTGACGGGTGCCCGGAGTCTCCTTTCTTGAAGATCAGGGTCACCTCCGCCTTACACCAGTCTCTAGGAACGCATCTGGTCCGGATTGACATGTTAAAGATAGCGCACAGATGTCGTGATACTTCACCGCACACTTCCTTTAACACCTTGGATAGAAACCCGTCCGGTCCGGGGGACTTATTCGACTTTAGGTCAGCGATCTTTTTTTAAATCTCTCCCTTGGTGAAGTCCATTACCTCCAGCTTTTCCCCTGAGTAGGAATCCGTGGGCTGGGGGATCGGACCACACTCTTTAGTAAACACTGAAGAGAAGTAGTCATTGAGCAGGTTAGCATTTTCTGCATCTGAGTGAGTTAATGCACCCTCCTCGTCCACTAAGGGCCCAATCCTACGATAGATTGGTTTACGGCTATTTACATAGCCGAAGAACTCCTTGGGATTCTCCTTGCAGAGTCTCGGCACTCGGAGTTCCTAAGACCGCTTAGCCGCCCTTATGCTGGACTTCACTCTTCTGGCTAGCCTTCAGTACTCGTCAAAGGCACCCGAGATCTTCGATCGCCGGTACGCATTTCTCTTCTCCCTAAGCAGTTGCCCGATTTCTCGATTAAACCACTTTGGTTGAACAGAAGACCGACAGAGGCATTTCAGAGGGATGCAACTTGATTGAAGTCTCATGAACTTATTTTCGAAATTGTTCCACAAATTAATGGAACAAGGTGGATGATAAGCTTAAGTTTCAGTAAAGGGGATTTTACTAAGAAATGGAGTACGATGATAGTCTCTGAATTGAGGGGCAGTTTAAGCTAGCAGGTGTAGATCTAGGAAAAGATAACCACATAGTTAGGTCAATACGGATTGAAACGGATTGATTTGCTTGGTACCACGTAAATTCACAAGTGGGGCGGGTAACGGTTTTCGATTAAATTTACTGGGCACAGATTGCTTTTTGCGACTCGTGTGAATAAGCAAGCATACCACAACGAATTGGCTTGTAGGATGTTTACCGAATTGGATTTCCGCTTCCATAACTTCTAAACATGTGCGTTAGTCATTTGGGACAAATACCTATGGGGGAAGGTTTGGATAGTACAGTCGAGAAAGTGAATGGCATTTTGGAAATGCACGGGGAAATGTCTCGGGTAGTAGGCCAATTAGGTGTGGTTGCCGAAGAAGGGTATGATCAGGTAGAAGCTGTATGTTCATTTCTATGAATAGTCCAAATGTACTTCAGAAACAAGGGTAGGCTAGACATGGTAAAAAGAAACGCAGGGTTTAATTTTAGCCGCCGATGAAAAGCTTCGGTCACTAAACTGCGTGTGGTAGTAAAGGGAAGGCTGTTAAGAAGAGTAAGCTGTTACGAGGCCAAATGCTCTGTCAATACGATTTTTGTCTAAATAAATTTAAATTTTTTTAGGAATTTGTTCATCATGATTAAATGGAGGTTAATGGTATGGGTGAATTCTGTGTGTAGATAACCGGTCAGATGGTTTCTTATAAGATTAATTAAGTTCATGAGTTAAGAACTCTGCTGAAGTTTTGATGATACGTATCTTGCTAAATAGTGTAATTGACTAAGTCATTTACGAGGTGTTTTATTTGAAGCTAATCGTTAGCGAGAATTTGTACTTTAAGTTGAATTTGTGCAAGTGCTTGGTATTGGCAGTTCCAAAAACTCTCGAAGTCCTTCGAAGTCAAGTAAGGCATGTTTCTTACGACCCGTTCCAGAAGCTCGTTTAACCCAGGGTATTTGAGTCATGTGTTGAATATAATTTTTGACGAGTTGGAGGTGATCTGATGTAGGGTCATGTAAGTGTTTTTTGGGGGGAGATTAACCCTTTTCCGAAGTAAAAGAGCCCATGGTGAGTCCTATTGATTTTTTTAGCTAAGATAAGGATGTTCTCAAGGAAATGCGCAAGCTGGTTTCAAATAATTTGGGGGCCCAAATCAAGAGTTTGGGTGAAGGCAAAGCATTTGAAACGAGTAAAGAGAAAATTATGGTATGTGCATTCTAAGAACATATTTTGGGGGAGGGTAATGGTGACCTGTAGGTGGGGATTAGTTTTTCAGTTGTCTATTGGAGATGGGGGGCAGAGATTTAGTACCACTTCTGGTTTCGGCATTTATGGGCCTATTTCACTTCGGGGTTGACAGACTGTTCCGTGAGGTTTTACCAGCAATGGAGGATATGGCTTTGCTATCGGCGGAAGAGGTGAGATCGTAGGAGCTGAGGGTGTCGGGGTTTCAGGAGTGAGTTGCGGACTGGAGGTGTGTGTTTACATAGGGTTTAAGATACCACGACATCGACGGATATGTCGGGTCACTGGACAGATTTATATTTGATGGAGTAAATTTCGCCTCGTGGTTTTACGGTAGGTTGGGCATTGGGCCATTCCTTTATGGAAATACATGCTTATGAGACAATTTTGAGATAGTTCCCGTTTACTATTTGTGTACGCTTTAAATCACAAGATAAAGGATTTTGAGTATGTTGTTCTTTCTGAGATTTTCAATTCTTCGGTAAGGTCCGCCCCCTTCGTGAGTTTTGCTTCGGTGCTTGGGGGTACGATACTCTTAATGTAGCATCCATCGCATCCCAACGAATAAATCTTTCGGTGGTGCAGTTCTTTGATGTTGTTGCGCCTCCATTTTGGTGTTTCGATCGTTCAATTTTCTCCAAACCAAATTATGATTTTGAAAGCACTTTCCATTGATTTGTAAGCGACAACTGTGCTGTAGGAGCTTGTTTTCTCCATCTTAAGACACGTAGATAACCTAAGGACTTACACATCTCTTAAAGCTGCAGTTCATGAACGTCACTCTCTAGCAGTAACGTAGAAGAGGAATCTTTTGTCCAAAATCACGCAACTTACCCACATAAATCTCGTGGAGCTCCTAAAGAAACTACAGGATACTTTGGGCAGCATAATCAATCATGACTTCCTTAGGGAGTCGTTTGTGCGGTATCTATCTACACAAATACGGGAAGCTCTCGAAATCCTGTCCCAGAGCCTCCGTTTACCAACTAGCAGCATTAGCAGTACGTGCCATCGAAAGAGGTAATCGCAGACAAGTCCCTCCCGTTGAGGAGAGCCTATTATACAGGAACTACGGCGCAATGCAAGTTGCAGTGGCTTCCATGACCCTAGAAGTTGCTTCCCTAACGAAAAGGTTGGCGAAGCTCGAGACTGAAGGCTTTTCTCATGAGGAAGGTCTCAAACACTACGCAGGAGTACCAACGATCTGTATGATGGAATTTGTTGGTGCCATAAAGAGTTCGAAGATCAAGCTGATCAGTGCCATCCTGGTTGCAAAAGAGTCAACACGCATCAGGAAAACGCCAAGGCGGGGCAGTAATAGGTACTGTGCCCGCTACACTAGGTTAGTTATTTCAATTATACCTGGAATAGTAGCCGATAGAGAATCACGAGTGCCACTTCAGAGCACCACCGGTGAGCCACTTAAAGACATTGAGGGAAAGAATCCTAGCGATTCCCTTCAGATTTAGATGGAAGTTTATTTGGAAGTTTCTTGTGTTATGTTATATCTGCAATTATTGGTACAGATTTTATTTCTAATTACAATTCAATAGTTAATTTAAAAAGTGAGAAATTATCGATGAAGAAACCCAAATCATTAGTGGGGCAGTGTTATATAATAAAGCAGCATCGTTAATATCGTGCCAATTTCAAGGAGTCGCCCTTCAGTGATTTCTCATAATACTGTGACCTCTACTAGCCGGTAAATAATATAGTGAATGTAGGGAAATTGAATATCTAACCATTTCTCCATCATTCTTCGATATCTTCACATAAGTACTACCAGTAATTAAAAGTATAATAGAATCACTATTACATGAGAGAAAAAAAATCTTCAAAATCGCGTTTTGCATCTCCCCTTAACATAATTTAGAAAAAAAGGAACGATCCTACAAAGTAAGAGGCCATTATAGATAGTTACGTAGTAACTTTACAAAGTTGCGCGTTTTTTTTTTCAAAAATACATTTCAGGAGGCATTTTTTTTTCAAATCCTTGTCGATCCAAGTTTCATAGAGAAGACTGCAATCTAGATTGACCCGTAATTTGGCTATACTAATGGGTCTTAATGCCCTAAGGTTTATACAATAGGAAAATCATTCCAGAGATTATTAATCCACTAAGCCTTACGAGGGTTAGAATTTGTGTTTGCATATATATATATATATATATATATATATATATATATATATATATATATATATATATATATATATATATATATATATATATATATATGAATATGTACACGGAAGGAAACTGAATAAAAATCAGATTGGAGTTAGTACTTTCGTCTATTAGACATTTTCAAACTCAATGGGGAGAAAAAATAAGACACCCAGTATTTATACAAAGCACGTTTCCCTATGAGGTCAACATTTTAATGCTATCAGATAAGTCGGATTTTAGAAAAAGTGATAAAATTGGATCTAGCGAAACAGCCCTGGGCTAATGTTGATTGAGATTACTCTCCTTTGTGTGGGAGATTAAAAATGATTCCAGGATATTTCTCTTTATAAAATCATTACTATGGATTATAGTATCAGTTTTTGACTAGTTAATTCCGTGTCCCATCTTGGAATTGTGGACAGCCAAGGCATTATTCAGATATATATATATATATATATATATATATATATATATATATATATATATATATATATATATATATATATATATATATATATATATATGACCTTCTTGAGGTCAAAAAGGATTCGGAAGAACATAAACAGCACCTAGAACAACTTTTCTCGTCAGATTGCCACTGTAAGTATTGCGAATCAGTGTGACGAAATGCATTTTCGGTGTTGATTTGGTAGACTTTCTGGGTTCCAGAGTCAATTTCAAAGGTACATCTCTAGACATCCACTAAAATCACAGAGATCAAGAAATTCCCGTTCCCTCAAACTTTAATGGAATGGCAACAATTTTTACGATTGAACAACTTTCCCCGACAGTATGTGAAAAAAGTGACTACCTTTCTCCTATTAAATGAACTTTAAAAAGAAATGTACAAAAATCGATATCATTTTCCTTTAGAATGGGACGACTCTGCAGAAGATGTATGGCAGAAAATTAAAGGCGACTAGGCAGAAGCTATTTGTTTGGCACACACCACAAAAGATGATCCAATCCGACTCACAACGGACGCTTCTAACATTGGCGTTGAAGGTCTATTTGAGTTTTTCAAGGAGGCTGGCTTCCATTATTTTATTTTACTCCTTTTATTGTAGGACACATAATCCTGTACCTGGGGAGTAGCGCCTCTCGCAGATGCCGGAGCATGTCTCATTCTTCTTTTTTTTTTGTTTTTTATGAGGTTTTGTTTATTTGTTTGTTTTTATGTGAAATTAAATTATTTTATACTAGGCTATTTTTTTTAATTAGGGCAATTTATGCATTTAGTGGCAGTCGCCATATGGCCAATTAAAAAATCTTTCTTTCTGAATGTTAATTTTTATCTTGCATCTTATCGTCCTGTGGTCATTGATTTTGATTTTGTTGATATCTTGGAAATTATTGACAGCGATTTTTGTCTCAACCAGCTTGTAGGTAATCAATTTCATTGCATATCAGGTAGTTTGGGCTCTTCCCAGTCCATCTTTGCTGCTGGTTCTTTTTAGTCGCGTGCGACTCTATATCTCACCATGTCGGTTGTTCAACAGTCTTTTTTTTTGTTGTTTTGGCAATAACATCTTAACTATTAGGCCGATTCTAACGAAATTTGAAATCCCTATGTTTTATTACATTTTCTTTCGAATGATATATTTGAAAAGGTCCCCTTATGGTTAGCACATTAATTATTTTGTTGTGGCAATAACATCATAACTATTCGGCCGATTGTAACGACATTTGAAACACTTATGTTGTTTCATATTCTCTTTCGAATGCTACAATTGCCAAAGTCCCCTTATGTTTAGTCCGGGAATTATTGAAAGTTTTGAAGGGCGTAAGGTCATAAATCCTAATAACTAAGAGCACGCGACTTTGGTCAGCAGACCTTGTTGAACATAGTGTGAGCAATTTTGAGGTCTTGGGCTAGTGTAAAATCAATCAGATCTTATATCCTTCCATTTTTAGTCGTGTGCGAGTCAGATCGCAAGTGACTCTACATCCCACTATGTCGGTAGGTCGGTCCCCGTTTTGCTTTTTTAATTTTTTTGGAATAACATCATAACTATTCGGCTGATTCTAACGAAATTTGAAATCCCTATGTTGTTTTACATTCTCTTTCGAAGGATATATTTGCAAAGGTCCCCCTATGGTTAGCCCATGAATTATTTTGTTATGGCAATAACATCATAATTATTCGGCTGATACTCTGCTAGACTAGACTAGGCTATAATATGCTATACTCTGCTAGGCAAGCCTAGAATAGGCTATACTATGCTAGGCTATACTATGCTAAGATATAATGTACAAGAGTAAGATATACTATGCTAATTTTGGCTATAATATGCTATGCTAGGATAGCATATAGTATGTTAGGCTAGACAATAATATGCTATGCTTGTCTAGTATAATTGTATAGTATAGGCTATACATTTCTAGGATAGTTAATGCTAAGCTAGGTTATGCTAGGCTAGGCTAAACTATACTAGGATAGGGAGGGGATGAAAGGCTATACAAGGACAGGCTACGCTATGGTATGCTAGGTTAGGCTATGACATACTAAGCTATGCTACACTAGGCCAATCTTCGCTATACCAGGCTATCATAAGCAAGGCTTTGTTAGGGTAGGCTAAGCTATGTTATGCATGTCATGCCAGCCTACGCTAAGATCTAATAGTCTAGTCTATATTAGGCAATACTATGATATACTATACTATACTAAATAAGGTAGGGTAGGGTAAAGTAGGCTATGACATACTATACTAGGCTATGCTAGTCTAGGCTAGGATAGGATAGAATATACTAGACTAGGCTCCAGTGAACTAGGCTAAGCTAGGCTATACTATACTAGGGCAAGCTAACCTAGGCTGGACTAAGTTTTAATATACAATTGTAGGCTGCGCTAAGCTAGGCTAGGTTATACTCTGTTAGGCAGGCTAGGCTATACTTTGATAAGCTAGGCTAGGATAGGATAGACTGTGATAGGCTCGGGTATACTATACTAAACTAGGTTATTCTAATATATAGTATGCTAGGCTATTTATGCAAGTTTATACTAGGCTATGGTATACCAGGCTACTCTAGGGTATATTATGCTATTCTAGGCTATTTTATGCTATGATATAGTAGGCTGGGCTATACAAGGGTACGCTATTCTATGCAAGGCTATGCTGGACTATACTATGCTAGAATAGGCTAGGTTAGTGTACCATGCTAAGCTAGCATATGCTAGGGTTGGTTAGGCTAGACTATGGTTGGGTGTGCTATGCTAAGCTAGGGTATACTATGCAAGACTAGTTTATTCTATGCTAGGCTAGGTTATACTATGTTTATTATATACTATGCTAAGCTACATAAGGGTAAGGTAGGCTATACTATGCTAGGCTTTGCAAGGCTAGGCTAGCCTAGACTATACGAGGCTAAGCTAGGCAATACTATGTTAAACTATTCTAAACTATACTAAGTTAGGCTATTCTATACTATACTATTATAGGCTATGCTATGCCATGATCAGCTATAATATGGTAGGCTTTATTACCCTATATATGCTAGGCTGTACTAGGCTATGTTAGGCTAGGCTAGATTAGTCTAGGTTAAGTCATACTATGCCTTGCTAATATACACTATGTAAGGCTAGGCTATACTATGCTAGCTACGCTAAAGTATGGTATGGTAAGTTCTACTATTATAGGGAATCATAGGTTAGACTTGGTTATACTAAACTAGGCTAGGCTAGACTGGGCTATCCGATGCTAGGCTAGGCTAGAAGATACCTTACTACATATACTATATTATACTTTACTACACTATTTTTGCTATGCAATGCTATGCTATAATATACTATGACAAGGTATACTATGCTATAATGTGTTATGCTATACTATTCGAGACTATGCAATTAGGGTGTGACCATTTCTTCGCCTTTCCACTTCCATAAATGAGGTGTGACAAAAGGTTAAGGCCCACTATTTTAATTAAAAAATATATATATTTTAATATAATTTAGTTCTGCTTTTTAATATTTTTTAGAAAGTTGTGACTTTTTATGTTGGTCGGTCGGTCGGTTGGTCCAGTTTTGCTTCTTTTTTTTTAATAACATTGTAACAATTCAACCAATTCTAAAGAAATTTGAAACTCTTATGTTGTTTTACATTCTCTTTCGAGTGATACAATTGGCAAAGTCCTCCCATGTTAGTCCGGAATTATATCATTTTGGCAATTACATCATAACTATTCGGCCGATTCTAACGAAATTTGAACCCATTAGGTTGTTTTACATTCTCTTTCGAATTATACAATTACTAAGGTGATCCTGAGGTTAACCCGGGAATTCGTTCTTTTGTCAATAACATCATAACTATTCGGCTGATTCTAACGAAGTTTGAAACCCTTATATTGTTTTTCATTCCCTTTCAAATAATATAATTATCAGTCTAACTAAATTCGAAACCCTTAAGGTGTTTACATTCTCTTTCGGATTATAGACTTGCCAAGGGCCTTCCAAAGTTACTCAGGAAATTATTCAAAGTTTTCAAAGTCGTAAGGAAAATAAATGAGAATAAGAGAGGGCACGTGAGTTTTTGCCAGCAGACCTTGTTTCCCTATTAAGAACTTTTCCATGAAGGGCTCATTAAATTTCCCGACTTTTGCATTAAAGTTTCCCATGACAATGATAAAATGGGCTTTGTTTGTGTTTATACTTGTTCTGACGTCATCATCGAATATATCAAATTCTTCCTGCGTACTAGCAGATGATAGGTCTGGAGCTAGGCTCTCTGCTCATATGGGAATTAGTTGGTGCACAGGCAAAATATTGGGCAGGAAGTAGAAGTCTTCAATTAGGAAACTCGCCATTAATCGCAAAACTGATGTTTCTATTGGTAGTTTGAAAGTATTAGCCGCTATCAACAATTTTTAATGCATAAGAACTCAAGAAACAAACTATATAAAATACTACAAACCTACTTTCAATGAAGATTTAAGTGCAGTGCATTTATTAATTACATAAATTTAACTACCATTAGTTAGTTGGTTGTCTCTCCCTCCCTCTCACATACACACACGCACACACACACATACACACCCACACACACTCTCTCACTCTGTATATCGCATTTGTGCTTCCTTTCCGTACCTGAACCCTATAAATACTAACCTTAAGTTTAAATCTATCATCCAAAATGGTTCTGCTTTAGAGGTAGTAACAATATCCTTTTTAACTTGTTTTACAATTCATTTCATTTTGAAACATCTATTTTAGGCGCATATTTTTTATCATACATATATATATATATATATATATATATATATATATATATATATATATATATATATATATATATATGAAAATTAATGCAATATCGCAAGACAAGATGAGGAATTAAACCACATTCTCCGAAGACAATTTAATTCAGAACAGTTTCAGTGTATCTCACACCCTTTTTCAACTGACACTGGGCAGAAAATATAAGAGAAGTGTATATAAGCATAACACAAGATCCCCTAGGGGGGGGGGGGTAGGCCTAAACATATTGAAGGGCTGACATTTAACTATTTTGTTTATTTGCTTTCTTATTACAGGATTAAAAAAAAATTGACCCTCAGATAGATTTAAATTAGGAACTGACGATATCAAGCTCGATTCTACGATTCTTCTCTTAACATAGTTAGCCGATTTAAATACCATTTTACTTCCATTGAAATCGATCGTATGATTCTTGTCTCTAACATGGCAAAATATTCCACTGCTTTCGCTGCCCACTCTAATATCTCTTTTGTGTTCGTACAATCTCTTGTCTAGATTTCTCCCCGTTTTTCCTATATAAACTTTATGGCGATCGTTGCATGGTATTGCATATACTCCTATGTTATGATGTTCTTTGGGTTTCCTGGCCATCATCAATTGGTTTAAGGAATTATTATATTTAAAGGCTAGATTAATACCCGCTTTTCCAAATATGTCCTTTAAACTATTTAATTTATTATTAAATGGCAATGTTATACATTTGTTGAACTCGTTAGTGCGGGAAGGCTTATTACCATAGAATGTTTTCCTAGCTGCAAAATAGGCAGACGATATGAACGAATCGGGGTAATACAAATTAGAAAAAATGGTCCTGATAATGACAATTTCTTCATCTAAATAGGAAGGATGACATATTTTGTATGCTCTAAGGAAAAGGTTAGAAATTACCGATTTTTTAACAGTATTATCGTGAAACGAAAAATAATGTATATAGGCATTCGAGTGGGTTGGTTTCCTATACACGTCAAGTTTTAATTCATGGTGATCTTTATTAATGAGGACATCTAAAAAGGGTAATCTATTATCATATTCCCATTCATATTTAAATTTGATGGAGACATGCAAATTATTCAAATTATTAAAAAAGGTATCAAAATCATGGCCATTAGCCATACAGAAAATACATTGTCAATGTACCTTAACCATATAAAGTTAGGGGGAGAAATTGTGGGAAGGAGTTCAGTCTCAAAATATTCCATGAAGAGACATGCCAATATGGGAGATAAACTATTTCCCATGCTAAGGCCGAATATTTGTCTATAAAACTCATTATTTAATCGAAACACATTGTCAGAGAGACATAATTCAACTAAATCGATAAATTTACTCGTAGAAATGGGAAGATCCAAATTAAGTCTAGGCATGATTCCCGCAGAAGGCCCATGGTTTGGTCAACCGGAACTTTGGTAAACAAAGAGTTTACATCAAAGCTCAAAAGTTTTCTATCCCGTAATTGCAGGTGGTTGAGGCGGTCAACGAAATCTTGAGTGTTCATAATGTGTGCAGATGAGATTCTTCCTACTGCTGGAGATAAATGCTTGGCGAGCCATATAGTCTGCAATACAAGATTTCTGCATCTTTCTTTCTGTCTTCAAAATTGTTTTTAAAGGCAGAGAATAAATATAGCGAAAGCCCTGTCGTGGTTGTTATCACCGGCAGAACTTGCATTTGCTCCTTCTTCTTTGTATGTAACTTGGTGATGAGCCTTTAAATTGTGAGCGGGTAAGAAGAAATGGTATAAAAATCCCTTGGAGGTTCCTTGCTTAGAGAGATACTGGGTTTGATGGGGTAACGCTTTGGGCGAAGTAGAGTCACTGTGCCTGGTTGCTCAGCGGTAGAGCATCTGACCGACAATCAGCAGACCAGGGTTCTAGTCCCGGCCAGGAATTTCAACCTTTTTTTCCCCTGGCGTTATTTCTGTCTTCTCGGTAAAGGATTGCCTTCATTGTGCCGCCCTCTGCTCTCTTTGATTCTAGTCTTCTTCTAATGACCCTTTGTCTTACCTCTAAAAAAACAAAACCCGTTTCTTGTCTCATTGCTCATTCGCGTGCAATTTCTCTTCTTGTCTATATAAATATATATATATATATATATATATATATATATATATATATATATATATATATATATATATATATATAAATATAAATATATATATAAGAATGTGTGGAGGAAGTAAAAAACCGGAAAACACTATGGAGTTGTTTATTAACATTTCGCCTATTTGCTTCTTCAGAATAGAACTGTAGGAGAAAGGGGGGGATCGCTCTCTATATACGTGTCACCGCTGCTCGTCCTCCCTCGGCTTTTCTGGTTGATTTCCGCTTCGTTTTTTATGAACCGCGCTTCGCCATTGGCCAGCCGAAAGAATCCGTCCCTGTGATTGGTTGATCTGACGGAGCTAATAATATGTGCGGCTTCAATTATCTTTCTATCTCTTTTCGCTAAACCCTTGTGAATTATTTCAACCCCACCCCATTTAGACAAATGGCCCAATTCATCGACATGTACTACCATGACGTTTCATGTCCTATGCGCTCTAATGTCCCATTTATGCTCGTTGACCCTAGTCCTATTGCCTCTACCTGATTCACCATAGTAACTGCGGTCGCATCCGCCACAGGATATTCGACAAATAATACCCTTATCCGTTTTTGCCGTCGAATTTTAGAGCTTTACTAACTCCTTAATTCTAGTCACCGCGGAGTTGGCTACCAAAATACCAGCCTTCTTAAGAGACCTATTCAATGTTCTTGCCGCCATAGAGTACGGAGCAGACGGGTACCTGACCCCTTCTAATCCCTTCGTGGTGGGCTCATTATCTTCGACCGTCTCTGTGAGCCTAACCGGTTTATCCCTCTCCGCTAATTTTATTGCTTTATGCCGTAATTTTATTTAAAAGGCCCTCTAGATATTTTAGGCTCATGAAAGATTTCTTGATGTATTCAAATTCATCGTTTAAAAAGTTTTCGCTGCAAATGCGAATAGCCCTTAAATAAAACCCAATGATTACCCCGGTCTTCGTTTTTTTACTGTGTCCAGAAAGAAACTAAATAAAATCGTCCTTATTCGTGGGTTTTCTGTACACGGAGAACTCTGCCCTACCACCATCCTTATGGATCAACGTGTCCAGGAAAGGGATTTTATGGTTTTCTTCCTCTTCCACGGTAAATTGTATATCCTACCATCTCGTTCAACCGCTCCAACTTCTCGCCTATATTGGTATTCGCTGCAATTATGGTCAGGACATAGTCTACGTATCTCCACCAAAGGGAATCACTCCCCATGACCCTTGTTAATTTTTCTGTCTCTAACACTTCCATCAACAAGCATACCATAACGGCACTAAGAGGCCATCCCATGGCTAGTTCCCTGTGCTGCATATATTCCTCTCCCTCAAAGGTGAAAGCACTAAACCTTACACATAAAGATACTAACTTGATATAGTCCCTCTTATTAATGGGTAGATCAGAGTCATTCATGTTGGCTACTGATTTCTTCACCGCTTCTAAAGCGCCATCTACCGGGACATTAGTGAATAACGGTTTTACATCAAAACTAACTAGTTTCTTTCCCTCGGGATTCACCTCACTTATTCTATCTTTTAAATCGGCTGAATTCTTTAAATGAGCTACACTGATTTTGACCAACGCTTGAGATAATGGCTTGGCCAATACCTGGGCAATACTATGAGGAGCACTCCGCACCCCTGAGGTGATCGGTCTAAGTGAAATACCTTGCTTGTGGGTTTTTGGAAGCCCCCTCATTTTAAGAGGTCTCGGATTTTCCTCAATGAGGTAGACTAGCTTCTTACCCTCTCTCCGTTTTTCTGAGTATTATCCTCACCTGCTTCTCGAATAAAGTAGCCTCTTTATCGGCACTTCCTGGGTATCTTTTCTCGTACGTACTATTGTCACTAAGCAGATCGTCCACAAATTTATTATATTTTATGGATTTATAGCCCCTTTTGCCCAATAGGCTCATCTGGCTTAAGTTGGTAATAAAAAATAAGAGATATATATTTTTTTTTAATTTTATAGAGCCCATCTGGCAACTGCCCACTTGGGCATAAGTCGCCGAAAAACATGACAGCCTGGAATTAGGCTACTTTAAAAAAATATGAAAACATAACGATATAAATTGTAAAAATTAACAATCAGGAAGCAATCTCCGGCAGCGGGGGGAGGTCCCCCTCACCCTGGTGCAGCAAAGTGCAACCTAAAAAACAACAATAACAAACGAAAAACAAAAAGAACCTTAAATAAAGGGGAAAAGCAGCCTTCTCCAAAAAGTCAACAAGTCCAAAAGTCAATGTGCACGAACTCGTCTCGAGTACAAGGGACAGGCTGTAGCGACCCCGCCTATCTCGGTACCGGGACATGTATCGTGCGCGAAGATCACCTAGACTAGGACATTCGACAAGAATGTGCCGAACGGTCTGAGCGACGACGTGGTCGTCGCAATAGGGCGCTGGCGAGCGCTCCATCAGATAGCGATGCGTCACACGAGTATGTCTGATTCGGAGACGACAGAAAACGACCTGAAGCCGTCGCGGCATTTGGGGATAGGTCCATGGGAACAGTCGCGGCACAATGGCACGCAACTTTAAGTTCCCCTCGACCGTCTCCCATCTTCTTTCCCAAGCAGTCCGAAGAGCTGCCCGTATTCCTGCCATGTAGTCGGTGTGAGGAAGAGCGAAACGCTGGTCCGGTCGCAGAGTCCTCGCGGACTCTTTGGCGCGCTCATCCCCCGCAATTCCTACATGTCCAGGAACCCAGCAGAAGATAATCTCGACATCTGCCCGGCTCGCCAAAACTGTGGCGTAATGGATATCGCGAACCAGGGGATGCGGAGATTCCAATGCCCCGAGAGCACTCAGGGCGCTTTGTGAGTCGCTATAGATCACAATCCGGTCTCCGAACTATGC
Organism: Ceratothoa steindachneri; assembly: GCA_963969495.1. Classification (NCBI taxonomy): domain Eukaryota; kingdom Metazoa; phylum Arthropoda; class Malacostraca; order Isopoda; family Cymothoidae; genus Ceratothoa; species Ceratothoa steindachneri. Next base: position 1,642,879 of record OZ018329.1, read on the forward strand.
ACGTCGCGTAATCTCCCGTACTGAGTGGTGTATTGCCACCAGTTCGGCTGTAAAGACAGACGCATCAGCTAGTAAAGCCCCGCTGACTTCAAACAGAGAGGATACGGCGTAGAAGCCGACCCCCTCTTGGGACTTAGAGCCATCCGTATACACTGGCACGGTTCCAGCGTGACACGAGGTGTGCTCCAAAAAGGTCAAACGCAATACTCCCGGCGCCGTACAAGCTTTGGGAGCAGAGGGTGGCGACAAATGGCCAAATGTGGTACCCTCCAGGGTGGTGTCCTGGGCAGAACCAGGGGCGCCACCGGCCCGAGAGCTATATCTAACTATCAAAGGAGTTTCTTAGCCCTAAACACAAAGGGCTTAGGGTATGACTGGCGTCTCTCGGTGGCATAGGCACCATCGAGATCAGCTGCGGATGCAGTGAGAGCTGTTGGCGACTGAGGGAGGCTCCGGGCTTGCGCGTACAGGCGAGTGATGCACTGCACCCGGCGCAGAGCGAGTGGCATATCTCCAGCATTGACCAACAGGCTCTCAATAGGGGAAGTGCGGAAGGCACCGGCCCAATGCGAAGGCATGTGTGGTGGATCAAATCCACCTCCTGCAATAAACGCTCGGCTGCGGATGCATAAAACTCGCATCCCTAGTCGAGATTCGAGCGAACAAAGGATCGATAAAAAAAGTAAGGCAGTAGCCCTATCAGCGCCGCAAGCGCTGAACGTCACGGAACGGAGAATGTCCATGGCGTGGGTACAAGAGACCCTAAGGCTGCGAATATGAGACTCCCAGGTGAGGCGTGGGTCGAATACAAGACCAAGGAAACGGTGCGACTCCACTACATCCAGGCGCACCCCATTAAGAAACAAATCTGGGTAGAGGTGAAACCGTGGATCGCGGCAGAAGTGCACCAACTTAGTCTTGGCCAAAGAAAACCGAAACCTGTGCGCTTCGGCATAGCGAGAGACGCGGTTCAATGCCTGTTGGATTCGACGAGTTGGCATCTGGGCCGCGCCAAAAGAGATCGAAAGTTCGTCCACGTAGAGCGTATCGAGAACATCTTCCAGCAGCACCGAGGTGATGCCGTTGATGTTCAGGGCAAAGAGTGTGACACTGAGGACCCTTTCCTGCGGGACACTGTCTTTCTGCTCCTTTGGGCCGGAGAGGGCTCCCCCCACCCGTACAGGGAATCGACGATCTCGCAAAAATTCAGATATAAACATTGGGAGGCGTCCCCTCTCCCCCATCGTGTGGGGGGTCTACATGATACCGTATCGCCATGCGGTATCATAGGCCTTCTCCAGTTTGAAAAACACCGTGGCGTAGTGCTGTCTACGAAGGAAAGCCTCGCAGACGGCATTTTCCAGTCGTAGCAGAGCATCCGACGTGGAGTAGAACTTGCGGAAGCCACACTGTGCGGAAAAAAGAAGGCCTCCGCTGTCCATAAAAAAGGCTAATCTAACATTTTTAAATTTCTCTATCAACTTGCACACGCAAGAGGTTAGAGAGATTGGTCGGAAACCGGTCGGAGTACAGTGATCTCTCCCCGGCTTGCGAAAGGCGAGGGCAGTAGCGATTCGCCAGGAATCTGGGAGAAGACCCTCCACCCACATCCTGTTAAACAAATCTAACAGAAAGGCCATGCCTCGCTCACCCAGGTGACGAAGCATAGCGTGCGGGACATTGTCCGAGCCATGGGTGGTGTCCGCGCACGAAGCGAGAGCGGAACGCAACTCGCTCCCAGTAAACCTGTCGTTGAAGGGTTCTTCGCCTCTGGAGGTAAAGTCCAGCCGGCGGCCTTCCGCGACATCACGACGTGCATTGAATGCTTGCGGAGCAGCATCCCGGCTAGAGAATGCGGAAAAAGTGGTCGCGAATGATTCCGCCACAGACGCGGGGTCCGAGATTGCTGTCACATTCTCCTGGAGAACGGGAGGGGGGTCCTGCGAGAACTTGCCCCGAATCCTGTTGAATCGCTTCCACACCTCAGCTAAAGTGGTCTTGCCGTTAAGTGAAGGCACGTATGCCCACCAAGAAGAGCAGGAGCGTGCTTCGAAATATACCGAAACTTAGCCCTAGCCCGACGAAATTCAGCGACAGTGAAAAAGTTTGGGCGGCGCTTATAGCGCATGTAGGCATAACGCTTCTGTTTGAGGGCCGTCTCACACTCGGCCGACTACCATGGGAGTGGTCGCTTGAAAAACGGCCGGACGTCCTAGAAATAGTAGTCAGGCCCGCGGCTATGAGGTTGCCGGAGAAGAACTCAACGGCCTCATCTACCGACCTAAACTCCTCGACTGAGATAGAGAATTCAGTCATTTCCTGAAATGCAGGCCAGCGCGCCTACGCCAAGCACCACCGAGGTGGGCTCTCAGGCGGCAGTTGCCCTGAAAATGATATTTGAATGGGAAAGTGATCACTACCATGGAGGTCATCGACCACCCCTTAATCACAATTAGGCTGTGCATCCGAAGATCACAAAGATAGGTCAAGGCAAGAAAATAAAACGGTTCTCGGACAGTGATGCGTAAACTCATCCACGTTTAGGACACCCATCTCAAGCTCTTCGATCAGATCGGCAAGGACTTGTCTGCTGGGATTTATAGAGTAATCTCCCCAGAGAGGATGCCTGCCGTTCAGATCTCCAAGCAAGAGATAGGGCCTCGGAAACCGTGCCAAGACGCGGCGGAAGTCGCCCGTGTCGAAGTCAGCTGACGGTGGAATGTACGCAGAAATGATAGTATACCTCCTATCCAGGTGAAGCTGCACAGCCACTGCCTGAAAGGAGGTATCTAGAAAGAAAGGAAGAACGGAGACATCATGCCGGGTGTAAACCGCGCATTCCCCACCCCCGCCATCCCGCGGTGGTGGGGTCGCAAGACCCTTATACCCCGGGAGTGCGGGGAGGGGGCACGCGCCTAGCATAGTCTCCTGCAAAAAGATAGCTAACGGGGAACGGGATGAGACGAGCCTCCGCAGCTCCTCCCAGTTGGCCCGGAGTCCACGGCAATTCCATGGAAGCAATATGCCCTCCATGCCTAGCTTGGAGGAGACGGGGAATGAACCCGCTTCTCACCTCCACCCGTAGAAGCTCCTAGGCCAGATGGACAGGCCTCAGCCAGGTCCTTCTCCAAATTGGAGAAGGTCCTGGTGGTCGCAGGGGCATCATCCGGAGGAGATCCCTCCCCTCCTTGTACTGCCTCAGAATCCCCAGCCATTTGAGGAAGACCTTGCATAGGGGCGGATTTGGGTTCGGTGCTTGGCGCCGAGCCCGGATTCCTTCCCATGGAAGGCCCTACCGTCTGAGGCTGGGTTTCCTCAAGGACCATGTCTACCACAGGAGAGGCCTCCAGTTGGCCATCCCCTCCCAGGACATCGCAGGTCCCCTTGGCAGCGTTATGAGTCTTTTGTGGAGAGGCACAGGCCTTGACCCTGGCAAGATTTAATATTCTTGCCAGCAGGTCTTTTGAGGGAAGCGACCGAAGGGGCCTGGCTTCCCTCTCTTCCCTAAGGGGGTTTGCCCTACCGAGCCGCTTACACGAGGGGCGGTCGGTGTGATAGAACGGTCTGAGCCCACTTAAATTCAGCCACTATTACATGTTTAGAAACACATTGCTACCCACGTGCATCTGCGAGAGGAAGCAGAGCGTGTTATCGCCACCTTAGCTAATATTTAATCAAGTAGGTCCATTCCCCCGTTTCGCCTCCATACGTCGATCTCGCCAGATTGAGTTAGGCTTATGGGCAGATAAGGTATTTTCCCAGGCGCGACCGGGGCATTTCCCCGAAGCCTCCCAATAAATTGTCCCTTACGCCAAGGAGATAACTTCGACTATTTACACCGATCCGGTCTCCCTTTGTGCACCATAGGAGCTCTCTACCTCAAGATCCACCTTTTTATCCAGAAGAGGACAATATTCCTTGAGTGCCAAGGTTCATGCCTTCGAGGCGCAAGTCCACAAGGCCCACCCTGTTGTTCAGAAAGAGAACAACGTTAGAACAGCCATTGTTCTTCAAGCCCGTTCGTCAAGAAACGGTTCTCATTCCAAAGACATCACGTCCGGATAATTTAATTCCCCCCTTTTTAACGTTCTTCAAGAGAACGCTTGGTTTCAACAATAACCTTTATTGTTCATCTAGAACATCCCCAATTTGCTGTCACAAAGATCGCTCGTACCTCCGAACCCCACTTCGCTCTCACTCTTCGAAGACAGTCCTTCCCCTTTGCTAAGGACACCTCCCCGATAAACCCTTCTGCTGGAAATCGCAAGTGGACCGAAGATTCCTTCGCATCGTCTTCCTCTGCACAACAACTTTGTAATTACGTAAGCTGAGCATTACCTTTAATTATCTAAACTTTTGTCAACGCTATCCTGTGCTTTAAATGGGTTAGCGAACCATCCCCCCACCCTCTTTAATTTTTATTTGTTTACCTTTTTAAATCTCTCCAATTTTTTATCCTAGGATTAGTCAGATATTCCCACGACCCTTTCCATTCTCCGTTTATGTAAACATTTTGTTTTTGTGTGTTGTTGATATTTTAATTAATAAAACTCTATTTTATTAATGATAGCCATATTATTATCCTTGAGCTCCGTTTCACTTCTTAAGCATATTGAAGATAAATAACCTCGGTAAATCAGATTACCATGCACTCGAAATATTAGAATAATTCCCTCAACGATATATGGTATATCGTCGAGAGCCTCTTCTACGACATATATATATATATATATATATATATATATATATATATATATATATATATATATATATATATACTATTTAAATTTTGTATCAAGTGTGTAAGGTTTAACCTTGTATCTTTGAAAACACTGTTCTCAGTCGAGTGAAGCATAGTGTTATTCATTATAAGAATATAGTATAGTAGTTCCCTTTTGTTTTAACCATTGCTATCCCCTTTTTTTAAACTTAAGAAGCTGGAGTAGCTCAAGGAACTGTTATAACAATTTGTTTGTGTTTTTTTTGTGTTATTTTAGTCATTGGTTATTTAGGTCGAGAAACCAATTACGAATAGGTCAGTGCCCATATTTAGGTAGGCTAATTCTCTAGACGGCATAATTCTTATTGCAAGAAATTTAGTTGGTTGACTATTTTGCCCCCAAGTGCAAAGATGACTCAGTTTGAAATCTTCAAAGCGCAAGGAGAATCCTTGCGACTTTCCGGAAGAGAATTGATTGAGTACGTTCAAGAGGAGCAACGAACGGAAAGAGAAAATTTAAGAGAAGAAAGGCAAAGAGAAGGAGAAATCCAACGAGAAGAAAGAGAAAGAGAAATCCAACGAGAAGAAAGAGAAAGAAAAATCCAAAGAGATGAAAGAGAAAGAGAAATCCAACGAGAAGAAAGAGAGGAACGGAAAAGACAATCTGAGCTTCACCATCAGCTCGAAATGGCTAAAGTACAGGTGGAAATACAATCAGTCAGTTCACGTTCAGAAGCCTCGCCCAATCTCCCACTTAAGCTCTCCTATTTCAGGGATGGAGAGGATTTCGGAGCATTTTTAGCCAATTTCGAAAAGATCCTTGAGATCAATAACCTGGATCTGGAGGCTGAAGGTGTAGTCAGATTACTTGCCCTTTTAAATTGTAAATTGCGCGACATGTTCATATCTTTACCATCTGAATGTACAATTGACTACAGCACCTTAAATGCTGAGTTATTGGCCGCTCATAATATGAGCGGCCAATAAGGTCGTATTAAACCCGGACAGACGTTCCGTCAATTCGGATACATTCTTCAAAGGAATTTTAAATTTTGGTTAGAATCCTCAAAGGTTGATCCTAACTACGAGTCCTTAACAGACTTCGTGTTGCGGGATTAATTTTTGGCGTCTCTCCCGACGGAGATCCGCGCGTTCGTTAAGGATTGTCGGTGCCAGACCTTTAAAGAGTGTACCGAAGAAGCGGATGTCTATGCCGCAAGCCATAATTTATACCCAAAGGAGAATCGAACTTCTCACCAATCCTCCTACCAGGAAATAAAGAAGGATTCGCGCCCCTTCCAAGGAAAGCCGACAAAGTTTCCGGGCCCCGTAAAACCTCAAAACTTATTTCCCCCAAACCAACAACGGGACACCAAACCTCCCGTTAAGATTTCTTCTCCATCACTCTTCCCGAAGCGACCAATCATATGCTTCACCTGCGGTGTAAAAAACCACATGAGCTGGAATTGCCCCCAAAATTCTAGGCTTAAAAGCGGACCAGCCCACCAAGTTCATCAGATTAATGCCACCCCGGCTTCCCCGGTGGTGCAGACCCAAGCATCAACTTCTCCCCCTCCGTCAGGCCACCAGGTAAATTTTTTTAATATAAAAGTTCACCGGGAACTTTGAAATTTGAGGAGGGCAGCGTGAACGGCTGCCGTGTATCTACTCTCGTCAGGGACACAGGGTGTACGTGTTTCATCATGTCCGACGAGCTCCTCCCCCCAGTGGACCCTAACCAAGAAAAATTTGTGGTGGTACATGACTACCTTGGGCGGGCAAACCGATTCCCCGTCGTTAGATGTTACCTGCAGTGTCAGTATTATGATGGCTGGGCTGAAGTCATTTCAGCACCCATACAATTTTGTTCCGTACTTATAGGACAGAGCCCTCAAATAAGCTCCGACCCTGTGTCCCAGGCCGCCCTTACTAGGGGCCTAAGCTAAGAAGGAAGCCCAGGAGCCTGTCCCCCTCAGAACCCCGATACCGTCCGAATTCTCGGAGATCCTTAACCAGGATTTTAGGTCCAAAGATCAGAAATTTAAGCCCGGTGATGAAGTACTCCTGCTCCTTCCCACAGCGAGTAATAAATTCCTATGCCAAAGGAAAGGTCCATACTCGGTCCGCAAGGTACGAGGACCGGTAGATCACCTCATTGGTACCCCAGCAGGCGATAAGCTCTACCACGTCAACTTATTGAAAAAGTACCACCGACGCGCCCATGGAGATACGTTCGTAGCACTGGACGAAACATCGGCGCTTGAAGAGGATACCCCGCGGAGTCCCTTAATGTCATACAGACAGGTTGCATCCAACCTGATGCCGATTACCCTCTTCCATCCCTGCCAGGCGAGTCTTTTTGAACCCTCTGACCTGGATATCGACGCGCAGCTGACATCACATCAAAAGAATCAGCTCCAAGAATTATTATGTCAGGTAGACGACGTTATTTCAGAGAAGCCTGGATGCGCTACTAGTTTCGAGCATGATATTAAATTAACGACCTTAGAACCTGTCCGTTCAAAACCCTATCCGATGCCGATTCATTTACGCCAAGCTTTTAACACCGAAGTCGATAATTTGATTAGTTTAGATATAATAGAACCTTCCACCTCTAGTTATTGTTCCCCAATCGTCATGGTCAAGAAACCTGATGGCTCTTATCGGATGTGCATCGACTTCCGGAAGTTAAATTCAGTAACTGTGTTCGACGCTGAGCCCATCCCGTTGGTAAACCAAAACCTCCACCTTTTTGAAAACGCCAAGTTTATCTCAGAACTTGATTTGTGCAAGGCGTCTTACCAAATTCCCCTCCCGCCCGATGTGAAAGCATATACCGCCTTTGCAACTGAGAAAGGATTAATGCAATTTAAGCGCCTTCCTTTTGGCCTCGTGACCGCTTGTACTAACTATAACAGTCTCATGAGAAGATTGTTAGATGAACTTCCGAATGTCTCCATTTACTTTGATAACGGCTACGTCGCTATTCGTGAATGGAGTCACCACTTGACCACCCTTTTCGCTCTCTTCGAGCGACTGCGCGAAAATGGCCTCACCATTGGCCCCAGCAAGTGCCATTTTGCTCACGAAACCATAAAATATTTGGGTTTTAAAATAGGACAAAGCCAGTTAGGTCCACAGGAGGCCAAGATTAAGGCAACCGCCGACATGCCCCTCCCGAATACTAAGAAGCAATTAAGATCATTCCTAGGATCAGCTTCTTACTATTGGCGATTTGTCCCGAATTTCGCTGCTATTTCAGCGCCCCTCAGCACCCTTTTGAAAAAGAATTCCCCCGATCAACTACGTTGGAATGATGTCGCTGTTTCTCATTTTAATCAGCTCAAGAGTACGCTCATTTCTGCCCCCATTTTGAAGTTGCCCAACCAGGAAAAATCCTTTGGGACTAAGACCGACGCGAGCAACGAGGTCATTGTAGGTGTACTCCTTCAATATGAGAATGACGGAAATAGTCATCCAGTTGCATATGCTAGTCGCCAGTTATTACCACGCGAAAAGAGATATGCCACTATAGAGAAGGAAGCTCTAGTAATTATATGGGTTATTGACAAGTTTAAAATGTATTTGATAGGAAAAGAATTTCAGATAGGAACTGACCACCGCCCGTTGGCCTATATTCGGAATGTACGACACTCCAACGGCCGAATTATGCGCTGGAGTCTACTCTTGCAAGAGTACCAATTTAAGATAAATTATATAAAGGGTTCCGATAATCAGGTCGCTGACGCACTCAGTAGGAATGCGTTACCAAATAGTGTAGATCAATTTGTAATTCGTAGGATTAGGATCTCCATGTATGTATATACCGTCTTGTACGACTTAAATTAGATTCTCTTGTAATATAATTAGTTAATGTATGTGTCTGAATTTTGTGGCTCAATGTCTTTTTTTTCTCCTCGTATGTGTATATATTTGTAACCATTAAATTACGTATAAATTATTTTGTCCCATATGTACTAATTTTATATTATTTTATTGTTCCATGTCTATTTTATGGTTAAGTTTGTAATAAAGGTTAGTTTCCCCTATAATCAAAAGTTCAACATAATCATATGTATTGAGGTAATACTAGCTAGGTGCATGAAGGTACGGTGGGTGCAAGAAAGTGAGTTCTCCACAACGGAGCTCTATGGTTGACCCTTCTCTCTTTTTTTTCGAAGTGACAACTTCCCTTGGAATAGAGGGGTGTGATAGAACGGTCTGACGCAGTTTAAATTCAGCCGCTATCACATGTTTAGAAACACATTGCTAACCACGTGCATCTGCGAGAGGAAGCGGAATGCGTCATCGCTACCTTAGCCAATATTTAATCAAGGAGGTTCATTCTCCCGTTTCGCCTCCATACGTCGATCTCGCCAGATTGAGTTAGGCTTATGGGCAGATAAGGTATTTTCCCAGGCGCGGCCGGGGCATTTCCCCGAAGCCTCCCACTCATTGTTCCCTACGCCAAGGGAAGGGCTTCGAGTATTCATATCATAGCTTTCCCGATTGAAGCAGATCAGATCCAGATTATCTTCGCGAGGCATCACGCTGATCCGGTCTTCCTTGTGCACCATAGGAGCTCTCTACCTCAAAAAACACCTTTTTGTCCAAAAGAGGACAATATCCCTTGAGGGCCAAGGTTCGTGCCTTCAAAACGCAAGTCCACAAGGCCCCCGTGTTGTTCAGAAAGAGAACAACGTTAGAACAGCCATTGTTCTTCAAGCCCGGTCGTCAAGAAACGGTTCTCATTCCCAAGATATCACGTCAGGATAATTTAATTCTCCCCTTTTTAACGTTCTTCAAGAGAACGCTTGGTTTCAACAATAACCTCCATTGTTCATCTAAAACATCCCCGATTTGCTGTCACAAAGATCGCTCGTACCTCCGAGCCTCACTTCGCTCTCACACTTTGAAGACATTCCTTTCCCTTCGCTAAGGACAACCCCCCGGAGAACCCTTCGACTGGAAATTGCCAGTGGACCGAAGATTCCTTTGCATCGTATTCCTCTGCACAACAACTTTGTAATTACGTAAGCTGAGCATTACCTTTAATTATCTAAACTTTTGTCAACGCTACTCTGTGCTTTAAATGGTTTAGCAAACCATCTCCCCCCCCCTTTAATTTTTATTTGTTCACCTTTTTAAATCTCTCAAAATTTTAATCCTGGATTAGTCAGATATTTCCACGACCCTTTCCATTCTCCGTTTATGTAAACATTTTGTTGTTGTGTGTTGTTGATATTTTAATTAATAAAACTCTATTTTATTTATGATAGCTATATTATTATCCTTGAGCTCCGTTTCACTTCTTAAGCATATTGAAGATAAATAACCTCGGTGAATCAGATTACCACGCACTAAAAATATTAGAATAATTCCCTCAACGAATAGTTATATATGGTATATCGTCGAGAGCCTATTCTATGGGCTGCCTGCTAGCTTTCTTGGCAGTTCCCTTAGAAAGAAAAGGAGGGACTGCCGCTGGAATCAGGGAAGTGCCCGAAAGCACCTCCAGAGGAGGGGGTGAGGAAGAGTCCCCTAAACCCGTAGGCGTAGGAGAGGAGTAAGCCTCCTCTCCGGTTAAAGAAGTATGGAGGGTCCCCTGCGCAAGCACAAGGGGGGGTACCTCCATTTTACCGGTGGAGCTGCCCGAGGGCGGCTCCGTTGATGTTGCAGGGGAAGTTGAGGGTTGTTTTTTTTATATTCATCATTGGGCATGGTGACCCTCTTTTTTACACGGGACGCAACAGCTTAACACCTATCACAGTTGCCCGCACTGCAAGAGGTGCTTGCAGGCCCGGCAGAGCCAGCGCCACCATTTGGGACCACCCCTCCCGCCTGGTGGCCTGGCAGTCCATTGGCATGGTGGCTCCACCTTAGACACGGCGTAAAATTGATAGAACGTGAAAAGGAGAGGAAAGGGGATGTGAGGAAGGTATGGTTGAGGATGAAGCAGGTTGTTAAAAAACCCATCCCGAACTGGAGCTCAGAGGTTAGGGAACATTGTCCCCACTCCCCTCAGCCCCGATCCGGGACGGTTGGCTTGAGAAGAAGGTCAGCATCTACCCAGTGAAATTAGAGGCTGACCAGAGAAAGTTGTGGGAGAGGTTGTATGAAAAGCAAGGAAACAAGTGTTTTGAAGGAAGGAGAAGAGGCTAAGCTGGGGTCGGACGGGGTGCTGAGTCCCGTCAGCACGGCGGCCAGGATGGCAAATCGCCGCACCCCTTACGGAAAAAAAGAGAAATTACGGACTGCCGCCAAAAGAGGCAGTCAAATAATGTGGATATAAATATTATCAGTTCAATTAAAAGATTAAAAATAAAATAAAAGAGCACTAACATGCGATTAGTAAAGTCCTTCATGTGAAAATACGGCGGCTGAAAAAAGGCTCGGATAAAAGTAAGCAGAGTAATATATGATTAAAATATAGGGCAGTAAGGTAGTAACTAAGGTATTAGATATGTGGACATAAATATCATCAGTTTATTAAAAGATAAAAAATAAAATAAAAGGACACAAACATGCGTTTAGGTAAAATCCTTCATGTAAAATACAGGACAAGGTTCAGAAAAACTAAGAGTAAAATATGATTAAAATATAGGGCAGTAAGAAGGTAACTAGTGTATTAGATTTTGGAGGAAAGGCCAGCATGTTCCTGGGATGTTACTAAGTTTGGAATAAGATGGGACAAAGGTTGGGTGAGGACCGACGTACTTCTTTTGATGGGCAGAGTATTTCGGGCAGGTGAGTAAAATGTGTTGCACCGAGATGCGGGAATGACACGTCTGGTGAGGCGAAAGTGGCCGATTCGCAGTGGACACAACGTAACTTTATGCTGTATGGTGAAGGAGTAGGATGATGGACACGGGAAAGAATGTTTCTTATGTTGGAGTAGGTGAGGGTGTCCATAAGAGTTCCAATATCGCCCCCATTATTCTCTGACCAATTTACGGATGAGAAGGATGTAGTCTCGGTGAAAGATGGGGGATTCAGGTATAGACAGTGAAGTAAGGAGGGCGACCTTCTTAGCTTCTAGGACGGCCGTTTAACTCCCCTAGATGTTTGATTTTTTTTTTTCAAGGGGCTATCTGGCGACTGCCCACTTGGGCATAAGTCGCCGCAAACAAACAGCCCAGTTCTAAGTTACTTTAAAAATCTTTTTAACAGAAACAACAATAAAAAGGAGATAACAATCAGGGAGCAAGCTCCGGCGTCGGGGGAGGTCCCCCTTCCCCCAGCGCAGGAGCCTGTGACCTACAAAAAACCAAAAAAAACAAACAACAATAACAAAACAACAAGTTAAATACAAGGGAGAAGGCCGGCCTCCCCCCAAAAGTCAGCAAGTCCACCAGTCATGGTGCACGCACTCGTCCCGAGTATATGGGACAGGCGGTAGCGACCCTGCCCATCCTGGTACCCGGGCAGGTAACATGTGCGAAGATCACCCAGACAGGGAAACCGACAAGAATGTGCCGAACAGTCTGGGGGACGACCCAGTCATCGCAATGGGGCACAGACGAGCGCTCTATCAAATAGCGATGCGTCACACGAGTGTGTCCGATTCGGAGACGACAGAAAGCGACCTGAAGCCATCGCGGCATTAGGGGATAGGTCCATGGGAACAGTCGTGGCACAATGGCACGCAACTCTAAGTTCCCTTCGACCGTCTCCCATCTTCTTTGCCAAGCAGTCCGAAGAGCTGCCCGTATTCCTGCCATGTAGTCGGTGTGAGGAAGAGCGAAACGCTGGTCCGGTCGCAGAGTCCTCGTGAAATCTTTGGCGCGCTCATTTCCCGCAATTCCCAAATGTCCAGGAACCCAGCAGAAGATAATCTCGACATCTGCCCGGCTCGCCAAAACCGTGGCGTCACGGATATCGCGAACCAGGGGACGCGAAGATTCCAATGCCCCGAAAGCACTCAGGGCGCTTTGTGGGTCGCTATAGATCACAATCCGGTATCCGGACTGGGCACGTCGCGTAATCTCCCGTACCGAGTGGTGTATTGACACCAGCTCGGCCGTAAAGACAGACGCAGCGCCTTGTAGAGCCCCGCTGACTTCAAACAGAGGGGAAACGGCGTGGAAGCCGACCCCCTCTTGGGACTTGGGGCCACCCGTATACACTGGCACGGTTACAGCGTGACACGATGTATGCCCTAAAAAGGTCGAACGCAATACTCCCGGCGCAGTACAAGCTTTGGGAGCAGAGGCGTGGCGACAAATAGCCAAATGTGGTACCTTCCAGGGTGGCGTCCTGGGCAGAACCAGGGGCGCCACCGGCCCGAGAGCTATATCTACCTCGCGAAGGAGTTTTCCGGTCCTAAACCCAAAGGGCTTAGGGTATGACTGGCGTCTCTCGGCGGCATAGGCACCATCGAGATCAGCTGCGGATGCAGTGAGAGCTGTTGGCGACTGAGGGAGGCTCCGGGCTCGCGCGTACAGACGAGTGATGCACTGCACGCGGCGCAGAGCGAGTGGCATCTCCCCAGCATTGACCAACAGGCTCTCAATAGGGGAAGTGCGGAAGGCACCGGCCCAATGCGAAGGCATGTGTGGTGGATCAAATCCACCTTCTGCAATAAACGCTCGGCTGCGGATGCATAAAACTCGCATCCGTAGTCGAGCTTCGAGCGAACAAAGGATCGATAGAAAAGTAAGGCACAAGCCCTATCAGCGCATCAAGTGCTGAACGTCACGGAACGGAGAATGTCCATGGCGGGTTACAAGAGACCCTAAGGCTGCGAATATGAGCCTCCCAGGTGAGGCGTGGGTCGAATACAAGACAAAGGAAACGGTGCAACTCAACCACATCCAGGCGCACCCCATTAAGAAACAAATCTGGGTCGGGGTGAAGCCGTGGATGGCGGCAGAAGTGCACCACCTTAGTCTTGGCCAAAGAAAACCAAAACCTCTGCACTTCGGCATAGCGAAAGACACGGTTCAATGCCTGTTGGATTGGACGCTCCAGAGTTGGCATCTGGGCCGCGCCAAAAGAGATCGAAAGGTCGTCCACGTAGAGCGTAGCGAGAACATCTTCCCGCAGCACCGAGGTGATGCCGTTGATGCTCAGGGCAAAGAGTGTGATACTGAGGACACTTCCCTGCGGGACACCCTCTCCCTGCTCCTTTGGGCCAGAGAGGGCTCCCCCCACACGTACGCGGAATCGACGATCTCGCAAAAACACCGTGGCGTAGTGCTGTCTACGAAGGAAAGCCTCGCAGACGGCATTTTCCAGTCGGAGCAGAACATCTGACGTGGAGTGGAACTTGTGGAAGCCGCACTGTGCGGAACACAGATGGCCTCCTCTTTCCAAGAAAAAGGCTAATGTAACATTTACCAATTTCTCCATCAACTTGCACACGCAAGAGGTTAGAGAGATTGGGCGGAAACCGGTCGGAGTAGAGTGATCTCTTCCTGGTTTGCGAAAGGCGAGCACAGTAGCGATTCATCAGGAGTCTTGGAGAAGACCTTCCACTTAGATCCTGTTGAACAAATCTAATAGAAAGGCCATGCTTCGCTCACCCAGGTGTCAAAGCATGGCGTACGGGATATTGTCCGAACCATGGGCGGTGCCCACGCACGAAGCGAGAGCGGAACGCAACTCACTCACAGTAAACTTGTCGTTAAAGGGTTCTCCGCCTCTGGAGGTAAAGTCCAGCCAGGGGCCTTCCGCGACATCACGACGTGCATTGAATGCTGGTGGAGCAGCATCACGGCTAGAGAATGCGGAGAAAGCGGTCGCTAAGGATTCCGCCACGGACGCGGGGTCCGAAATTGCGGTCCCATTCTCCTGGAGAACGGGAGGGGGGTCCTGCGAAAACTTGCCCCGAATCCTTTTGACTCGCTTCCACACCTCAGCTAAAGGGGTATTCCCGTTGACTGAGGACACGTATGCCCGCCAAGAAGAGCGGCGGGCGTGCTTCGAAATATACCGTAACCTAGCCTTAGCCCGACGAAATTCAGCGACAGTGAAATGGTTCGACCGGGGCTCGAGGCCCCTCCCTGTTTTCTCATCACACGTTTGACCTTGACCGCCCCATGGTCGGCCAGCTCTAGGGTGATGTCCTCAATGGAGTAGTCAACGAGTTCCCTTGCATAAACTACTCCTTTCACAAAGTTCATGGTAGAGTGCGACGTCACACTCACCGGGGTGCCATTAAGTGTCCGAAGTGCACTTATCTGGGCTGCCTGTGCGGGATTCGCCGCATTTGCCAGAAGGCTCCCGTCCGAGAAACGGGTCAACTTCGGCTCTCTACCAATTGCACTAGCTAATTTTCTCCTCTAATGGATCATGTTGCCCATGGACAACATGGTGACATCATTAGAGCGAATAAAGAGGAAGTGCTTGAAGCCAGCGTGCTCGAAAACGCCAGGTAACCTCTGAATGAGGGGCCCCGATGTCATCGAGGCTTCGCCCTGTGCACTCTTGGTCTTAGTCTTATTCAGGGACTCCGCACACGGGAAGGGAGAGGGACCGGATGTGGCAATCTTAGCTTGGTCGCCCTCCAAAGTGGCAGCAGACCCATCCGTCCCCGCAGCCCCCACGGATGGAGAGGAGCCCTGAGTCTTTTTTGTCTTTTTTGTCTTTTTAGTCTTTTTATTTTTTGGAGAGGAGGGCGGGGAATGAACCCGCTTCTCGCCTCCGCCGGCAGAAGTCCCGTTCCAGATAGGCCGGCCTCAGTTAAGTCCCTCTCCGAAATGAAGAAGGTCCTGGTAGTCGTAGGGGCACCTGTCGGAGGAGATCCCTTCCCTACTTGTACTGCCTCAGAGCCCTCAGCCATTTGAGGGGGACCTTGCATAGGGGCGGATTCGGGTTCGGTGCTTGGTGCCGAGCCCGGATTTTCCCTCATGAAAAGCCCTACCGTCTGAGGCTGGGTCTTCTCAAGGACCATGTCTATCACAGGAGGGGCCTCCAGTTGGCCATCCCCTCCCACGACATCACCGGTCCCCTTGGCAGCGTCAAGAGTCTTTTGTTGGGAGGCACAGGCCTTAACCCCGGCAAAGTTTAATATCCTTTCCAGCAGGTCTTTTGAGGGAAGCGACCTAAGGGGCCTGGCTTCCCTTTCCCCCCTAAGGGGGTTTGCCCCAGCGAGCCGCTTCGATGAGGAGCGGCTGGCTAAGGACTGCCTGCTGGCTTTCTTGGCAGTCCCCTTTAAAAGAAAAGAAGGGACTGCCGGTGGAAAAAGGGAGGTGCCTGAAAGCACCTCCAGAGAAAGGGGTGAGGGGGAGTCCCCTGCACCCGTAGGCGAAGGAGAGGAGTAAGCCTTCTCTCCGGTTCGAGAAATATGGAGGGTTTCCTGGGCAAGCACAGGGGAGGTGACCTCCATTTTTTTGCTGTAGCTGCCCGAGGGCGGCTCCATCGATGTACAAGGGGTAATGGGGAGAGATTTGTTTTTTTTTATTTTTATCCATGGGCATGGTGACCCTATTCTTGCCACGGGACGCAATAGCTCATCACCTCTTACAGTTGCCCACTCTGCAAGAGGTGCTTGCAGCCCCGGCAGTGCCAGGCACCGCCATTTGGGACCACCCCTCCTGCCTGGTGGCCTGGCAGTCCATCGGCATGGTGGCTCCACCTTGGACACGGCGTAAAATTGATAGAATGTGAAGAGGAGAGGAAAAGGGATGTGAGGAAGGTATGGGTGGGAATGAAGCAGGTTGTTAAAAACTCCCATCCCGAACCGGAGCTCAGGGGTTAGGAAACTTTGTCCCCTCCCCTCTCAGCCCCGATCCGGGACGGTTGGCTTGAGAAGAAGGTCAGCATCTACCCTGTGAAATTAAAGGCTGACCAGAGGAAGTTGTGGGAGAGGTTGTATGAAAAGAGAGGAAACAAGTGTTTTGAAGGAAGGAAGAGAGGCTAAGCTGGGGCTGGACGGCGTGCTGAGTTCCATTAGCACGGCGGCCAGGATGGCAAATCACCACGCCCCTTACGGTGCCCTGAATGTTTGAGTGTCCAGGCAGCCAGCAGAACGATATGGAGTAAGAGCGCCTGGTCTAGAGTTGGTTGGTTTCCAGTATCTACCAGGCTACAGGGTGTCAGAGGAACAACCGCTAAAGGGAAGTCAGCGGCCTCATAGAGCCCGGAAAGATGGTATATAACTCTGGAGAATGGAGACACAGGGCGTGCAAGGCTATTTTAATGGCCACGAGCTCTGCTTATAAGACAGATGATGTAGTGGGGTAGGTTTCATATAAGGTATGAAAGGAGAGGACCGTGGCACTTCCAGTCTCTCAGGTTTCCACAAATGTAACTGTGGCCCTAATCGATGCAAAAACAACATGTAAATGCTTCAAAGCAAAACTCAAATGTAATAGTAGGTGTCTTGGTAGCCTTTCCTGCCCTAATAAGTAATATATATCATATTACACTGTCGTGGTATGACATTACATTATATCAATACCATATTATATCTATGAGAGAGGGACCAATAACTTGAAAGCGAACCGACAAAAGGGACGGAAAACCACGAGTTTAGACGGGCGGAGTAGCGAGAGAGTGCAAAGAGGTCAGGTAAATTTTGGACAATGGCAAAGCTCAAGGTTATTTAAAAAGACATGTATAAAATATAATTTTATTTACACAAAAATAATGAGAGAATTGATGGGTTAAATTACCTCAGAGAATTAACGGGCAAAAATCACATCAATAAACGAAGGGGGAAAGATTAACTTAATTGGGTTACTAAAGGGGGGAGGGGGTTGGCTTACGGATGTCTTCTGCACGTGAGGTGAGGCCGCTCGGACTTCAGAGCAGGAGGTTGGAATAATGACGGTTGTCCAAAAGCAAGGGGGGGGGGGTAACTTCCGGTCCAGGGGAGAGTATTTCGGCTCCCGAAAATGAGGAGGGCTTCGGCAGGAGTTGATGAAAGAAGTCGGGAAAATCACTTGGGGCGGTCGTTCAGTGGAATTACCTCTTGGCTGGGGCTAATTCCAGATACACAAAATAGTCCAGCTGTCACTTTGCTTTGTTGATAGCACTTGACTTGGAACCATGGGGAATCTTCTGGGTTCTGGGCGAGACTTCTCAACTCTGTATCCCCTCATGGGAGTCGAACACTATTTATGTCCAAGGCTCTCCCCAAGGGGGGTTAGCGGGAAACAGCTCTACTCTTGAATGGCCTCGAATCTTCTTGCAGAGGCTATTCTAGTCCGCGTAAAAGGTGATGAGCTTTCTCCCAAAGTTCAAGCCTATTTCTGCTCACTGATGAATAACCTGTCATTTTTTGGATGGCCTACTTGTTAAAACTATTACTGGGCGAAGCCAAACGATATTTAAAAATAACATCGATATATATATATATATATATATATATATATATATATATATATATATATATATATATATATATATATATATATATATATACACACATTCTATAGGTTTGTACCTAAGAAGGCTTATTTTCAGGTTGAGGATAAAACCCAAAATGAGACGTAAAATCTCTCATTTAATTAAATACAACGTTTCGGGTACCTTATCCATCTTCTGCGCTATAAGATGGATTGAAAATAAGTTTAAAATTACGACAATTATAATCAACACAAGGATTAGAAATAAATTATTTAGTTAATTGAAATTTTTACAAATCGTTTGAAAACCTTTGAAACTTTAGATATGGATCAATTATGGGTACTTTAAATATGCATAAATATGACACTAGTTGATGCAATTATTGGTTGACACAGATATTAGTCACTTAATGAAGCAGAAATAGTAATAAATTATTTAATTAATTGAAAATGTGGCAAATCATTTGAAAACTGTTGACACTAAATATAAATGCTTTAAATATGGATAAATATAAAATACTAATTGGGGCAATTGATTGGTACACAAAAATATTAGTCACCTTTAGTGGACGGCAAAAGCGGAGAGACTGAGGAAAGATTATAGAAAGAACCGATTAAAGATTGGTAGGTTGTGAAAATATTTTGAGGGGTTTATGAAATGAGAAGAAGAAAAGCAGTTGAATCAGAATTTAAACTGGGATTTAGTTGTTTTATAAATAATGATTTGAGAATGCGGAGCGAAGTGGAGACCTTTGCATGTCCTTTAATTTGAAAGTTTTGTGGGAAATTTCTGTCTTACATTTAATTGAATGATCTCGAATGGGAGAAGTTTCTTTTTTGGTCAAGGTGGAGCCAGTGCGAGAGCTAATACCAAGATGAGAATAGACCCTAGCCCCACTTGAGCAAACAGTGCTGCCAATGTAGATCCCTTGGTGGCACCTGGGGCAAATGAATTTATAGACAACTGAACAGCTCATTTCAGGTGGGAGTTTGTCTTTACTTCTGAAAAATTTTCCAATATGAAAATGGTTAAAGAAAACCATTTTGAAGTTGGTATGTGTGTAAAATCTTTTCAAAAGCTTATTAAGTTTTCGGCGTAATGGTAGGTTGAGTGGGCCAATATCAGGGAGAAGACAATAGCGGACATCCTTGGGGACAGAGGAAATTGGTCGTGGAGGATGGTATATTTTATCAAAACATTGACGGATACATTTTTGTACAAGTGAGGGCTGGAAAACATTCTTTTGAAAATAACCCATAAGAAAACTGAATTTTGAATGAACAAAAAAATAATCAGATGAAAGCTGAAAGCTACGGAGAAGAAGGGTTTTGATGTTGTTGACGTTATATGAAATATCACAAAAACTGTAAAAGTTTATGCCGAGACCAGAAAAGGAGGATTTACGGTAGGCGGAAGTGGTGAAGTTGGGCGAGGAGCGGGATATGAGAAAATCCGCACGAAACCGGAAAATAAGTGCACGAAATCCACTCTGCTCCCGAACACAACTTTCTTCTCCAAGCACAAAAAAATGGTCTGTCTTCTGTGAAGAATGAAGCCCTCGACATTGAATTCCCCGGAACAATAACAAATATGGATCGTTCAAAATCCTAATGCTACATCAACATACAATGAAAATTCCCAACTCCAGACATCAAATACTTTCTTACATGACAAAAACGCAATAATCTTAATCCAATTTAATATTCAATAAAATAATTAGGAGGGAAACTGGCCGATCAAAGCGAAGGAAAATTCTAGAATTCCTTTGGATGACGTGTCAGCCTCAATTAAGCGAACGTAGGTCCCACGATATCTCGTCACAGCCCTCGTCAGAAGATAAGGGCAAATTATCAGATATTACGTGTGTGACACATATATATCGAGAAAATGGGGTTGATTCTTTTAGCGAGTAGATAGGTTGATTGATTGATTGTAGCGGAGATCAACAGTTCCAAGTTGGAACACATATTCCTTCTCTGCTACATGAAACCAAGTTCGGGATTCGAGTTAATTTTTTAGGGTGTCCACCAAATAACTTTGTATTTGGATTTTGCAAACAACTTGATGAAAAATACCTTTATTTTGAACTTGAGGTTTTATAAGATAAATGGCTGGAGCTTGTGAATCCTATCCACCGAGGTTGCTGGATCACAACGACGAAAACGAAGTGATTTGATCAACTGTATGGATTATGTAAATAATGAGAATGTTGTGAATGTGCATTTAATGTCCGATTGTTTTATATGTATAGAGAAAGTGGGCGTGACCAATGTGGTTTATGGGGAAGAGCTTTGTTTGAAGTCAAGGTTTATGAGAGAGAGAGAGAGAGAGAGAGAGAGAGAGAGAGAGAGAGAGAGAGAGCAGAGATTGTCTATCAAAGGAATTTATATTTGGTGAGAAAAGAAATTTATAGTAAGAAAACGATAAAAAGTTTGCGAAATAGTAATTCAGTGTAGCAGACTGGCGTTAATAAACAAATGGAAGGAAATGGTTAAATGAAAGTTTGTTGGCAACGGAGCTTGTTGTGACCCAAAGAAAGCTAACGTGACCAAGGCAAGATCAATGATCGCTACTGTGGGAACACGTGAGTCTGGGAAAAAACGTGTACATGAGTGTGTGCAACTTTTGTGTAAATGGATCTCTACAAATCACCCAGACCTCTAAATTTGAAAATTTAGTTACCTTTGCATGGTTATATATAAAATATAGAAATTATGAAATAAGATGAAAGTAGCAACAATTAACGACAGTTGAATAAAATAATGATATAATTCAATCGGTATTAATCATTTGAGTAAAAATATAATAATGAAGATTCATTGGCATGGTAAATAGAATAACTAATCAATTGAGTAAAATATAATAATGAAGATTCATTGGCAGTGTAAATATAATATATAAAACTATGCGGCAAGTTGTACAATAATTTGTTGGTTAAAATAATCCACGAGTAAAAAATGACATTAGTTCTTGTGAACTAAATGCTATTTCGATACATCAAATATCATTAAAGTAAAATAATGATTAAAAATAGTTATACATAAAAATTACGTTGAATTTGTACAGAGTGCGTAATAATTATTAAACGGTATTTACAGGATAACACTAATTCGCTGGTTATATTAATACACGAGTATAAATGACATTATTTCTTTTAAACTAAATGCTAATTCTATACATCAAATATAATTAAAGTAAAATAATGATTAGAAAATTTATTTAGAATTACTAAGTCAAATTTGAACAAAATGCTAAATAATTAAGACGGTATTTGCATGCTAAAATTTAAATATACAAATGTTACATTTTGAAATCTTAAACGATACATTTTAAAATAAGATGCTCATAGGTCATTTTTGTCCAGCTTTAAGTTACCTGAATGCGTGTACGTCAATTCTGTGAGAACGGAGAGGAACAAAAGTGAGTCGATTGAGTGCACATTTTCTCTTAGTAATACAATGAGAGAGCAAACGTGAATTTGAAAAGTTAATTAGTTAACTTAGATAAATAATTTAACGAACGAAATAGCCGAACAAACTTGCAAACCTTGAATGAATGAAATGAAAACCGTACGCGTTGCATACCGTGCATTTGAAAGTGAACTCTTCTAGTCGGTTCCTTAGATGAGAGGCATATCACTGTAGGTAGCATTATGTGAATGTTAATGAATTAATTGATGGCGCATTGCCATAAGTAGAACTATGTGAGTGCGAATTCATTCATGTGATCGCGAATGAATTAAGTGATGACGCGTTGCCGTACACTATTTGAGTGCGGATGAATTAATTATAATCAACTAATGCAAAGTGAAGCGCGCAAGATAATTTACCGATCTAGCAAGACGGCTAAAGAGGCGTTTTGCGACCATATCTGCAGCTGTAAGTTGAAATTGTTGAATTTAAGTTACTTAGTGAAGAGTGTTGTGATTGAGAGTGGGAGATTTGCGTGGCGCTGACGTTGAGCGTCACGCTGAGTCGTAATTGCGTTGAGGGAATTCAATGATCACTCCAAAGAATTATGTGATAGCTTTGTAAGATGATGAGATACACTCTGGGTGTCGCCACTTGATGATGATGGTTGATTGAAGTCACTCCGGTCGATAATGATGATATTTGAGTATTACTCCACATAGATGATGATGATGAGCACTTGAAGTCACTACGGGGTCACCACTTGTAGCGAGAGAAGGGGGTAGATGCTTGTAGCGAGCGGAAATGTTGATTGAGTGATTGTGGTGGTGGTCGCCAGTTCCAAGTTGCAACAAATATTCGTTCTCGACTAAATGAAACCAAGTTCGGAATTCGAGTTCATTTTTGAGGGTGTCCACCAAATAAGTTAGTATTTGGATTTTGCAAACAACTTGATCAAAAATAACTTTATTTTGAACTTGAAGTTTATAAGGTCAATGGCTGGTGCTTGTGAATCCTATCCACCGAGGTGGAAGGATCACAAAGACGAAAACGAAGTAACTTGATCGACTGTATGGATTATGTGAATAATGAGAATGTGTGTTTAAGGTTCGATTGTTTTATATGTGTAGAGAAGATGGGCGAGCCAATGGGGTTTGTGGTGGGGAGCTTTGTTTGAAGTCAATGTTTGTTCGAGAGAGAGTAGATATTGTCTATCACAGGAATTTTATATATATCAAAGGAATTTATAAAATAAAAACAATAACAAAGTTTGGGAAATAGGAATTCAGTGTAGTAGACTGGAGTTAATAAGCGGATGAGAAAACAATTTTGTAGCTAACCTAGCTCTTGATCAAAGGCCTCGGAAAGAGCTCTTCTCACAGCCACGAAATGATAACGGATAAGACAGCCTTTCTAAGAAAGGTTCGTCGTGACTGTGATAAAAGCTTCTTCCGAAGAAAATGTTTAAATGAAAGTTCTGTGGGAACGGAGTTTGTTGTGACCCAAAGGAAGATAACGTGACCAAGGCAGACCAATAGTCGCTACTGTTGGAACACGTGAGTATATATATATATATATATATATATATATATATATATATATATATATATATATATATATATATATATATATATGCGGATGAGAAAACAACTTTGTAGCTAACCTAGCTCTTAATCAAAGGCCTCGGAAAGAGCTCTTTTCACAGGCACGAAAAGATAACGGATAAGACAGCCTTTCTAAGAAAGGTTTGTCGTGACTGTGATAAAAGCTTCTTTCGAGGTCTTCGACCAAGAGCTAAGTTAGCTGCAAAATTGCCTTCTTAACCGCATAATTATGATTGCACAATATATATATATATATATATATATATATATATATATATATATATATATATATATATATATATATATATATATATATATATATCATAACATTGCCCTTTTTTTCAGAAGGAGAAAGGGTCATATGCCCCACAGATAAATTTCTTCTTTTTCCATTGGAAAAATCCTTCTTTTCCTATCTTTAACGCTTGTCATCAAAGGCTAGGTGGAATTTAGACACATCATCGAGAGATGATTCGCTTATCAAATTGTGAGGCCTCTAAAATAACGCTTTCCTTAAATCAAGACAATACAACAAGAGCACAGCGTTTAAACAACTGGGAGGGGGGGGGGAGACATAGCTTGCGCAATAACATCCTATCGTTAATACCAAATTTTAGTTTTTTATTAAAAATATTATGTTATTTCGTAAGTTATATTTTTTTCTGCTTCTTAGCCTTATTTATATGGCTTTGTCAAGACTCACAAATTGAATTTTACCATGCGACCTATTATCCTTTTTGTGGGATCTTTTTCCTAAAACATATTCAAATTGTTAGCAAGAATTTTCTTATTCCTTGGGTATTTCTATGAATATATTAGTATTTGTTTTCGCGCATGTGTCCAATACATCTGGAAAACAAAATAAAAGTCCAAATTCCCTTATAACTTATTCTTTGAAAAATCAAAAATGGCAAAAGAAATCTATGAAATCCTAGTATCAGTATGAGGTATGTTAGAGTCAATTTTCTTTATATAGCACTTTAAATTTATTGATTAATATGATATTAAATGTCGACAGGATATAATAATGATGTAATTTTGGCTATAATACGAATCACACAAAAGAGGAGAGAAATCGAATACGCACGCTTCACTAGGGGTGTTTAAGCTGTTGATAAATCGTCTGAGGGTCGGCGGATCGCATTCTGGTGTTGCGAATGTGTTGAAGACGATCCATGAAAGTGGGAACATACAAGATCAACCTCGTTCTGGACGACTCACTGGCAGTATGCAACGTGATGACAGGTCTATGTGTCGCATGAGTCTTCGGGATCGTACTAAAATGCTGTCCAGCTGCAACATGAATGGACAAAGAGCGACCAGGTTAATGTAACTGTCAAAACAGTACGTCTCAGATACTTACACAAGGCCTGAAGTCATGAAAAGCTGGCCAGAAGCCGCTGATCAAACTTCAGCAAAATCGATGTAGAGTGGCTCGGGTACGTGCTCACCGCAACTGGACCATACGGCAATGGAGACGTATTTTATGTTCCGACGATCCCAGGCAACGTTAAAGTCCGGAGGAGACCAACGGAACAGTAGAATCGATAGTGCATGGTGCCTTCTGTAAACGATGGTAGCTGATCTGTAATGGTATGGGGTTGCATGTCAAGTTCAGTTGTGGATTATCTAAAAATTTGTGGTGGCACCATAAATTCAGAAGTACCAAGCTGTACTGAAATATTACGGGCCACCATTAGCCGAAGACCTCTCCAGAAATGCCCGGAATGAGATTTCTCATCAGGACTATGCCCATGCACAAGTATACATCCACTATACAATGGTTCCGAGACAAAAAATATCGCGGTGATAGCCTGGCCAACTCAGTCTCAGGATATGAATCCACTAGAAAACCTATGGCAGAACCTAAAAGGGGCCATAAGACGTGGTCAGATACCCCCCGATGAGTAAATGGAAGGGTGCCATCACCGAGGAGTGGGGCAACATCACTCCTTCTAGATGTCGCACCCTTGTTGAGGGCATACCTTGAAAAATAAATTCTATCATCACTGTCAAGAGATGATAGTATAGAATATCAGGGGATAATGTTGGTGCAATTTTCACAAAGCTTAATCTGTGTATCATCATCACCACCATCAATTCTATAATGTTTTAATAATATAAAAAGACAAAATGGTGAAGTTCAGAAATAAATATAAGTATCGAAATTTTGTGAATTTTTTAAAACCCAAAGAATTACAAATGGTGAAGTTCAGAAATATTATTTTTATATATCTTCTCTTCTATAACTATATTTTAACAAAATGATATTTTGTAAGGGGGTAAATTTAGTCGAGAAATCTAAAAAAATTTAATCATTGCTGCTTTTTTTTAGATTTTAAACTTTAATCTTAGTAGCGAAGCGCGAGCTCCCCCAGCGAGGCCATTGGCTCGTCTGTTATATATTACTGATGTTAAATGTTTTTTTGCAACTTTTGTATTTTGTTAATTCTTGTTGATTGTTTGAGGCATATATAACTTATTGCAATTTATCACAACATATTTCACTGTTATATTCATAATGAAATGCAATTTAATATTTACGACCCTGCATTTATCTAATTCAGACTTTATGGATTTTAGTGGTTTTTTAGAAAATTAAATTCTTTAACAATGGGTTTGAGTCTCAACCTCTATGATTAACTGAATTGACTGAAGGATACTATTTAGCGTGAGTAGACGATGGACTATTTAATTGAAGAATGAATGAATGGAATTTTATTATATTTTTCTAATGACATTAGTTTAAATAACTATGACTAAAATGGGGCCATTAAAAATTGTTTTATAGATTAACCAAACATAAATTAGCAGGAGAGCTGTTATCATGGGAACAAACGAATGATTGGGCGGTTTTAGAAAAAGGGGCCAGGGTATTTTGTTTTACCATTTGTTCTAAACCGTAATAAGCATATGGTCTAATAAGCTTTCAATATTCGTGCATACGTCGTTACATGATGGGGTGTTTCTTGTCGGAACTTGGTTTATAATTTCTGAAGATACAAAGGCAAATTTTATCTAGACGGCGCCGCGCCAATGAGTTGTAATGTCTATGGTATAATTTGGGGGAGACAAAATATTTCGCCTGTCACTAAAAGGAGTCTAGAAGGGTAGTTTTTGAATTAAAAACTTAGCTCTATAATTCTTAAAATGGGGCCAGGGGAATAGTGCATAGGTCTCTATGTCTGAAGTGACCGTTGCCGTGAGGGTAGGGTTGAGGTTACGAACAAGCGCTTTAAAATTGCTTTTTGTTTCTTTGTAACACATAGGCGTTTTTATTGCCCATAAAAATATATGTGCGGACCTGGATAAGGATGAGTAAAGTTATTACGTACCAACCTATCCCTTACAAAAAGATGGAAAGAATTTTTAATTTTTCAGGGATGTACGTGCCTTGTCGTGTCCGTTCTTATGAGACTATAGGTGTAAGAGATTTTATTCAAGATTGGTTTAGGAATGGATCGCAGCTGTGAGTCGGAAATCTGTAGGGATGAGTATTGGCTATCCGATACGGCTGAATTGCGCAAGTCTAAGAGCAACGATGGCAAGTTCTCTAGCCACTTGCTGGGAGTGCCTTTTGCGAAAAGCGAGGCTTTCAGGGTTCGGTTTCCTCGCTCCGCCAAGGCGTTGAAATGGGGATTACCTGGGATGATATAGATGCGTTTGGTGGGTGTTAACTGCAATAGTTGATTAAACAATCCCGATTAGAATTGCAAAGCATTGTCTGCTATGATTTTGACTGGCGCCCCGAATCGCAGTATGAAGTCACTGAAGAAAGA
The DNA here is from genome assembly GCA_963969495.1 of Ceratothoa steindachneri. Classification (NCBI taxonomy): domain Eukaryota; kingdom Metazoa; phylum Arthropoda; class Malacostraca; order Isopoda; family Cymothoidae; genus Ceratothoa; species Ceratothoa steindachneri. The sequence goes on from OZ018329.1 coordinate 1,669,685, forward strand.
CTCACGTCATATCTCTAATGAGGAATTCTTTCCCCCTTTTAGCGTGGCCACAGATGACTGTGGGAAGGTATCTAAATCCCTCGCCGGTCATTGACAAAGGCATACTATGTTAAATGAGACAGCGGAGCCTATCTTCAAGAGTTAGAAATTGTATAGATAGGGGTTTCGAGTGGCAGTGTACTTTCGCATGTTGGAATAAGGAACAACTCCAAATCCAAACTTGAACTTGCCTATGCATGCCTTTCCAGACAAAATGGTCAAAGATTGACTTTAGAGCAGAGCGGATTCCTAACTTACTCAAATTGTGCAACTGGCCAAGCACCAGCTTGCGAAAATGAAGGGTGAGTTATGTTCTCACTAAACCTTATGAAAGGGCGCAAATTATATCGATGTGAGAGGAGGGAATAGTTATTATATGTTGATGAATCCTCTTTGAAATGAATAAATTCCACGTCTGTGGATTTGGAGTTAGTAAGAGTTTCATAATCCACCGAAGCAAGGGATGTAATAGTTGACCAAATTGGTGTGACTAAAAGGGTAGGTTTATCACTTTGTGTAACGGTTGATGAGTGTAATTGGTGAGGGAAGAGTTGTGCATCTCATGCGGCATTTGGAACTTTAGAAAAGGTTTAGCTTGGATTTTTTTTACCCAATATATGTCTTATGTCATTAGTGAATTACCTTATGTATTCAAGAGTGCGTGCCTTTCTTGGTGAATGTCTTGTTGTGTTGGAACGGAATGCACCCAATATTGCACGACAATCTGTGCGCACAAGGAATTGCGTTCTTTTCAAAATATGTTTCAAATACTTTATCGCTAAGGATATGCTTAATATCTCTTTCTCAATATTGAAAAGCCCAACTGGGGTCAATCAAAATTTAAGTCTTCTCTATGGAACTTGGTTCTATAGGGATTTGAAAAAATGCATCCTTCAAATTAATTTTTGAAAAAAATCGTGCAACCTTGTAAATTTGCTACGTAATCAGTAAGGAAAGGGAGTAGATAATTTTCTTTAACTGTCATTGAATTGAACTATCTACACTGGCCTGTTACTTTATAGGATTGGTCATTTTTTTTAATTATGTTAAGGGGAGATGCAAAATGCGATTTGGAAGGGGAATTCTTTAATGTAACAAGGTTTCTATTATACTCTTCGTTATATCAACTAACTTAGGTGAGAACCTTCTGGTTCTCAAGGTTACTGGTAGTCTTATGTTAGGATATTATGAAAGAACGATGGAGAAATGGTTAAATATTCATTTTCCCTAAATTCACTGCTATTATTAACCGGCTGGTATAGGTCACCGTATTGTCCATTTAAATCATTAAAAGGCGAACTTGAGGTGTCGGTCGAAAACAAGACCAAGAAAATAGTGCAAATCAAATTATTCCAGGAGAGATACGTTTAGGAACAAGTCCGTAGCAAGGTGGATCCGTGGATGCCGGCAGAAATGCACCGCCTAAGTCTTGGCGAAACCCCTCGAAACTGTGCGCTTCGGCATAGCGAAAGATTTGCTACTATGCCTGTTGGAGTCAACGCTCCAAAGTCGGCATCTGGGACGCACTAAATGAGATCAAAATGTCGTCTACGAAGAGCGAAAGGAGAATATCTTCCGGCAGCACCAAGATGATACCGTTGGTGCTCAGGGCGAAGAATGACACTGAAGACACTTCTCTGCGGACGCTATCTTCCCCCCTCCTTGTGTTGGAGAGGGTTTCTTCAAACTCGTGCGCAGAATAGACGATCTCGCAGAAATTCAGATATAAAAATTGGGAGGCGTCTCTCATCTATCATCGTGTTGAGGATATAGCTGATACCATATCACCATGTGGTATTCAAGGCCTTCTTCAGATCGAAAAATAGCATGGCATAGTGTTGTTTACGAAAGAAGGCGTCGCAAGTAGCATGTTCCAATCGGAGGATAACATACGACATCAAGTGTAACTTGCGACTCCGAAATATGCGGAACACAGGTGACCTTCGCTGTCCAGGATAAAGGTTAATTTAACATTCGCCAATTTATCAATCAAATTGCACACGCAGGAGGTTAGAGAGTTTGACGGTAACTGGCAGGGGTAGAGTGATATCTCCCCGGTTTGCAAAAAAGCAAGCACAGTAGCCATTCGCCAGTAGTCTGGAAGGATACCTTCTGTCCAAATCTTGTTGAACAGATCTAACTGAAATACCATGCCTCACTTACCCAGATGTTGAAGTATGACATACGGGACATTGTTCTGACCAAGGGCGGTTTCCGTATATGAGGCTAGAGTGGAACACAACTCATTCTACGTAAACCTGTCATTGAGGGGTTTTCCATCTCTGGAGATAAGTTCAATTCGACGGCTTTCAGTGACATCACGACATGCATTGATGGTTGGCGGATCAGCACCCTGGCTAGAGAATGTAAAGATAAAAGCCGTAAAGAGTCGTTAACGGACGCAGGTTCCAAGATTGCGGTCCCGTTGTCCTGGAGGAGACCACGTTAAGTGAAGACGCGTTTACCCGCAGGAATAGCGGAGGGCGTGCTTCAAAACATACCAGAACCTGAACTCCTCGACAAGAGCAGAGAAATCAGTCATTTCTCGAAAGGCGGACAACCGCACCCACTTCAAGCAGCTCACTAGTAGTTTTGCAGGGGGCAATGGCCCCAAAAGGATAGTTGAATAGAAAAATGGTCACTACGATGGAGGTCATCAACCATTTCCCACGTAAAATCAGGCTGTGCATCCGAAGAACGGTTCTCGGGCAATTATGCGTAATCTCATCCACATTTAGAACAGCTATTTTCAGCTCCTTGATAAAGTCGACAAGCAACTGATCAATGGGATTGATCGCGTATTCCCACTAAAGGTGGTGCCTACTTTTCAAATTCCCGAGCAGAAGAAATGACCTTGGAAACCGTGCCACGACGCGGCGTATATCTCCCACGTCGAAGTCGGCTGACAGCGGAATGTACGCAGAAATTACAGTATATCTCCTATCGAGGTGTAACTGCATTGCTACTGGCAGGAAAGAGCTATTTATAGCAAATAAAAAACCTTAAATATTATGCCAGGTGTAAATCGTGCATCCTACCCGGCCCCTATCCAGCAGCAGTGGTATGGTGGCGAAAACCTCATATTCGAGGATGGTGGGCAGCGGGTACTCGGCCAGCATAACCTCCTGCATAAAAATAGCTAACAGAGAACATGAAGAGACGAGCCTCTGAAGCTTCTTTCTTTGGCCCACAGTCTCCGGAAATTTTCCTCTTGCCTAGACCTGAGGAGATGCGGGAGGTGGGGGGCTTCTTCCAAGATCAGACACTGAAAGGAATGGCCGTACGCTCCTCAGAAACAAAAATTTGGTCGCTGATGACCGAACAAGGTGCCGAAGGCGCGGTTGCTTTCGAGGAATTATCGTGGGAGTTTTGGCTCACTATACAGGTCTTTTCCTCCCTCCCTCTCTAAATCTCTGGTGGGGATAACTGCTTTGGAGCTGAGGGTCTCGGTTCAGCTTTGGGTTGAGGAGTAGTAACCGAAGCTCCTTTCGTGCTATTTTTCTTTCAGGAGACAGCTTTTGGAACCCTGGAAAACTTCCTCACAACAACCTTCAGGGGTTTTGCTTCCTGTGAATCTAACGACTCTGTGGAGGCACACCGCCGTTTTGTCTTATGAGAAACGGTCACGCTGGGGGAGGGGGCCGCTGCTTTTAGCCAGAAGCAAAGGATGCTTCTTTCAACGTTGAGGCCTAAGACGTTCCATGCAGCGTTGGGTGCGCCAGGACCAAGTCCTTAGCCTCGCGAAAGGAGAGATCATCAGCACGAATGGCTAGGATTTAGGATTTCCTTCTCCAGAAGATACGCGATAAAATTTGCTTCGAAGAAAAGAAGTGTGGATCTCCCCAATTGACACACTTGGCCATAAACAATAAGGACTTATCGTGTACGGCTTTGGAGCACTATATACAGATTTCAGTTGAACCTGAATTTGCAGTTCTGCAAGAACTATTCGCATGAGCGAAGCGGTGGTAGTAGTAGCACCTCCACGGTAGTGACGCGAACGCCTTCATGAGGTAGCTTTATCATTCGGGCCGCACTGACTCAGTCAGCATGTTACTATCGAATGTGCCGAAGAGTGTATGGGTGTCTCGAAGATTCTCCAAGTTTTCTAATCAGACGCTCAACTTTGACCGCCCCCTTGTCATCCATTTCTTCGGTGATGTATTCTAAGGAGTAGTCCACGAGTTCCCTGGCATAAACTACTCCTTTCACTAAGTGCAGTGTCCAATTCACCAGCGAGCAACTGAGCACTAATCATGGCCGCTTCGGAAAGGTCCAATGCATTCGCCATAAGGCTCCCGTCCAAGAAACGGTCACCTTCGCCTCTCTAAGAGTAAAACTAGTTAATTATCTCCTCTGATAGATTAAGTGGCCTTCGGCTAAGGCTATGGTTTCAAAAAACATTAGGTACATTTAAATGAGGATCCCGACGAAATCGAGGCTGTGCTAATCGCACTTGCGACTTTGTTTTTTGTCTGGGCCTCTCCGCCTGAGAGCGCCTAGGAGATGAATATGCCGGTCTTGGTCTGGTCGTTGTCAAAACGGCAGCTGATCCGCCTATCCGCAGAGTGCTCACGGAGGGAGAGGAACCCTGTCTCTATTTCTTCTTCTTCTTCAAACCTTTCTTATTTGTAGAGGATGCGGGGAATGTACCCGCTTCTCTTCTCCTCCAAGAGGGTCCGCAAGGCAGGACGGACCGGCCTCATCAAGTTCATTCTCCGAGATGTGGAAGAACTTGGCTCTATAGGGAGCACCAGTCGGGGGAGGAGGTACATCCACTCCTTGTGATTACTCTGGGAGCCCATGTGGCCTGAGGAGGAGTTTTCTCAAGGGTAGACTCAGTTTCAGTATCTGGCACCGGGCCAAAGTTCGCCTCCCTGGAAGACCCTCTCATCTGATAAGTGGTCACCTCCGGGACCATATCCACATCAAGAAGGGCTTCCAACTGGTCACCGCCCTACAGTGTCACGTATATGACCAGGGACTCAAATGGCCTATGACCCGTGGTGAACGTCACTGGGGCCGGCATGCCGATCTGCGTTGGGAAGAGAAAGGGAACGGGCATGCCAGTTCTTATTAACGTGACAAGCCTAGGATCGATGAGCTATTTTTCCAATGCTGAGTGACATGATTCAATTAACTCTTTATGGTCTATTGAATCATGTCACTCCAGAGCCACACGGATTTATTATTGCTCTAATAACAAATAACGTTTCCACCAAAACATTTAATGCCCAACAACTTTCCAAACTAAAGGACTTCGCCACAAATACCGATATTAAGATAGGCTTTAAAACCAGATTCTAAAAAATATTTTTCAAAGAACAAACCATGTACTCAGCAGTCTGGAGTGTACCTTATTTCATGTATTAACTGTAATAAATCTTATGTAGGGGAAACTGGTAACTTTAATGAACTCATAAATGTACATCGAGGGGATATAGGAAGAGGCAGTTTAGCTTTTAGCTTGGTCAACCAAACAAGTAATAATAATTACCTAATTTAATTTAATAATGTCCAACTAGTCTGTAAGTCTTATAATTATTACAAAAGACGCATAATTGAGTCAATATTGATTTTTTAAAAATCCAACTTCTTTAATTTATGCTTTCCCTTGTCCTCCTCTCCCTTTCCCGTGTATATAAATTATTTGAATTTCCTATCTTTACATTGTACAACTGAAGATGATAGTAAATACCGAAACTAGTACTGTAATGGACAAGACTGATTCTATTAAAGTCTGTTTTTTTATATCGTGATATATATATATATATATATATATATATATATATATATATATATATATATATATATATATATATATATATATATATATATATTCAATAGTTTCAAGACTAACCTTAGGAGGACCTTGGCAATTATATCATTCAAAAGGGAATGTAAAACAACATAAGGGTTTCAAATTTCATTAGAATCGACCGAATAGTTATGATGATATTGCCAAATAATACCTGGGCTAAATTTGGGAGGACCTTAGCAATTATTTTTTCATTCGGTAACACTTCAGTTTCGGGGTGCACGGTGGGTGGCGCTGTTTATAGGCTACAATTTTGGGCTACAATATATGTCTTATGACGTCAGACGGTAGCGTCAGATGTGAACAATGACGGCGTTTTATTTTTTTGTTGTTTTGGGATTGTAACTTTTAGTCTGTATTATTTACTAAATATCTGCGCTTCTGCTCGTTTATAGTTTTTTTTAAGTTAGGTGAGGTTTCTTGATGTCTTTTATTGTTTTATTTCGTATTTTTGTTTCGCAGTGAACGATTACAGCTTCTTACTGGCAACATTCTAGCTATAAATAAAACCCGCTTAGTATTTTTTTCTGTTTCGTTATTGCTTTTTCGTGCTCTAGTTGTGCTTCTTCGTTATTTGAATTCGGATTTATTTTGCATGACCGCGAAAAACTTTTAGATTATTTAGAGGCGCATAAACTAATCAAGAAACCTATAAAAGTAAGTATTGTTTGTCATTAGGATAGGTTTTTCTGACAGTAAAAAGCTGTTGGGGGGAAAAAACAGTAAATTCAAGGGGACTGCTCGTGGGGGAGATATCACTGCGGGGGGACCACCCTGTGACGATCCTGAGTTTCAATCAATTGGGGGGTCTGAGGGGCGCAGCCCCCCAGTATATACTCATACAAAAAAATATAACGCCGTAATTATTCACATCTGACGCTACCGTTTGACGTCATAAGACATATATTGTAGCACAAAATTGTATCCTATAAACAGCGCCACCTACCGTGCGCCCCGAAATTGAAGTGTTACCAAAACTATAAACGAGCAGAGGCGCAGATATTTAATCAATAATACAGACTAAAAGTTACAAATCCCCCCCAAAAACAAAAAAATATAACACCGTGATTGGTCATATCTGAAGCTACCGTCTGACGTCATAAGAGATATATTGTAGCCCAAAGTTGTAGCTTACTAACACCGCAACCTACGTGCGCCCCTAATCTGAAGTATTACCTTTCATTCATTCTAAAGTGAATGTAAAACAACATAAGGGTTTCAAATTCCGTTAGAATTGGCCGAATAGTTATGATGTTATTACAAAAAAATTAAGCAAAACGGTAACCGACCGAAATAGTGAGATATAGAATCGCACACGACTAAAAATGTGAACGTTCCAAGGGGCAAACCAATATATATATATACATATATATATGGAAAAATATCCAAGACAAATTGGTGCGGTTAAGATAATGGCATAATTAGACTTCAAGGAGGATAGGATCACCCGCTGGACCTGAAGAAGAGCAGTTGTCTCATTATGCCATTATCTTAACTGCATATATATATATATATATATATATATATATATATATATATATATATATATATATATGCGACTCTATATCTCACTATGTCGGTTGGTTTCCGTTTTGCTTTTCATTTCTTTTGGGTGATGGTGGGGGTGGGGTGGGGGTAATAACATTATAACTATTCCGCCGATTCTAATGGAATTTGACACCCTGTTTTGTTTTAACACCTCTTTTGAATGCTATAATTGCAAAGGACCTATAAAGGTTAGTCTTGGAATTATTGGAAGATTTGAAGGTCGTAAGGCCATAAACAGAATAAGTGAGAGCACTCGACTTTGGTCAGCAGACCTTGTTCAAGTTATATTTCATCATCATCACTAACTCTATAATTTAAGAAGGGGAATTTTTGAGTATTTGAATAATAAGTTCATCTTAGTTTGGTTATGACTTATGTTTTTATCAAAGTTATTTCTAATAATTCTTTTATATCAAAAAACAAAATGGTGAAGTTCAGAAATAAATATAAGTATCGAAATTTTTTGAATTTTTTAAAACCAAGAGGATTACAAATGGTGAAGTTCAGAAAATTCATTTTTATATATCTTCTATAGCTATATTTTAGCAACGTGATATTTTAAAAGAGGGTAAATTTAATTTAGAGTTCCTTTTTAAAATTATCATAATTGACGAAGTTCAGAAATTTATAAAAATTTAACCATGGCTGCTTTTTTTTTAGATTTTAAATTGTTATCTTAGTAGCGAAGGGCAAGCGAGTGGCAAAGCCATTGCCTGGTTGTAACTATATTTTAATTCAATGTACAACAATACCATATGTGATATAACGAGTTGAAGCTGCGTTAATTTCAACTTCTATCACATATTATTTAAAACCACGATGGGCCCACGTGCATCTTCGTTTCGAAGCTTGGCGCCTTATCACAGCCACCGGATGTCAATGTTTAAACAAGGAGGTTATCGTCCCCCCGTTCTCCCCCATACGCCGACCTCGCCAGATTGAGTTAGGCTTATGGGCAGATAAGGCATTGTTCTCCGGCTCGGCTGTGCGTTCCCTCGAAGCTCCCACTCCATTGTCCCCCACGCCAAGGAGATGTCCTGGCTATTTATATGGAAACTTTACCACTAAGATCAGATTGGAGATCTAGATTTTCGTCGCGAAACATCACCACGACCCTCTCTCACTTCGTGCGCCAAGGGACCTCGACCTCGAGATTCACCATCACTTGTCCAGAAGGAGGACAAAAATCCCTTGAGTGCCAAAGTTCGAGCCTTTGCGACGCCGAGTCCAAAAGGCTTCCCCCTTGTTGTTCAGAGGAGAACAGCATTAGAACAGCCATTGTTCGTTCGAGCCCGGTTGACAAGAAACGGTTCTCACCCTTCCCCCTTGTTGTTCAGAGGAGAACAGCATTAGAACAGCCATTGTTCTTGAGCCCGTAGACAAGAGATGGTTCTTCCCCCCCCCCTCCTATTGTTCAGAAGAGAACAACGTAGAACAACCATTGTTCTTCAAGCCGTTCGTCGAGAAACGGTTCTCATTCCCAAGACGCCACGTCAGGATCCTTTTATTCCCCCCCTTCAGGTGGAACTCGCCAGCAGACCGAAAGTTCCTTCGCTGCACCACTAGCATAAAGTTACGTAAGCTAAACGTCACCTTTGAGTACTTAACCCTTTTGTCAATTCTATCCTGTGCTTTAAATGGTTTATCGAACCATCCCATCTCTTTAACTCTATATTTGTTTTACCTTTTTAAATCCTTTAAATCCTCGGATTAGCCCGAGCCCCAACGACCCTTTCCATTCTCTGTTTATATCAATATTTTTCGTCTTGTGTTTGTTGATAGTTATTATTAATAAAACTCTATTTTATTAATGATAGCAATATTATTATCCATGAGCTCAGTTCCACTTCTTAAGCATATCGAAGATACATAATATCGGCCCACCAGACATTAACGCACTCTAGAGATAATTAAAGAAGTTCCCTCAACGAATAGTGATATATGGTATATCGTCGGGAGTCCATTCTACGACACCATATATACTTTTCTCTCAATATAAAAAATAAAAACTTGTATGTAGGCTAGGTGAGAGTTTTCGGGCTTAGTCTTGTTAACTTAGTCTTAGTTTTAAAGTGTACGCCTACATTTTGACTTAGTTTTCCATTCCTCAAAGAATAAGTGACGTTGTCAGAAGAAGACCATGATCTTATTAAAGATTGCTAGATTCACAATAATTAGAAGAGTGGAAGATTATTACACGAGTTCCTGTCATTGGTAAAAGAGACGTACACTTTAAAAACATTCAACAAGGAGTAACAACAAGGAAAGAAGGTACCCTAGGAGACCTTACGGTCCATTCAAGGAGGGTACCTTTGGACTAGCAATCGAGCGGGCACATAGCTGCTCAATTGTTTTGCGTCCCTAAACGGCCACTTTTCAAGACCTTGTCTAGTCTTGACTTGAACTGGTCAACAGATTCACTGTTGACAACTTCCACTGGAAGTGCGTTCCACATACCGCAGATACTGTAGGTGAAAAAGTTTCCACACAGATTGCGGTTGTAACGCTTCAGTTCAAGTTTGAAGCCGTGATTGCGCGTTCTGTTCTTACTCAGTGTGAAAATATCCCGGTAGTAAACATTGTCGAACCCTCGAAGTATTTTGAAGACTTCGATGAGCTGACCACGCAGTCTACAGGTTTCCAGCGAGAACATATCTAATTCCCTTAGTCTATCCTCATAACTTTTATGTCGGATAGAGGGAATCAGCTTGGTTGCCCTGGCTTGTACGCGTTCCAATCTCGCGATGTCCTTTCGCAATGAAGGACTCCAACATTGTACGGCATACTCCAGGTGCGGTCGGACAAGTGAGTTGTACAGGCACAGTACAATTTTCTGGTTCCGATAACCAAACTGGCGCTTAATATAGCCTAGCATCCTTTGGGCCTTTTTCTCCGCCTCAATGCACTGTTTCGAGAACTTGAGGTCACTAGTGATTGTTACACCCAAGTCCTTCTCAGTGTCGGTGGATTCAATAGCAGTGCCCTTAAGGATATACTGAGATTAGGGGCTTCTGTGGCCGATATGCATCACTTTGCATTTCCCCCCTTTAAAAGGCATTTGCCACGTGTCCGACCACTCCCTAATCTTCACAAGATCTTCCTGCAGTCGGGCAGTATTTCCATCCTTTGCAACGTTCATACCAAGCTTGGTATCGTCGGCAAATTTGTAAATCTTAGGCAACCATGTCACCGTCCATGTCGTTGACGTAGATGATGAATAGTAGTTGTCCCAGGACAGAACCTTGAGGCACCCCGCTAGTAACGGGCACCCACTCAAAAGACTGTCCATTCACCACCACCCGTTGCCGTCTGCCACTTAGCCAGTTCTCGATCCAGCCGGCTACCTTTCCATCTATGCCAAGCGCTCGCACTTTCCGGAGAAGGCGGCGGTGTGGTACCTTATCAAAGGCTTTCTGAAAGTCTAGGTAGACCACTTCCACCGCCTTGTCCCGATCGTGCTCACTGAAAACGAAGTGGAAGAATTCCACAAGGTTCGACAGGCATGACCGTTACCTTCGGAAGCCATGCTGGGAACTCCTCAGTAGCAGGTTTGACTCTAAATACGACGTCATTTTGTCCACCATGATGCTTTCCATGAGTTTACCGACTATCAAAGTCAGAGTGATAGGTCGGTAGTTCGACAGTTGGTTACGGTCTCCTTTCTTGAAGATAGGAGTCACCTCCGCCACACGCCAGTCTCTAGGAACGCATTTGGTCCGGATTGACATGTTAAAGATAGCGCACAGATGTCGTGATACTTCATCGCACACTGCCTTCAACACTTTAGGTAGAAACCCGTCCGGTCCAGGGGACTTATTCGTCTTTAGGTCAGCGATCTTTTTCTTTATTTCTCCTTCGGTGAAGTCCATTGCCTCCAGCTTTCCCCCCCGAGTAGGACTTCGTCGGCTGGGGAATGGGACCACACTCTTTAGTAAACACTGAAGAGAAGTAGTGTTGAGGAGGTTAGCATTTTCTGCATCTGAATGCTTTAATGTCCCCTCCTCATTCCTCAAAGGGCCAATCGTTCGACGGATTGGTTTACGGCTGTTCACATATCCAAAAAACTCCTTGGGATTCTCTTTACAGAGTCTCGCCACTTGGAGTTCCTCATACCGCTTAGCCGCCCTTATGCTGGACTTCACTCTCCTGGCTAGCCTCCGGTATTCGTAAAAGTCGCCCGAGATATTCGATTGCCGGTACACATTTCTCTTCTCCCTAAGCAGTTGCCCCGATTTCTCGATTAAACCACTTTGGTTGAACAGAGGACCGAAGGTGGCATTCCAGAGGGATGAAACGCGATTGAAGACTTATTAATGTGGTTTTGTAACTGTTCCAAGAGTCTCCAACAGCCTCGCACTCTTCTAGCCTCGCGTCAGTCAGTCCCGCGCGTAGACCTGCAAAGTCTGCGCTTCTCAAATCGAGTTTCCTTGATTTACCCTTTGCAGGCTCTGCCTTGGGGACTTTGACTACAATCTAATTAGTCGGTGGTCACTGCCACCGAGCTCTTCACCAACAGAGAGGTCCTCAACGATGTCATCCTCAAAGGTGAAAACCAAGTCGAGGATATTGTCTCCTCTCATTGGCTCTCTCCCCCATTGAGTGAGGAACTCGTTGTTCGCGAACTCCAGGAGTAGTGCGTTCTCGCCACAGGGTTCTCTGGTTTTCCAGTCAACTTGTGTGTTGAAATCACTCATGACGATACACACTCTGTCTTCGACAAGTTCTCCTAGTAGCTGGTACAGATCTCTCTCCTTTTCAACGAGTTAGGCAGGAGGTCTATAAAGCACCAGGGTCCTGTATTTGGCAGAACCTATCTCTAGGTCAACACCCAGTAGTTCATGGTCGGATACGATGTTGCAATCTGGCGAGTTGAGAGTATCCTTGACATACAACATCACACGGCCACCCTCTATGTCTGGTCTATCTTTCTGGAAGAGCTGGTAACCGGGAATCGTGAATTCACCTTCAAAATCTCGGCTTGAGGTTTTAATCCACGTCTCCGTTATGGCCACCATCTCAGGTTCCTCTGTTGCTACGAGGCCACGGAGCTCAAGAAACTTATTCCTGATTGACCTCGCGTTGAACAGAAGAACTTTTAAGGAGTCCCCCAGTGTAGGACTCCCTATGCTCTTCCGTTTCCCGGCTTCTTTTGTGTGGCAGTACCCCTCTTTGCCACATCTAAGAACGTCGTTCCAGGAGTGACACGGGCATACTGTCTTATGTCCGCCTTCACTCTGGGTTGGACGCTCCTCTGCGTCCGCTCTACGACATCCTGGATTAAGTTACAGAGTACAGCCTTTCCCTTGAATGAAAGGTGCACTTCGTCCCTTTAGTAAAGGTCGTTTCGACCGTAAAAGGTGCGGTAAGGGTCCAGAAAGAAGACCCCTTCCGCCGTACAGAGGTCGGACAGGCGCTGGTTCAAGTTCACGTTCCTTGAGTGAGCTGTCCGGCTAGGACCTTTTCTTGGGAGTATCCCTACAACGACCCGTTTGCGAGTTCTCAATCCACAGTCGTCCACGGTTCCCATGACCGTGTTGAGAATTTCCTCGCTGGGGCCTACTTTGCCTCCTCGGAGGTAGAGGTCATTCCCACTCACCATCAGGGCAACGACTGAATTCTCGGAGATCTGAGATTTCTCAGCCTCTACCCTGATGTGGTGGTTTCCCCGTCCTGGCTGGTAGCATACTTCCACACTTGTGCGAAGGTGGGCCGCTAGCAGGGGATGCAAACCTTGTGCTTGGGAATCGCCCACAGGCGTAACCTTCGGACATTTCCGTGCAGAGGTTTGAGGCTTTCCTTGTGGAAGCGAACTCTTGGTTCCCTCTTTCTTCTCCATCTTATTTTTCTTGTTCTAATTTTTCTTATTCATCTCATCCCCCTTATCTTCCTTTGTTACATACTCTTCTGTTTTTTCTCTTTTCTTCCTCTGCTTCAACTTTCTCTTTTTCAGCTTCTACTTTATCTTCTGTTTCAACTTTCTCTTCTTCCTGTTTCTTTCCCTTCCTTTTCTTTTTCTTTGAGGGTTTATCCGTAGCATGCAGACCTAGCTCTGGGGGTAATACTGCAGATGCAGTGTTTAGTACAGGGCTTGACGTTAGCTCTGCTATTCTGCCCTGAAGCCTGCGAATCAGTCCAGCGTGTTCTAATTCGAGGCTGCTTATTTTTTTCTCCAACTTCCTGGATCTTTCCTCGGAAACCCTGCATGTTTCCTTTAGCTCCTTGATTTAGCCGTTTAAAATACAGTCGGTGCAGGAACTGGCCGGGTGGCATTTCGAAAAACACCCCTCCGGAAAGTCCACGCACCACTTATCTATGTGGCATATTGCGCACGTGTATTTTAGAGCTCCTGGTCCTTTCTTGCCGGTCATTCTGAACACTTTCTCTCTTTCAATACTTTGCGACAAATCAATGATAAAAAGGGGGGTTGGTGAGTTCTCCCCGCGTGAGTCGCTCCCGCCTATTGATCGGAGTCGTTTCGGAGTCTTCCAGAAGGCACGCTCCATGTGCTGCTGTTCGTCCGACCGAGTCGTCAAGCCTCGGCGTGCCGTGGCTCCCAACCAAGCAGCACAGACGGTCCATGAAGGGGCCATCGATTTCTCACCAGGTGAACAACAACGAAGCACGCCCTTACTAAACTCCTCCTAGTCCCCTTCACAACGGCCAGGATCACGGAGCAGCGTTCAATGGATATCCCGCCCCACCAAGAGACTCGACCCAAGGCTTTTTATCGGCCTGGCAACCAACCTGGGAACAAAGGGCCGTCACCTCGGACCGATGCTACCAGAGGCACCCGTCAACGGGCCCTGGGAACGGTCAATAATTACGCGCCAGGGAAGGGGTTAACGGGGCACTACCCTCATCCCATTCATCGTGCCCCAACGCCTAGGACACCTCTAGTCCTAGTCTCTCACAACCAGTGAGCGTCGATTGGCGTTGTTTTGTAGAGGTTCCAAAGCCTTCTTCTGACGCATGAGTAAGCTGCCAGGTCCTTATATGTAGATAGAAGGAAAAAAGGGAAAGATTGACACGATAGGAGTAGGCTCTTTTTTGTTGTTTTTGTATAGGTGGGAGAGATAGGATAAAAGTAAAAAAGGAGAAGGATAGGTTAAAAAAAGGAAGGAATGACGCACTTAGTCTAGAACCTCGTTTCCGAGCAAATCGACAAGGGAAGCCCTACCAGGGGTACCCAGAAGAGGTACCCCCGCCGACATAGCTCGAAAAGTCAAAGGCACACACAAGCTCTCTTCCAGCGACAAGGGGGCGTCACCTCTCCCTCTACTTTCTTTAAGAGAGAGAGAGAGAACCACCCGAGGGAACCTGGAAGTGGTAGGCCTAAAATAGCTACAGTTCCCGAAAATATGAAATTCATATTTGATCAAATCTGCTTTCAAGAAGATGGACAATGGCAAAATTTTTGAATATTATTAAGAGTTCTGTGCAACGTGTAGCGAAATCGCACTTCAAGATAAAGAAAAATAATGTGAAGAATAGGAGGAAATTGCAGATCGTTCATAGATAATCTTTCCATTGTTGATATTAAGGAGATAGCGTTCAGGGAATGAGAAAAATTTTACAGTGGAAAGTCCAATGAAACAGTCAAAATGACGTTGTCTACGGGTGTGGTAAAAAAGAAGAAGTGATATTCCAGTGAATTGGTTGTATCATGAGACATCAGGACTTTCACAAAGAGTGATGAGATAGATCTTCAGTAGATTCTCTATTCAGATTTTTGTTTTTGTTTTCAACAAGAAGGACGCCATCAGATTCAAATAAGGCTACAAAGGCTTTTCTGAACGATTATACTCTAAAACTTGTACATTATGGTCGTACATTGAGTTAAAATATTGTCAAAATATACCAACTCGTCATACGAGATATTGCTAGTTGAACAATGCGAAGTTTTGGGAAGTCACTGGATATATATATATATATATATATATATATATATATATATATATATATATATATATATATATAGAGAGAGAGAGAGAGAGAGAGAGAGAGAGAGAGAGAGAGAGAGAGAGAGAGAGAGAGAGAGAGAGAGAGATAGAGAGAGAGAGAGAGAGAGAGAGAGAGAGAGAGAGAGAGAGAGAAAGAGCAAATACAAGTTGTGCGGGTGATAACAACCACCACAGGGCTTTCGCCATATTTATTTTCTGCCTTTCAAAACAATTTTGAAAACAGAAAGAAAGGTGCAGAAACCTTGCATTGCAGACTATATAACAATATAGTACAAGAAAGAGAAATTGGATGCGAATGAGCAATGAGACAAGAAACGAGTTTTTTTTCTCTTGCTGCTAAAAAACCTCCTTTTTTTGTCTCATTGCTCATTCGCGTCCAATTTCTCTTTCTTGTACTATATTGTTATATAGTCTGCAATACAAGGTTTCTGCATCTTTCTGTCTTCAAAATTGTTTTGAAAGGCAGAAAATAAATATGGCGAATGCCATGTGGTGGTTGTTATCACCCGCAGAACTGGTATTTGCTCTTTCTTTGTATGTGACATGAATAATGAGCCTTTAAATTGTGAGCGGGTAAGAAGATATGGTATAAAAATTCCTTGGAGGTTCTCAGCTTAGGGAGATACTGGGTTTGATGGGTTAACGCTTTGGGCAAGGTGGAATCATCAGATCCGGGTTCGATTCCTGGCAGGGAATTTCAAACTTTTTCCCCCTGGTGTTATTTCTGTCTTCTCGGTAAAGGATTGCCATCATTGTGCCGCCCTCTGCTCTCTTTGGTTCTAGTGTTCTTCTAATGTCCCTTTTTCTTGCCTCTAAAATAAAACCTTCCTGTTTCTTGTCTCATTGTTCTTCGCCTCAAATTTATCTTTCTCTTGTACTATATATATATATATATATATATATATATATATATATATATATATATATATATATATATATATATATATATATATATATATATATATATATATATATATATTAGTGTAGTTGGGTAGAAGTCTTTCCTGAAGGCAAAGTTTGTTGAAGACCGTGATAGCCTCGATGTCCTTTTCTTTCTCACAGATTGCGACATATACCGAGGCCACCTCCAGCAGTCTTACCATGGCACTGCCCAATTTGCCATACACAACCTCGAATACCTTTTCTCTGCTGGGCTTGGGCTGTCCGTCGATTGCCCGCAGAGGGAATTCTGGTTGTGTTATCTGTGGCCATCTCTTCGAGAGAGTGGCCCCTCTTGGCTGTAATCTTCTGCTCTTTAATCTTTTGGTAGTGACGACTTGATTCGAGTAAATAGTTCGTGCTCCCTTTCTTCTTGCGATGGTGTTCTGTATTCGTTTGTGGTGACTCCCTCTACTTCGTAACTCAGCTTCCATGAACGTAAACTGGCAAATGGGGGGATGAATGATGATGGGTGAACCCGAGGAGGCCCCTCAGACGGGTGAAATGTGGCGGACTTACTGATGGGTGGTATAGAATCAACTATCACTACCCGGGGGTGCCACCCCGTCTGGGTTTGGGTTATCAATGTTACTTCCAACTTACACAGGGACAGTTGAATGTGCCCCTGTGGTTCTGGCAGGAAGCTACCCTTAGGGACAAGAGCGAACTCTTTCCCAAAGCTTTCAGCATTGACCCTTAACTGGGCTGGCTCTGACGCTGAGTTGCACGGTGGGCTAATCCTCAAATCTGCTTTCCTCAACGTCTCCAATTATGACTATAAAAGTGAACGACATAGTTGGAACGAGGGAGTGGGGAGGGGAGCTTAGGTTGACATAAACTCGCCTAGGAGCAGCTTAAAAATGTCTTCTCAAGAATCCCCGTGTGGAAAGTGAAGAGAATGTTCACGTTTTTGCGGCAGTCTCCCTTTTTCTTGCCTCCTTTATCGGGTAAGAGATGTGTAGATTAGCGTAGTTTACTCAAAGAATTCTTCAACCATCAATGAAAGAATTGTGAATGGTGAATTGTTGTAAGGGGAGATGTGGGTAGGGAATCGAGTAAGGGTGTGTGGACAAATAGCGGAAAATAGAACAGTATAGGAAAAGAGAAAGAAGCGTAGAAGGGGGCAAAGAGATGCTAGAGCCTGGTGATCATGCTTATCGCTTTTAAGTATTTTTGGTTTTGTAGTTTCTTTTTTGTCTTTGAGTTAGTTTATATATATATATATATATATATATATATATATATATATATATATATATATATATATATATATATATATATAATATGGTGTTCAAGCCATTTGTTTTTGTGGGGGAATTCCACGTGGAATTTCTTTTCCAGCACGGAAGTGACGTCCATGCGTTTAAGAAAATTCTAGAATTTAGTTAGGCTTAAATTGGTAAGCCTCCCCCACCCCATCCACGAGCGGTAGCCTCAAACCGCGTCCACCCCAGACCACCTTTTCGAGGGTTAGAATCGCCTAGGCGTGAAGGTTAGAGGCTATTCGGGAGTAGCGCTGGCCAAACACCCCATGTTTCCCCCA
Source organism: Ceratothoa steindachneri (assembly GCA_963969495.1). Classification (NCBI taxonomy): domain Eukaryota; kingdom Metazoa; phylum Arthropoda; class Malacostraca; order Isopoda; family Cymothoidae; genus Ceratothoa; species Ceratothoa steindachneri. The sequence continues at coordinate 1,687,533 of OZ018329.1, forward strand.
CCCCTGCGGGGGGAGCCTCGGATATATAGGGCTCGTCTTCCAGGTGGGAGATACAGATTTGAAGAGTCCAGCCAGGATCCAAGAAGAATTTTCCCTAGTTCCGAGTCAGGTGCTCAACAACGAAGCAAAGTGACGGGTGAACTTTTCGTGTCGTTGGAATTAGCTCAGCCAGTGAGGTATTTCCATTTGACGATCGCCACCAAGTGATTTTTCCGACTCCACTCATCAACTCCTGTAGAAGCCATCCTCGCTCCCTCTTCGTCTTCGGGTAGCCGAAATACTCTCCCCTGGACGGGACGTTACCTCCTCTTCCCCCATTCCCCCCATTCCCCCCCCCCTCCCATCCTTGGAGAACCGTCATCACGTCAGCTTCCCGCTCAGAAGCTCCGAGTGCTCTCGCCCTCACGTATATTGCCTACAGAAGACATCCGTGAAACCTTGCCCTAACGTCTCACCCGGACTCCTCCGTAAGCCAACCCCTCCCCCCCTTCAGCAACCCATTTGAGTTAATCCTCCCCATTGGAATAGTCTCTTTCTGTAACGCATTAATTTCTACTTCAGAGTCTGATGCATAACTCTGCAATTTCCCACCTCATTTACCAATATAATTTTGCCCATTGATTCTCTTATTTTATGTAAATAAAATTATATTTTTGTACATGCCTCTTTAAATAACCTTGAGCTGTGCCATCGCCCAAATTTTACCTGACCTCGTTTTGCACTCCATTCTCGCTGCTCCGCGCGTCGGAACTCGTGGCGTTCCGCCCCTTTGTCGGTTCGCCTTTAAATTATTGTTTAAATTGTCGTGGTATGACATTATATTATATCAATACCATATTATATCTATGGGGGGAGGGACCGATAACTTCAAGGCAAACCGACAAAAGGGACGGAACCCCACGAGTTTCGACGGGCGAAACAACTAGATAAGAGTGCAACGAGGTCAGGTATATTATGTGCAATGGTAAAGCTCAAGGTTATTCAAAGAGGCATGTACAAAAATATAATTTATTTACATAAAAATAATGAGAGAAATGATGGGCAAAAATTACATCAGAGGGACCGATAACTTCAAGGCGAACCGACAAAAGGGACGGAACGCCACGAGTTTCGAAGGGCGAAACAACTAGATAGGAGTGCAACGAGGTCAGGTATATTATGGGCAATGGTAAAGCTCAAGGTTATTCAAAGAGGCATGTACAAAAATATAATTTATTTACATAAAAATAATGAGAGAAATGATAGGCAAAAATTACATCAGAGGAACGAAGGGGTGGGGGGGTGGGGGGGAATTGTAGTTATGAATCAGACTATGAATTTAAAACTTAAGATGTTACGGGAGGAGACTATTCAAATGGGGGGGGGGGTTAACGCAAATAGGTTACTGGAGCGGGAGAGGGGTTGGCTTACAGAAGATTCCGGGTGAGACGTCAGCGTAAGGCTTCACGGATGTCTTCTGCATGTCAGACGAGGCCGCTTGAAGCTTCTGAGCGGGATGTTAAAGTGATGACGGTTCTCCAAAAAAGGGAGGGGGCGGTAACGTCCGGTCCAGGGGAGAGTATTTCGGCCACCCGAAAACGATGGGCGAACGAAGAGGGCTTCGACAGGAGTTGACGAGAGAAGTCGGAAAAATCACTCGGTAGCGATCGTTAAATGGAATTACCTCACTGGCTGGGGCTAATTTCAATACACAAATAGTTCAACCATCACTTTGCTTTGTTGTTAGCACCTGACTTGGAACTAGGGGAATCTTCTTGGGTCCAGGCGAGACTTCTCAACTCTGTGTCTGCCTCATGAAGGACGAGCACTATATATGTCCGAGGCTCTCTCCCCGGGGGTGGGTGGGTGGGGCGGGGGGTAGTTGGAAACAGCTCTACTCTCGAATGGTCTCGAATCTTCTTGCTTAGGTGATTCTAACCCGTGTAAAGGTAGACCGTGGTGGACGTGGTTTGAGGCTACTGCTTGTAGAAGGGGGGGGGGGTAGGCTTATCAGTTTAATCCTAACAGAACATTCTCCAGCACATGGAACCTCCGTGCTGGAAAAGAAATTCCACGTGGGATTCCCCCACACACAACAAAGAAAAGAAAGAACAAGAAACACCTCATATGCAGCGGCAGCAGCAAGGAAAAACAATGGCACAACCACTCAAAGGACGCTTGACGGAACTCTGAACGTAAAAATACTGACATGCATTCTACACTCACACGTCTTAAACATTGCCAACATATGCCATCACGTTGAACTCCATGCTCAAGGAAAATGGGCTGGAGCAAATGAAATTCCCGCAAAATATTGATTCATCAGATATATTTAACATAAAATTTCAGAAGATACAAATAAGAAACTCTTAGAAGAAACACAAAGAAAGAAAAGCGAGTGTAAACAAGAAGAGGAAGACACAGAAAGAATAGGAATACGGAGATGGCCCTCAGCGTGATTACAGAAAAAATAAGCAAAGTGAAAGGAAAGAAATGCAGTATGGGCATGTATGCCGGGACGTATCGAAAGCATTCGATAAAGTCTGGCAAAGATGCATACAACATAAAATTTTAAATCTGGAAATGAACAACTATTTTGAAAGGATTTTATGTGACTACGTCATGGAAAGATATGCATACATAGACACAGGGAATTGCCAAGGTGAAAGATTCAAGCTTAATGCGGGCCTCGCTCAAGGACGAGGGCTGTGTGAACATACAATACGCAAATGATTTCACTCAATTAATTCCCTGTGTTTATCGGAACCCTCAGATGCAGGCCAGAGTAACTGCAACAGAAATAGAAAATCTAAACGAGTATGAACGCAAATGGATAATTAAAACTAATAAAGATAAATTTAAAATTATACCTATGCATTGCAAAAAACTATCCGACGTTTACGTAGATGGAGAGCAATACAGGTATAATGGTGAATGCAAGATTTTAGGCCTAACTATTACCAAAAATTGTTACAAGAAACACGTGATGGAAGGAATGAACAAAGCACAAGGCATGCTAACTTTACTCTACAGATTAAGAAATCTAAGCATGAAAAATAAGAAAAAAGATCTACCAGGCCATGATACAGCCTACCTTGATATATCCAACAATTGCCATGTATACGGTTTCAAGAAGCAATCTAATAAGAATGCAACGTATACAGAATAAGGTAGTATACATAATTACGAACACGTGACGATTAGAGAGGAAAAAACAAAGAGACTTACACATCGAAGCGAAAATAAAATCATTAAACAAAATAATTGAAAAAGAGCTAAAAAAATCATAGAAAAAACACAAGAAGAAATAAGAGAGGAACTAAATAATCAAATAGCACGAGAGACAGGATGGAGACAACATATGTTGTTTCCTAGTGCGAAAAACAAAGTGGACCAAAGGGAAGCGGAGGAGATTTACGTGTAAACTAAATAAGGAAACGCGATTGGAATTGATACCCACAAGGAATACAAAACTAACCAAAAAGTGTAAATTAACGAAAAAGCAAAAACAACATGAATAAAGAAGAGAAATAAACAAATAAATAACCAAGGGGCTTGAGCCCACACAACAGATACAGATACGAGAATTATGCTACAAAAATCACAGAAACTCGAGTTATTAACATAGCAGGAAAACAAATAACGCTAACAACGGTTTGAACGCCTATCTCATACACACATAACATAATAACAAAACAACCACATAAATAAACAAACAGACACACTTTCACTCTAACTTATTTTGAACTTAACTCTAAAATTAGTTTATAGTACAGTAGTTTCTTCCATATTCCTGAGAGCGTATCGAATTCGTGATCGTTGTTTCATGCAAGACGAAATTAATACAATTATCCAAACATCCATTCAACTGCAATATCCCATATGGTTCATAGAAAAATGTCACTATAAAGCCAGAACCATCTATTACTCCCCAGCTAATTATAAGGAAAACAGATGTGACAAATATTATGTTACCTTTCCATACTCCCCCAGTTAATTAATTTCAAAAAGTTGGCACCGACTAACAACATCAATGTTGCCGTTCATTACGGGAATACGATCAGAAATAGCCTATTCAAAAATAGATCGATTGATAAAGAACAGGGAATTTATTTTATTCCATGCAAATCATGTAATGAATTATATTATATTGGTGAAAGCAGCAGATTTTCCAAGAGAATGAATGAACATAAATGCGATATGCGACGTGGTGCTCTCTCCTCGAGTTTATTTCTACATATGTCAAATGAAAATCATTAAATTGATATTGATAATGCTAACTAAAATAGTTTATGTCTCACAATTATATACATCGACGCTTAATTGAATCGGCACTTATAAAAGAAGTTCTCAACTTTAATACTTGCGAAGGCCAATTCAATAATAATACTTCAAACTTCCGTTTCTCAAAAATTCCGCTACATTCTCGCATCATCCACCTTACCCTCACTGAAGTGTGTGTTTGTACGTTAAACAACTTCTGTATTTCACTTGTTCACCAGCGACTGAAGATGACAGATGTTTCCGCAGAAACCCTGTTTCGCATATAAAATTAGTCCTATTACTGTGGTTTTATCCATATATATATATATATATATATATATATATATATATATATATATATATATATATATATATATATATATATATATATATATATAAATTTCAGGATAAACTAAACAAGGTTTCACCCATCCTTCTGGAAATATACGTCGTTTCGTTTATCCTGCAAATTAATTTGAAGCTCGACAAAAGCAGCCAAAAGTATAAAAAGTATAAAGCACTCCTCATAGATTTAATAGATTTATATATAAAATCATGCTGTTTAGATTTTATCATAATATTCATAAATATGTGTTGATAATAAAGTAAAGTTTGCTTTATGAATAATTTGTTCATTTCATATTTACCTAATATTTAACTAAAAGGTGAGTAATTAATCAAACGGTCTGCTTTCTAAAATCAGAAATTTAACCAAATTTTCTTATGTTTTAGCTTAAATTTATAACTATAATTATTTAATATCGTTATAAATAAGAAATATGACTCCAACTAGAAAACTTAGAGCAGCAAAGGAGCACAAATCAAACTTCTCCCTAGTCAAGGGTTATCCACAAGTAGAAATTGCTGAAAAAATAAAATGTCCAAGATATTTCCTCGACGCCACTATAAAACTATATTATGAGAACACGAGCTTTGTATCAATGAAAAAAGTGAAAGAAAACGATTTACGACACCTGGAGAAGAGATATTTATCATAGGGCTTCAGTACAGAATTGTAGAAATAAACATCGTCAAAACTTGCCGAGGAGTGCAAACAAGCTACAATTCGTTGCACAAGACTTCTAGACCTTTCTACAGTAGCTGCTATCACAGAATTTGACTTACCCACCTGGTGAAGGCACACAATCCTTTGGTTTTCATCACAGGACACCGGTCGTCTCTAACAAGCCGTGATGTTGATAGTTGAATGTTCCAATAGTATATGATCACCAGGTGGGGGAGCTTGCGCTTCGCTACCAAGATTAAAATTTAAAATCTAAAAAAAGCAGCCATGATTAAATTTTTAGAGATTTTCTGAACTTTGCCTATTATAAAAATTTTAAAAAGGAACTCAACTAAATTTCTCCTCTTTAAAAATATCACGTTGCTAAAATATAGTTATAGAAGAAGATATATAAAAATAAATGTTCTTAAAATTCACAAAATTTCGATACTTATATTTATTTCTGAACTTCACCATTTTTTTTTTTTGATATTCTAAAAGAATTATTAGAAAAAACTTTGATAGAAAAAACATAAGTCATAACCAAACTAAGATGAAATTATTATTCAAATACTCAAAAAAATCCCCTTCTTAAATTATTGAGTTAGTGCTGATGATAATGATGATAAGAAGTAACTGTTAGCCCATCAACAGTCTCCTAAACAGAAATACCTCGGTTGGTAGTTCATGTTTTCTAAGTGACCCTTAACTTTTGGCCGCTGAAATTTGGAAGATAGTTTGTTTATTTCCTCATAACTTACGAAATATTTAATTTATTCACTTAAATTTTTTACGAAAGATAGATATTAGATATATCTAAATATGTGTATAATATATTATAGTCTCAACGTTTAGTTAAACTTCTATAATAAATATTTAAATACACTTGTTCTTCCTGACTCGGATATTATGACCGCTACTGTATATGCATTTTGCCTTTACTAGAAGAAAGAATTTAGTCTTCAGCTTTTGAAGAAGTGGTACTAGTTTCTAGTCTGGGAAAGCTCATATTTTTTAACTTGTTTTTATTAGTAAATTGAAAGTAGATTCAATAGAATATGCCTGTAAGAACATACAACCAGGAAACCCAATAAGACCAATCATAAGTGCCACTGGTTCAATCCAATATAAACTTTCAAAATATTTAGTAAATTTACTTTCTCCGATCTTAGGAACTATATCCCCTTCGCATATAAAAAAATTCCCTTGACCTTTGCAATAAATTAAACAATATGAGAGTAACATCAGATCTGAGACTAGTCAGTTTTGATGTCACCTCATTATTCACCAAAGTGCCCATTGATGACTTATTAGACTTCCTAGCCTATATTTTAAATGCTTATGACCTCCCTTTACCAACCAAAACGATCATTGAGCTTATTTATTTATGTATTAAAAAATGTAAATTTAGTTTTAACGGCAAATTCTATGAACAAGTGTTTGGTATGGCTATGGGTAATCCCTTATCTCCCTTATTGTTAAATTTATATATGGAATTTTTCGAAACTAGGTTGATCCCTCCTCTTTGGTCGACTCAAATTGTTTGGTTCCGGTATGTTGAGGCATCCTGGTAATTTTAAACAACAGTTTTGACATCGATAGTTTTATTTTAATTATCAACTAATTGGTTCCGTCAATTAAATTCACCGTAGAAAAGGAAGTAAATAAGAGCCTTCCATTTTTGGATGTCCTAATAATTAGAGAACCACATAGATTTAAATTTACTGTTTATAGGAAACCGACAAATAATTTATCTTATGTCCATTTTTATTCAAGTCATGCCCAAAATATAAAATCTTTTGTTTTTTCCTCCATGTATCTTAGGGCTCTTCGAATATGTAATCCCGACTATATAGATAAAGAATACACAAAAATTGAAGATATTGCTACCAATTTATGCTACCCAAAGTACTTTCTAGAAAAATGTATGAATTTAACCCCCCCAAAATTTTATAATTGTAAATTAGAGACAATAGAACCTCGTCAAAACCTATTCATTTTACCCTATCATGATAATTTTATGTCTCTAGTGCCCATTCTAAAACAACTTAATATTAAGGTAGCCTTTAAATACAATCATACATTAAAAATCTCTTAATAAAGCATAGCCCCAATAATGATAATAATTTAATTTACTGAATTACATGCTTAGAATGTAATTTATTCTTTGTAGGCTAAACTTCCAAACATCTTTCCATAAGGACCCAACAACACAAAAATGCAGTAATTAAGGGATATCTGAATAATGCCTTAGCTGTCCACAATTCCCAGATGGGACACGGAATTAACTGGTTAAAAATTGATACTATAATCCATAGTAATGATTTTATAAAGAGAAATATTCTGGAATCATTTTTAATCTCCCACACAAAGGAGAGTAATCTCAACATTAGCCCAGGGTTGTTTTCGCTAGATCCAATTTTATCACTTTTTCTAAAATCCGACTTATCTGATAGCATTAAAATGTTGACCTCATCGGAAACGCGCTGAATATAAATACTGTGTGTCTTATTTTTCTTACCATTGTGAGTTTGAAAATGTCGAATAGACGAAAGTACTAACTCCAATCTGCCTTTTATTCGGTTTCCTTCCGTGGTACATATTCATATATATATATATATATATATATAATATATATATATATATATATATATATATATATATATATATATATATATATATATATATATATATATATATATATATATATATATATATAATTTGAAGGATGAACGAAAGGACGTATAAAGGGAAATTCATTTCATTTTCTTGATACAACGTTTCGGGTGAACTTTTCACCCATCTTCGGGTACTGGAAATACAATTCGTGGAAAACAATTTAAGTTAGAGTTAAACAGATAATCAAAATGATGAATTTATGGAAAGTATTTGATGTTTATTAAGGGGAAGAGAGCGAGAAATTTACAGGTAATTGATATTTTTGGATTATTATGTTGCGAATTAAAAATTAACGATTGGGGAAACACAGGAAACACATCAGGATAAACCAAACTTAAACAATCAGTCGTTAGAGGATAACTGGGGAGAAAGGGGGAGGAACGTAAGAAGAAAGAGAAGGTTGTGGGTGAGAAGAAGAATCGGAATTTAATGAAAGAGAAAGGTATTTAATATACATATATTCAATAATCCTTGATGATATGGTATCAGGGGTGGTTTTTAAGATTTTAAAATCGTCCGTTGTGATTTCAGTTTTACACTTAATAGAGTGAAGCCTAACTTAGGAGCTGCCAAGTGTAGGCTATGAATGTTCTTTTGCAGTCTCCTTCTTTTCTTATGTTCTTAAATTGTTTTCCACGAATTGTATTTCCAGTACCCGAAGATGGGTGAAAAGTTCACCCGAAACGTTGTATCAAGAAAATGAAATGAATCTCCCTTTATACGTCCTTTCGTTCATCCTTCAAATTAAATTGAAGCTCCATAGGAGAAGACCTAACCAATATATATATATATATATATATATATATATATATATATATATATATATATATATATATATATACAGGGACAAACAACTTATTTCTTAAAATTCTCCATTTCACATCTGATAACCTTTCTTTTAGTGCAATTATGTTCGCTTTACCTTTAGAGAGCAAAACCACAAACCACTTTATATTGGTGTAACTTTTGAGTTATTAATCGAGTAAATAATAAAAAAAGCTTACACCAGCCCCGTGAATCTAAACTTTTTCTTCTCTAAACTCTATCTTCTCCAAACTCTATCTTCTCCATTAACTTCACTATCTTCATTAGGAACCTCTTTTCAAAACATTTCTAGTAGAAATAAATCCCAATCACTTTTAGCTTCTTTACCGTGAGCAGTCTATGTGCACTTTAAAACTGGTATGGCTGTTTGTATTGCTTTAATCAGTAAATATTTATTTCTCCTGAAATCCTTGAGACATTTTTATTAATCTAAAATTCCCGTCTTCATTCTTATGGCCTCTACAAAACTGCGTCTCAGATTTGGGAGAAGGAGCGTAAAGATGGCGGTCAATACCCCCTTTTAGAATGACAGTACCACCATGAATGCAACTTACACTGTTTGTAGTGTCCTTGTTCAGTGGCTTAGTGGAGAGAGGGCAAGAATACTTGAACTGTCAACTAAAGTAGTGCCAAGATTCGTATTTATAAGACGCATGAAATTGTTACCTTTTTATTTCTATCTTGATTTTGACGTTGAATTTGTTCGTGTGAATAAAATAAAGATTTACGCCGGCTGTTTGAGGAGCCGTTTGCGAAGAGAAATAAGTTTCATGAATCCAATCCCATACTTGTATATATGGCACGTGGGGGAATTCAGAACTGGTCAGGAGCCAGATCTCACTTATTAGAATTCGTGAGAGGACTACAGTGATCGCAAAAACAGGGGGTAGTGGGCTTTACGCCTTTGAATGAATTTATATGCCTATTTTTATGTCTCTGTCCTTGGTCTTCGCATAAATTTGTCGTCTTATTTTAATTCGGATCAATGAACTAACTTGCCCCCTTTGTAATACACAAGTATTATTTCTTTTACAATAACTCAACGACTTTTAAAAGTTTTTGGTTGAGATAATGGAGGGAAAAATAATTTAAGTAATATCAGTAAAATAGAATAATATAAACAGCATCATTAAAGAATTGAACAAAATGGTTTTAATTGTTATTTTAATACTAGGAATTTGTAACATAGAGCGTGTTCCTATACGTGAGTGAACCAACAATGTACTGCTAGGGGAAAAGTGAAGGTAAAATAGCAAATTAAAACAGTTTTTAAGGGGTGTTAGAGTGGCTTATTGGATATAGTTACTTGCTTGGCGTGGATGAGGAGCGTTACATTAGCAGACCCACTACAGATTCAAAGAGGTTAATATTGCCTTTGTAAACCCATATACTGGGTTTTTCAAAAGTTTTGTTACACTCGGAGGGGAGGGGGTATCTTTCGAGAAGTTTTCGTGTGTGATAGAAAAGGTTCCGTCATACAAGCTTAGAGTTATATCTTTTCAGCCCGTATTATTAAATCGTCTTTTCCATTGTGTGCAGATGTGTCGAGATGGAAGTGAAAAGAATCGAGATCTCTGCTCTCCTGCGCACGGCCGTTAACAAGTCAGACATCGTCAAGTGGTTGAATGACAGACGGGTTGCACCACAGAGTTGTGGAGAGGCTCAAGAACGGGGAAAACCCAAAGATCGACCTCGTTCAGGTAGCCGTCAAGTTGTTAACCTTTGGCTGTGAGAAAGGCCTTCGAATGTGCTCTTAAGCTCAAAATGACATCTCGGTGACAACGGTGGCCAGGGCCATCAATAAGAAGGGCGGCAAGATTTCGAGGTGCGTGGAAGGAACCATGTACACCGACCCTATGTGAAAACAACGTGGGGAGTGCTGTTCTCACCTTCTCAACAAACTTGAAGAGCCGTGGCAAAGGAATTCTTATTTGCTTCCTATCTAAAACCTTCACGATCGATCTGGTCATCAATAAGAAGAGCAACTGCGTCGTAAGCTTCGGCCAGGACGTCTCTGAAGTTCGCTACGTGTCCATGACCCAACACCCGGCCACCATGATGGTGCTGGCGTCGTGGCTTCGAATGGCGACAAGATGCCGCCGGTGCGGTTCGCGGCCGGTCACGGGCTTACCACAACCGATTACATGAACATCTTGGCCAAGAAAGTCCTACCTAGGTGAGAGAGATCACGAAGAAGGCGGACTAAGTCTTTCAGTAGGACAATGATCCAGCCCACACGGCCGAGACCGTGCAAGAGTGGTTGGGGTCGAACATGAACTTCTGGTCGAAGTTAGTTTGACCGCCGCAGTCACCTGACCTCTATCCCAACGACTATAACGTGTGGGCGCATGTCGAGGGCAAGGCATGCAATGTTTGCAACAGCAACGTCGACGAGTTGAAGATCTCCGTCAACTGCGTGTAGACCAGCGTTAAGAAGGACTTCGTCTGCAACGTGTGCGTGGCTTTCAGGTCTCGTCCGGAGTTCGTGCTCGCCGCTGAGAGCTGCCACATTGATTACAATTTAAACACATATTTATATGTTAAAACAATAAAAAAACGTGTCTAATTGCATCAAAACAATCATTGTTTCCTTTGTTGAGAGCGTCGAAACGAGTGTAACAACACTTTTACAATACCCAGTACTATCATTGAGAGCGATTTTCTTTCTATCAAGCCTAAGGATTGTTATTCGTTTCCGACTACAATTTTCAACTCTCTTTGCCAACACATTTACGTTGTTTTCCTTTTTATCTTAATGGCACTAATCAGTAGAGTTGAAACCTAAAGTTTCCTTGCGATGAATTTCTGTTTAAATGTGTTTTCACTTAAATACACTTCGATTTATCCAATTTTATGAGCATTAAGATTACTACGTTTACCCATCTCAGCCTTGAATCTAAATATCATGTCATTTACACTTTAAATGAAATTTAATAGCTATATTTGTAACTAATAAATCACAATGTGACTGCAAAAGTCATTAGAATACAAACAAACACTCTAGACCGACCACGACTGGACTACAACTGGACGAAACTTGGTTGCACCACGTGCTACAAATGAGCGTTGCCACACAATCATGACTCATAGTTGCCATATAACAATAGAAACCTCCATTATACATAGCTAAAATCAAAGTTGGAGAATATAATATGGCAATTAGGTGAGATTTAATTGGACATTGGGCATAATAAGTGAAGAAACTAGATAGATAGAGAAATAGTTAGTTAGTCGAAGAGTTTAGTGGTGAAAGATTTGGGAATAAAAGATGGAGAAGATAGTTACGTCCCTTGAGAAAGAGTATCTCTGTCTGTGTCTTTTCGCTAGTGTATTTGTTCTTCTTCCTTCTTTGTTATTTTAGCTTCGAAGCCTTTAAAGTTTTTCTCACATTTGTGTTAGTTTGAATTATATATATATATATATATATATATATATATATATATATATATATATATATATATATATATATATATATATATATATATAATATATTAGGGTGGTCACCCCCCCACATTTTTTAGTTTTTTATCTCCACATGCCTGATTGTATTACCACATTGAACAGTAGGTCACATACTCAATTTCATCAAAATCAAACAATATTTACTGGTCGCAATATGGATCTTAACTTATTTTTCTGCTAGTAATTAATATGGGGGATAGACATGAACAGTCTTTGCAAATACTAGTTTATTTAAAACAGATCTTGATGTTGAAAGACATTTTTTAAAAAAAATATTTATATTAAAGTGAAAAGAAATTAGTTAAATGGCAAATGATTTCCTTTTGACACAAATTCTAACTAAAATTGTTGATTAAACATTGATCCTTTTAGCATGAGGGAAAATTTTTGTGATGTTTTGCCACAAGTCTGAGAAGCAACTGTTTTTGTTTTTCATCTTTTGTTAGAGATGCATTATACGATTTGATAAGTGCAATACCTCTTTCTGCTGGATCGTTAACAACCATTAAGTTAATCGCTTGACGTTGAAATTCTTGAAAGCACGTATTCTCTTTCCAAGAACTTGGGTTAGTCTTCAGGAATGTATCCTCTGCAAACTTGTATCCATTTTTTATTAGGAGACTGAAGATTAGCTTAGTTTTTTGAGTTACCAGTTCATGCAAGTCCAAATCCTCGATGTTTTTAGTAAGATTCAATCGGCGAACAACTTTGGTGTTTTTATTACGTTGGAGATTGGAGACTGTGAAGCAATTCCACGTGGAATTTCATTTCTAGCACGGAAGTTCCATGTGCTGGAGAAGATTATGTTAGGCCTAAATTGGTAAGCCTACCCCCCCCCCCTTCCCCGCCTTCCACAAGCGGTAGCCTCGAACCGCGTCCACCACGGTCCATCTTTCCACGGGTTAGAATAGCCTCGGCAAGAAGATTTGAGGCCATTCAAGAGTAGAGCTGTTTCCCAATAACCCCCCCCCCCGCCGCTGGGAGAGCCTCAGACGTATATAGTGCTTGTTTCCCATGAAAAAGAGACAGAGTTGAGAAGTCTCGCCCAGACCCAAGAAGATTCCCCTAGTTCCAAGTCAGGTGCTAACAACAAAGCAAAGTGACAGCTGAACGATTTGTGTATTGGAATTAGCCCCAGCCAGTGAGGTAATTCCATTTAACGATCACTACCGAGTGATTTTTCCGACTTCTTTCATCAACTTCTGTCGAAGCCCTCCTCGTTCGCCCCTCGTTTTCGGGTGGCAGAAATAGTCTCCCATGAACCGGACGTTACCGCCCTTCTCCCCATTTTTTGGGGAGAATCGTCATCACTTTAAGTTCCCGCTCAGAAGTTCTGAGCGCCCTCGCCTCACGTGCAGAAGACATCCGTGAAGCCTTACCCCGACGTCTCACTCGGAATCCTCCGTAAGCCAACCCCTCTCCCCTCTCCCCTCTCCCCCTTCAGTAACCCAATTGAGTTAATTTCCCCCACCCCCCCATTTGAATTATCTCATCCTGTAATACCTTAAGTTTTAACTTCATAGTCTGATTCATAACTACAATTCCCCCCCTCGTTTACCTGTGTAATTTTGCCTATTAATTCTCTGATGTAATTTTCCTCATCAATTCTCTCATTATTTTCATGTAAATAAAATTATATTTTGGTACATGCCTCTTTAAATAACTTTGAGCTTTGCCATCGCCCATATGTTACCTGACTTCATTGCACTCTTATCTCGCATTTTCGCCCATCGAAACTCGTGGTGTTCCGTCCCTTTGTCGGTTCGCCTTTAAGGTATTAGTCCCTTCCCCATAGATATAATATGGCATTGATATAATGTAATGTCATACCACGACAGAGACTATCTTATGTTTGGTCTCAGCATGAATTCTATGATCGAAAAATGCAAGACTAACAAGATGTTCCCAAGATACCAAAGGTGTCTGTAAAGGGCTGTGGTTGCTTCTTTTGATATTGTCTGATTTGGATACTTTTGCAAAGTTTTAAGAAGCAGAATGTCATTTAAAGGAGCATTAATTCCAAAATGGTCTTCATTCCAAAAACGCGAGTAGACCAAAGCAATAAAAAGAGAGCACTCTGTAATATTGGCCTTTTTACGTTCCGTTAGTTTCAGTTGATGCTTAAACAAGTATATTTTCAGGACATATATAGCCTTAGCCATCCAGCGTGTATGATGAGTCGCTCCTGGGGCTCTTAATGAGCAATTCTTCATAATCGTCACGCAACTGACGAGATTTCAAAGCTTCCTGAAAATATGAGACCATTTTCTCCTCGAAGATTATGCATTACTGGATTGACGAATAAACTGCTATCCGACTCTAAAAAAGAATCCTTTTTAAGTGACGACCATTTTTCTTTAAAACTTTCAAAGAGACTCCTCTTTGGACCACTTGTAGGCCCAAGTCAAATTTTGCAAACAAATGACAACATAATTCCGAAAATATGATGACGGCACACAATCAAAACAAGCTCCCTTCCTGATACTTTTTCAATTCTGGTACAGGCTCCTTTTTGTAGGCCTGTATTTGATGCAGTTGTGTCAAATACAAGGCCTTGAACTTCGTCACGAAGATTCCCGTCATTAATTGATGAAATGCATGCCATAGCCTGTTCTTCTCCCGTTGCTCGTGTTATTTTTGGCACACCAAGAAGTTTTTCCATTCCATTTACAGAAACTATTATTGCAATTCGTTCTACTGTTTCCTTTGCCCCATCAATAGCAGGTAGTAGTTTTCCATGCCAGTGAAGTAGGATCGGTCCTTCAACAGACAACGAAGCTTTGTCTTCATTGTATGTTGCCTTTCTTACTTGCTTTCTGGAACGTCGTACAGAACTCCTGGAAAGTGTTATAGCTGCAGTATCCTGACCCAAAGCTAGTGCTATTGATCCAGCAATCATTGTTGCTTTTATATCCGTAATATTTGCACGATCAAGAACAGCAGCCACACCTGAAGTTGTAAAGATATTTTTTGAATTTGAAGGACTACATTGTGCATTCTTTTTTCTAGTTGAAGAAGGTGGACAAAACTCTTTGTCTGCCACAATCAAACTTTCTCCTTCAGATGATGGGCTTTTTGTACATAGTCCTCCCTATCAAGCCCATAGTATATTGAATGACAGAACAAAATTTGAACCTATCAATGATTTACCCCAAACTATTCTTCTACGATTCGCAGATAAAGTTAATCGTTTCTTAACACAACTTAAGCAGGCATCAATTATTCCTAAATATATCTATAATGAATTATTTGTATCTTCCAGTTATTTAGCATCCATGATTTTTCTACCTAAAATACACAAAGAAGGAGTCCCTTCGAGACCCATACTTGCCTAATATTCTTTACCATCATACAAACTGGCCAAATATCAGGTTAAAACACTTTCACCTTTATCTAAAAATCAATTCTCCATACAAAACTCCTATAAGTTTAAAGAATAATTACTCAGCAAATATAACGATGGATATATGTTGAATCTTTATGATGTTGAATCTTTATTTACTAACATTCCCCTCAACTATACAATCAATTTAATATTAAATAAGGTATTCCATTCCCCAAATACTTTTTATAGATTTTAACGAAGCCAATTAAAAAATGCGCTGGAATTAAGTCTTTCTGAATCTTGGTTCACGTTTAATAATAAAGTTTACTGGCAGATTGATGGTGTTGCAATGGGTTCTCCAATAGGACCACTTGCAGCTGACTTTTTTATGACACATCTCAAAGATCAAATGTTTTCTACTAATTTATATTACAAACCCTCCTTCTACCACCGTTCTGTTGATGATTCCTTGGCAATTTTTAATAATCCTGCACAAAGCCAACTTTTCTTGAATTTTTGAACACTACAGCACAACATCAAATTCACCATGGAAGTAGAGTGAAATGATAAGATGCCCTTTCTTGACCTTTTAATCACCCGAGATAATGAACAACGAAAAATTCAAACAACCATTTACCGAAAAAAAAACTTTCACAGGACTAGGTTTGAACTATTTTAGTTTTTGTGATTTTAGATACAAAATATCCACAGTAAAAACTTTAATACATAGAAGTTTCTCGCTATCATCCACTTACCAATCAATCCATAATGAATTTATTTTTCTTAGGAAGTATTTTCTAAAAAATTTATTTCCTTCTCACCTATATGATAGAGTTTTAAAATACCTGAAACCTTGCATAGAAGTTCCTAAAATGCCCATATATTTACTAATTTCAGGGATGGGTTTTTTAAACGATACGTTTAAAAGAAAACTCCTATTCATTTTTAAAAGATATTTTTCCCAAATCAACCCACAAATAGTATTTATAAACAAACTATCGATAGGAAGTTTTTCTAGCAGTAAAGATCCTATCTCTTTGGAGTTCCGCAGTGATAATGTTTATTTATTTAAATGTCCCAGTTGTACTGGAGCCTCTTACATTGGCAGTACTGTCAGGTCTCTTAGAGCTAGGTTCTCTGCTCATATGGGAATTAGTTGGCGCACAAAAAAAATATTAAATAAAAAAAAGTCTTCTATTAGGGAACACACCATAAGCTGTAAAACTAACATTTCTATTGAGAATTTTCAAGTATTAGCCTTTAACAACAACAAATATTGCCTAAGAACCCTCGAATCTTTATATATCAAACACTACAAACCTACACTCAATGAAGATTTAAGGGCAATATCTTTATTAATTAACTAATTTTAACTATAGTTTGTTTGTTTGTTTTTTTAACAAACCAAGCGTTACTATAATCTATAAATATTAGCCCCTTGTTAAATCCACCATTCACTCTCTAGGATGGATCCACTTTAGTAAGTACCCAAATTTAACGTTTTTATATTAAATGTTTTTTAACTCTTACAGTTTTACAAAATTAAAAACAAAGTTTAAATTTATTATATTAACTAATGCCAGGTCAATTTCTCTTATAGTTTTTAATTAATTTCTGCAATAAACTTTAAATTTATTAACTAATTTTTTAATCAGTTTTAAAGAAAATTTAACTGTTGCCAAGTCACTTGTAGTACATTTTACTGATATTTTATAATTGGTCACCTATTAAAATAATGTCTTGTTGGCCTTTTAAAGTTTTCTTCTTATGTATTAACAATTTTTTTAGTCAGTTTTAAAGCAAATTTAACTATTGCCAAGTCATATTGGAAATCTTAACTTATAGTACATTTTACTGATATTTTATAATTGGTCACCCTTTAAAATAATGTCTCGTTGGCCTTTTAAAGTTTTCTCCATATGTATTAACTTTGTAAACTTATTCTAGCCTGAAGATGAAAACTTATAGTTTTCGAAACGTAGTAAAAAATTAAAAGATGCTGCATCCGTTTCTCGTGGCTCTGGGATTTATCCTCAATATTAAATGCAGGCTTCACAGCCGAGCTCCATATGGATATATATATATATATATATATATATATATATATATATATATATATATATATATATATATATATATATATATATATATATATATATATATATATATATATATATATATATATATAATGAAAAACTCACAAAGTATCACGTGAGGGTTGCAAATGAATGCAATGTCCCGCAGGAAAAAAAATGAAAAGGTGTTTCCAAGTACTTTCGAACTTTATTAAGTTTAAATAAAGTTAGAAAGTACTTGGAAACACCTTTTAATTTTTTTCCAGCGGGTCATTGCATTCATATATAAATATATATATATATATATATATATATATATATATATATATATATATATATATATATATATATTGTGAATTAAAATATGAACATAAAGTGTGTTAACATATAATTGTAATATTCTTTAAGTAAGTCTGATATTGATAAAAAACTGCAAATTATCTATGCACTGAATAAACAAAGTCTATTACTTACCTAAATAATTATATATATATACTTGCATAAACCAGTACTTGTATTACGTCAACTGTTAAACTTCAAACTACAAATGAACAATTAATCAATCCTCGCTGACTTATATAGGAAATGGTGCGATTGCATCACAATTTGAAACGAGGGGGAGTTATTGCGTCATCACTTTACAAATGAGCTCAGAAATCAACAAGCTGAAACAACAATTATTATTGGATCATACGCCGAGTATGTGAATGTCATTCCACTTTTCAGATAATGCAATATCTTGATTTTTTTGCGAATTATTGTAATTCATAGGGAATGAGTTATCAATGACAAATATATGATAGTATATAAGTAACAACCAATAAATGCCTACTATTAAAAAGTTCCAATATTTTGAATGAAATTTAAAAATATGGAGACACAGCGACCTCTAAATATTCACCAATTTAGTCAATATTTTGCATCAACTCTTTTAACAGCTTATAGCATAATTTTAGCCATGTGGAGAACATTTCCAACGAATTTCAATATTTTGCATATATTTTTGGACCACTCATATATATATATATATATATATATATATATATATATATATATATATATATATATATATATATATATATATATATATATATATATATATATATATATATATATATATATATATATATATAATTTGATCGAATTATGTCTATTATTTTGTACAAAAAAATCGTTTGTACCTTTGTACATTGTAGCTTTCAATCCTTTTTGTATGTGTGTTATGTGATTTTGTCGATTGTTTTTGGTATCTTTGGGTTATATTGCTTATCCGGTATTTTTATGCGTAGATTGGGTCTTGGTTGTGCAGCGCAGCTCTTCTGCTGCTATGAAACCTTTTCCAAGCCTGGTTCAGTAGTAGGTCGGGACTTTCGAAGTGATTCCTGATGAAATCTGTGTCATAGTTCCTCTCCTCCTTCCTCCAAATATTGAGGGCCCTGGTACCTAGGTCTTTGTTTATCGCGCTGATGTTGGTTTCTTCGTTTAGTATCTGTTGGAGTTTTCTATCTCTTCTCCTAGCGTTGTTTATTATTAAGAGTGCTTTATTTTGCACTATTTGCAATTTCATCTTCCAAATCTTTGGAATGGCCGCTAGTGGCATGAGCGGATACAGTATTTTTGGTCTGATGTAGGCAGAGTATATTTTCTTTTTATTGCTTCTTCTTAGGTTTCTGAATTGATATAATTCTATGATATCCTGACTCGTACGTGTATTTTTGCTGTTTATTTGGTCTTTATATCCCCTGGCATTTATTTTTAAGCCTAGCACTGTGCCTGCTCTCTTGTATGGATATCTCTCATTTCCTACATAAATTAGTGTTATTTTATTTCGTTTGAATGGAATGCTGGTAAACTTGTTCATGTTAGTTGTGATTTTCCAGCGGCGTTCGTATATATTTAAGTTCTCTATTTCATATGCCGTCATCCTTGCCATTATCCTTTCATTTTTATATGGGGAGACCACAATCTGTGACACGTCGTCGGCGAACTGGATATACAAAGATTCCTCTAACCTAGGACTAGGTAGGTCTCTAGTAAATATCTAGTAGAGCAGTGGACGCCATCTTCCAGTTGAAATTCTGGTCTCTGGTACTCCCAGATCTTGATGATGGCTCTTCTGTCCATGACGTAATCACAGGTTATTTTCTCCAATCTGGGATTGAGTCCCAGTTGAAGGATCTTAAACTGTAGTCCTCGGCGCCACACTGTATCAAATGCTTTCCTGACGTCCCTCAATACTAGATCAGCGTGCTTCTTCTCTTTTTCTATTTGGGCTAATTTCTCTGTTATCATCGCCAATGCTGTGTTTGTACCTCTCTGCCGTCAAAATCCGTATTGTTGAAAGTTGTGCAGATTATTGCCGACCAGGTAGGATTGCACTCTGTTGGCGATGATTTTTTCGAAAATTTTCCCTCCAGATTCGAGAAGAGAGATCGGGCGGTAGTCTGCTGGGGAGATTGGGGACTTCCCAGACTTAGGGATGAATATCATTTTTGATATTTTCCAGGCATCGGGAAAGTATCTCGTATTGAGGGCCGCGTTTATGTTATTAGATAATCCTTGTTCGATGTTGGGTGGAGCATTACTGAAGTTTGCTTTCGTTAAGCCTGAGTGTTCTGACGCACGTTGCTTAAAAGCTTTAGCGTTTCGTTTAACTCTTGTAGGGAGATCTTTTTTCTGAAGGCCACCATGGATCTTTCCACTGAAGCGTTATTGACGGAAATGTCCGTTCAATTTCTTCGTTAGGCTGGTCTATTATCCCGTTCCCGAACTCTGTGTAAAAGTTTTAAATATGTTTGACCAATGTTCTCTAAATTCGACTTCTATCTCTTCTGGTTCAGTGATTACTTCACCTTCCAGATTCTTGATGTTCGTTTTTTTGTCTGCTGGCTTTCCTCTGTATCTCTTCACTGTTTTCCAGAATGTTCTGGGGGCAATTTTCTCATCGAGTTCTTCAATAAGTCTGTCCAAAATGTCTGCTTGCTGTTGTATGATGAGCTGGTTGAAGTGTTCTTTGGTATCACGCCTCGTCTGGTGGAGACCCATATTTGGTCCCTATCTGTTGATTGCGTCCACTTAGCTTCTATATTCTTCTTGAATAGCAATCAATTTCTTCTGGTGTAGCTACCTCTAGGCTCGCTGGAACGTAGTTATGGCAAACGTCCCTGTAGGTCTCCCAGTCTGCTCGCGCATACGATTTCCTTTTCCTTATTGGTTTTAAATTGGGCTTGTTGACAGTGTGATGGTTAATGCTCCGTGGTCGCTGGGTATCACAGGTCCGGGGGCGATATGGTAGTTGTAAGGAAACCTTGAGCTTGTTAAGACTACGTTTCTTTCTAGTAGAAGTTACAGATTTCGTCCCGCCGCGTTGGTGCTGGTGCACTCAGCGGCCCTGCATCTTGCATTTAAGTCTCCAGCCAACATCACCGCATTCTTATGGGCAAACAGCCTCAAGAAGTTGTGGATAGGAATGTACTCCCTTCTTGAGGGTTAGTACCCAGTAGCAATAGTTAGGGCCCCTATGGTAGTTTTGATCTCTATTGCTACATATGACTTATCTAATGGAGGTAGAAGTTTGTGCATGAGGCGATTTTGGATTGCTATTGCCGCACCATCGAATGCCTCATCTGTATTAGCTTGTCGTGTAAACTTGGTATCTGAAGATTTTCATGTCTTTGTTTTTCGTGTTGATGCCGTGTTCTTATATTAAAACAATATCCGGGTCAATGTTTTGAATTATGTTCCCTTAATCGGAATCTTTTCTTGTCCAACCATTTACATTCATGTACATTATTTTTAGGTTTCTTGTTGGAGTGTCTATTTTTGTAGTATGTGTCTTCTGTTTGTTTCGTTTTACCGTGTTTTGTACCTTTTTAGTCTCCACTTCTGTCTTGCTTTGATCATGTGGCCTGGTGAAGGGGTATTCTACATTTACCGTTTCTCTTTTTATTGAACTCATTCTGAGAGATATTATTGAAGATTTCTACTGTATACTTAATTTTTCCTTGATAAAGAGCCTCTTCAACCTGGTTCTCTGGCATTTGGTTTTCGTATTGTCATTTAATTTTCTCGTTTATGATTCCCTCGGTGATGGCCTTAGCATGGTGTTCCTTGGGATAGAAAGTATTCCCTGTAGCGAAAAGTTTGAAATTTATCCTTCTTGCATTTATTTGTTGCACGTCAGGGATCTTCTCCTCTGTTGACTGTTGGACCTCTTTTGGTCCTTGGCTGTACTTTCTGAGTTTTTTTTCTATTTTTTGTTCCTGTTTCCATCTCATCTGCATTATGATATTGTTTAACTTGTTTGCTTCCGCGTTCTTTCTCGCTACCTGTGCAGCAATTCTTGGATCCCTGCAGTTCGAGGCGTTTTTTCCTGATTGAGTTGGTAGTTGAGCCTGGGTGGGTTCGACAAGTCTAACTCTTAGAACTTCTTCTGATGGTGGATTGTCGGGGAACCACATTTAAGGCATTCCGTTGTATTTTAACATCATACTCAGTTCCGTCTTGAACGTCCCTAGTCTTGATAGGTTCGCAATGTGGGCGTAATAAATACAGGCCATTATCTGCGTTGAGTTTTCGTTTTCGACATGGAGCAAAGTACTGTCCTTGGTTGTATCTGCCGTGGATGCTTTCACAACCTAGGCGTACGTGTTTTTATTCTAATTCTATTCTTCTTGTCTCTTTTCCTCTTTTTTTTATTTTTATTATACTTTTTTGGAAGGGACATGTCATTGCGAGGGGGTGGTGTTCTCGCCGCAATTCAGGAACCTTTTCCGTTCGCTATTGCAGCTCTACCAATTATGGTCATCTGCACTGCATTCAGAGCATTTTGCGGTTTCCTGTTTACATGTTCTCGTGGGGTGGTCATCCATGCGGTAGCATCTGAAACAGATCTGAATCTCTGTGAACTCCTCCCTCTCTATTTGATCGGGAGTGACCCTTACATTGAAAACCAACAGTCCTGTCTCAGTGGCTTTTTTAGCCATACCCGTATCTCTAAATACCATTTTAAAGACATGGGTATGGTCTTTAAATTTGATGGCTTCTATCACTGAAGCCCAGCTGTGGTTGGTTTCAACTTCTCTTTTTAAATCTTCACTGTCATGAGACCCAACCCATGGGTCCAGACGTCTACATATAACGCTTCTATGTGTTAGTATTTGGGGAGGGATTTTGGAAGCTAGACCGATATTTTTCAGAACGTCCACTGACTTTTGTGTCGTCAGGGCTTCGACGTCCTTCTCATTTTGGCACAGTGCTACATAGCCATGGGTATTATCAATTAATCTAACCAATGCAATATTGGGTTGGGAATATATTGTTGAGAATACTTTCCCTCCGTCGGGCTTTTCCCTGGTTAGGGCTTTGAGAGGGATCCTTGTATTTTCCCTCATATTTGTAGTGGGTTTTAGTAAACCATGATACCCTTGCTGTTTTGTAGTAATGAAGGATAAAGGAAAGGGGGGAGGCATTATGACTTGCCTACTTGAAAGTAATTTATTTAGAGACCTTGTTGGATAGTGGGGGTAGGAGAGAAATATATAGAATAAAGAATTTTATATGTCCTTGTCCACGTACGTTTCTTCTGAGTTTTCTTCTATGTTCAGGATATAGCAACGTTTGTTATTTCTCACTATTGTTCACTTGCACAGTTTGGTAAGGAGTTGTTGTAAGTAGCTTATTAATTATATACATACAAGTCTCCGATGGTGAGTTCATGTAATTAAAAACACTTGTTTTCACTTTGTTTGTTGAGGCGTACCGGTGCGAGCACTGTTTCTAATGGTCGAATGATTTTAATCACTTATAAACAGCCCTCGGATTTTTATGGATAAAATTATTTATTTTTCGTTAGATAAGTCACTTGAGGAGTATAAGCACGGCGTTCACTAATTGGATCGCTTATTTCTAAATTTGGGGCACTCAATCCCACTCTAGTATTAAAAAGCACCAGGCAAACACTGTTTGTTAAGTTTTTTTTAACGTGTTCACAATTAATACTGCTTCCAGTGTTTGGCGAGCATCTGGGCTCTTATTTAATATTAAATCACTTTTGCGCTGTGTATTTTATTACCGTTTTAGGCAATATCGGAATTTTTTTTTTTTTTGCACTTTTTGTCACTACGGTTTTTCACTTCGAGTTCTTGTTGAAGTCAGTAATTCCTTATAAATAAGTAACACTTCTATGTGTTCTGGGAGGTAAATCATAGGTTGTATCTGTTTAATATCCTCCTTTACCTATTCTTTGAGATACGCGAGAGTAGAATTTCACAAGCGTATAAGGCAGTGGTGAGATTTAATGTGATTTATGTAGACTCATTTCTCCCATTCAAATAGACTTTAATCAAAATATATAGTTTCCATAAATCAATGGAAAAAATTCATACATAGCCTATATATACGAGTATATGTGTATATGCCGCTAAAAAAGCAATTTTATAGATAACTAGGTCTTTATCGAAGCTCTTGGAAGGTGCTCTTCTCACATATACGAGAAGATAACGCATAATCCAGCTTTTCTAAGCCATACAAAAACCTGTCTTTCAATCGGCCTTTTTAATTGTTATCCCTGCTTGAGAAGAATATGGAAAATTTATTTTTCTCCGCTCTAGCTTCGCCTTGTAATATATACATATATATACAATCATGGGCAAAAGTTTTAAGGCTAATATATATTTTTATTTTCATTCCATTTTAAATTTACGTGAGAGGAGTAATTATTCTAATATTTAAATTATTTAGGTTTATTAAAAGTGATTTTTTTTTTTAAGAAGAAGAAACGCATTCCTTCGCTGAATCCAAAATCGCACTATGGTTTCGTTTGCTATTCTACCAAAAGGGTAAAATTTGGTAAAATATGGATTGAATGAATAATGTTGCGTAACAGTAATCTCGTAATATCTTTTGAAAAATAAATGTTTAATTTTTTTTTAATTAGAGAAATGGTTCTTTGCAAAGAAAAGCGGGCAACCATCGTTGCTCTGATTTAAAGTCTCCTGAAATGCAAGGGGAACGCTTTGCATGTATTTTGCGTTTTGTTGCTAATGTGGATGCATTGTAGTGTTCAGACATTCCGGTTCGTTTCAGCGAGCATGTGGGCATTGTATTATGGAATAAAATACTCAAAGAAAATTCATTTTGATCTCTTTGGTGTATTTTAAAAGGTATTACAATGAATTCACGTCAAACCGTAAACGTTTTAGTTAAAAATGTCCGAATGGACAATGGTGGTTTAAAGCCTGTTTATTCTCTACGCTATTTCTCTCTTTTGGTAATGTCCGAATGGATAATGTGGTCAAATGACCGTTGTTTTTTTCTTATTCTGGTGCGATCTGTGCAAGCGTTGCAATTAAGTTAATGACATGCAAATACTACAAAATAAATGACCGGCACCAATATTTACTGCCAGATTCCTTCAAAAGTGAGGGAGGCTCATGCATGATACGTTATCAGTATACCACCTTCCTAAAATCTTATATTTATATATTTGCCTCGCCGTCTAATTAGCAAATATTACACATCATAATATATCATTTTGTTAACGTACAAGGGTCAACAGTCTCATTCATATTTTGCCAATTTAATGTCATTTTGTAAGCTTTTTATTGTTTTTTCCGTAACTATTTTATTTTCTTCAGTTAACTCAGGTATGCATTATATATATATATATATATATATATATATATATATATATATATATATATATATATATATATAATATTTATATAAATATATATATATATATATATATATATATATATCTATATGTATATATATATATATATATATATATATATATATATATATATATATATATCAAATGAATAACTCACAAAGTAGCACGTGAGGTTCGCAATAAATACAATGTCCCGCAGGAAAAATGAAAAGGGGCTTCTAAGTATTTTCGAACCTTATTCAGTTTAGCCTCATGGATAACTACAAGAGAAAATAATATAATAATGGCATATATGAGATAGTAAAAGATAAAAAATTACCTCTAAGACAAGAAATCACCAATGAAGAAGCAGGAGAGGGGTGGGTAAATTCACATTAAGATTTAGCTATAACAGGTAGCAAGATCAAACTGAGAGGCAAGAAAGAGTCAAGAACAGAGCTAAAAGGGTTAAAACGATTAACGGATTAGGCGATAGTCTAAAGAGACAGATTTGGAGAGACATAAGAAGTAAGCAGATACGTAGGGGAGAGGAGCAAGGAGAGAGGACCAAGTGGTGAATCTTTTCTCGAATGGAACTTCACTTTGGTATTCCTCAATAGTGAGGGATATCTGTTTTTATTCGAAAAACTGAGATAGAGGGTTTCTTTGAACGAGATTGGTATGAGAGTGATTATCTATACCGATGGTCTACTCTTCAATGTAACCAAAAGGAACAGCCTCAGAAAAAAAATCCCTCTCGGTTCCAATTCTTGATTTCCTGTTTTACTCAGGGACTGCTTTTCTTCTCTCGATTGCTTTCTCGATTTTCCCTCTTCTTTTCTCCAGACCGAACTATATATACCTCGATTATCCCCTGTAGGGGAGGGGAGGGGAGATGAGGGCCCACCTTTAAGCCTCTCTCCTAGGGCATAACTTTTCAACGTTGGGACCCTTAGCCCTTCTGGTCTCTTCTGGTTTACGTCGCAGAAAGTGAAATTTCGTCTCTTTGGCGAAAATAGACCTAAACAATAGGATGGGGCGGTGAGCCTGTTCCTAGATTTTTATTCTAAAGGCTATCCCAGCCTCCTTTGTTTATACTAACGGGCTACGAAATCTGCTGATGGTAATCCTTCTTTGATAGCGATATCGAGGATTGTTGGGCCAGCGGGGAAAAGGTGAGAGGGGGGAAGGGAGGTAAAGTATCGGACCATATGGAACGTAACTGTTGACGCTGTGTAACTAAACTAGCATCTGTTTGTCCTCGCAATATTTATTTCCCCACATTTCCTTCCTTCTAAAGAAGGTAGTGGGGGGGGGGAGAGAACTCAAGTGAAAAAAAATAAACGACAAAAAAACACATGTCTTGGAATGCAATTCCAAGTCCGACTCTTAGCGTAAAAATACTGTTATCAACCATCCTACTAAACCAAGTCTTATTGACATTATACGCGACTTTAACCTTGCCTCGTAAGGCTAAGCATTCCGGATCACACAACTTAATTAAAAAAAAACAACCAAAACATCGATTACAACAAAGAACAAGAAAAAGAAACTGACTATTAATCTGTATCTAGGCAGTTAATTCCGTACGCAAATAAACCTTAACACATTAATATCTACACAAAAAATTTGTTCTTAAAACAAAAGGGAGTTTAATTAGCCTTCGGTGGGGTTTCGGCTCAAGTTATCGGCTTTATACTTATCGGAGCCTTTTATATAGTTTATGTTGAAGTCATCGGCTATCCAATTATCGGAGCCTTTTATATAGTTTATATTAAATTGGTACTCCATGAACAATAGACTTCATCGCATGAGTCTACCGTTATGGCTTTTTCTGTTACGCCAATATGACCGAGCCCGGTGATTGAATTCCACGTTAAACTTGCTACCTTTTACATATAAATTGAATTCTTCTATCCCCCAAATCACGGCTAGCGTTGCCTATTTTATAGTTGCATATGCTATGGTAAAAGGGGTATCATCGTCTTTATTTTGTACCAAAACACTACCGATTCCTTCGCCACAGGTATCGGTTTGGATTCCAAACTTATTTTGGGGATTAGGTAGTCGAAGGATCGGGGCTGAACTTAATTTTTTCTTCACTCGAGCGGATAATAGTGAATCCATTTGCAGGCCAAGGTGGGGGTTTAAATCTAACTCTGTGGACGGAACGTCCTGGGGGAAATCTAATGAGGGTAGGGGATACTCGTTATCTGACTCTACATACAACGTGTTTACCCCAGAAGAGGTTCACAGGGGTATAACGCTTCCATGGTTCGTCCTTCCTCCATCGTCACAATATTTTTAATACACGCTCGGTGGTGATACTTCTTGAGCTTGTTTATGTTATACAGTTTATGGCCTGAGGGAGATTTAATTACGTAGTCAACGGGGCCATGAGCTTCTATGGGACCCTTCCATTGGGAGAGTAACTTATTCGTCTATGCAGGCATTAGTAACAATACTTCGTCGCTAGGCTTTAATTTTCGAGCTTTTGCTTTGAAGTCGCATAGTCCCAAAGTCAAACGGTCCGTTTTTACGGGCTTTGCGAGTTGTTAGTTCTGAATGATAGATTCTAAATTCTTCAATATCTTTAAAATTGGCCATAAACTATGTTACCCTTATGCCTTTTTTTAAACTGTCTTTCCTCTGCAAAAAAAACGTTCTATAATACAGCTCTTGCTATCCCTTTTAATGTTAAAAACATTTTGGTTTTACCCTTCTCTGTTTGTTTTATTGACCTTCCCCGTCTTTTAAAAAACTTTAACATTTCAGTTACTTTCAAATACCAGTCAACTATAAAAAATATTCTAGTTCACAATAATTGTAACAATATTGGTGGAGTCTATTCGGTCGAATTTTCTATTTGTCCAAGTAAATATTTTGGACAGACAGGAAAACAATTATCTGTCCGTATTAACCAGCATAAATACAATGTTAGGAGAGCTGTAAATAATAGTACGTTTTTCGTGCATATGTCCGAAAATAGCCACTTAATTAATTGGAATTCAGCAAAATTTATTTTTCGCTCAAATGAGTCAATTAAAAGAAACATGGTTGAATGTTCATGTATATGCCAATTTAATAACTTTAACATTTCCAATAGCCTTTTTAAAATTAATGCTGTTATAAAAAAAAACTCATTCTGAAAGTAATTAGCTTTGACTTATGTTCTTAATTTTTTGTTAATTTTCATTTTTATGAGAACCCGATTTGTGAATTTAATTAGTGCATTGATTTTGTATTTACATTATTTTATTTCTCTTCCTCCATCCTTGTCCCTCCCCCCTAAGTATCAATTTAATTCTCGTGTCTCTCCTAATCTCCCTCTTTAGACTATCGCTTTATCCGTTAATCGTTTTAACCCTTTTCGATCTCTTCTTGACTCTTTCTTGCCTCTTAGTTTGATTTTGCAAACTGTTATGGCTAAAAATTAATGTGAATTCACCCATCCCTCTCCTACTTCCTCATTGGTGATTTCTTGTCTTAGAGGAGGTCCTTTATTTTATATTAGCTTTATATATATATATATATATATATATATATATATATATATATATATATATATATATATATATATATATATATATATATATATATATATATATATATATATATATATATCAAAGGTGACTCCAGGTCACCAGCGTCACTCGGGCTCATCATAGATTTTGCATAAGACACAGGTATAAAAGAAGGTAAGAGACGTAATGGACACCGCAGACTTATATGTGCACTGATATAATTTAACAATAAAAGAAAAATATAGTTTTAATATAAAAATTACTCACTACATTAATACATGAAATCAGTCATCTTGGTTTGATGGCGTTTCACGTTTTCCGCAATATTTATGACCCCAAATGGCTTATTTTTTTTATATTTAGCACTATGTGTTTCTCCATTATTAAATTAAGGGTAAAAATAAAGCAACCCTGCAAAACACAACTAATCTTTACACACAGAAACACAAAATAGCAGCACTCAAATAAGGACAGTGGCGTGCACAACAAATATTAGCACCGATCTGACTGTCAAGGGCATGTGAACGATGTCGCGAGAACGTCTGCTACAAATGATATTTTTTAACACAGGGAACCTCTAACACGACCGCCAGACGCTGAACGAAACTATATAAACTGCGACCATAAATTAAATCAGCTTGAAAATACACGTTCATTTTATTATATTTATACTCGGGCTAAGCCCGAACAGCTCGAGTACTGGAGTCGCCACTGATATATATATATATATATATATATATATATATATATATATATATATATATATATATATATATATATATATAATATATATATATATATATATATATATATATATATATCCTGCTGAATTTAAACCGATAGTGTTTCAAAGATATGCTTACGACTGCTTCCTCATCTTTAAACACAAAGACCATTCCCCTTTATTTTTTAATTACTTAAATCAACCACACCCTAATAATATATATAATAGAAAAGAGATTTTATTGTTTTTTTTCTGTTTCTATTGAAAATTTAATGAGGAAGCAGTCGTCAACATATCTTTAAAACACTATCGGTTTAAATTCAGCTGAACATATATATATATATATATATATATATATATATATATATATATATATATATATATATATACAGGGTGGGGGAGAGAAGACGGACGTTTTTGAAAAATTCACTTGATATTCTATCGTCCACAGCGCCATGGCTTCACCTAAAAAGAAAAAAAAATCTAAGACACCACGGGCAGAATGGTACCTGCCAGACATATGTCTCTTCCCCTAGGGCTGAGTAATAACATTTCAAAAACGTCCGTCCTTTCTGCCACTTCCCTGTATATATATATATATATATATATATATATATATATATATATATATATATATATATATATATATATATATATATATATATATATAATGTGTAAGCTGAATGTACCAATTCAATTTTGTTTGAGACACATGTTCGCCAAGATATTTGCGAATCATGAGTATCTATTGAGAATTGGAAAATGTCTAAAGATGGAGTTCACAACATCCGAAGACTTTTCCGGATCCTGCTAATAAATATTCCTGAATCCACGACTGAAGATATTTTTACCTATAAAAGAAGTCCGGATCTCCTTTACTTAGCCTTCAATCAAGAATGAAGAAAACTCCGCTGCCTGTAGTGCCTTACGCAAAAGGCACTACCAAAAGAAGAGAATCGGTCGCCACCAGAAGAACCAGAACCACTCACTAATGACCTAGAAAGAGACCAACTATACTGTGTCTACCACACCGGTAGACTCGCCTCACAAGTAAAGTGAAGAGGAAATAACGATCACAGGAGCTTACATTAAAACAGCTTTACCTCCATAACTATAGCACATCAATGCCCTATCAACAGCTTCCAGGTCTTTTCTAGCTTTAACAACGCAGGATAGTGCAACTTTGATAGAGCGATGAATCACTGTATTATTATGCTGAGTTTTTACGGTGACGATTACAGCTTGCCTTTTCATTCGCTTTGTCACTTCAATGTCATACATTATTAAACATAATAATAGTCTCATGAAAGTTAGAGCTATTCAAATTGATGTCATCAAAATACTGACGCACCATATATATATATATATATATATATATATATATATATATATATATATATATATATATATATATATATATATATATATATATATATATATATACAAAGATTTTCACTAACTATAATTTAAGAAGGAGATTTTTTGGTTATTTGAATAATAATTTCATCTTAGTTTGGTTATGACCTATGTTATTTATCAAAGTTATTTCTAATAATTCTTTTATAATATCAAAAAACAAAATGGTGAAGTTCAGAAAATTTATTTTTATATATCTTCTATAACTCTAAATTTTAATCTTAGTAGCGAAGCGCAAGCTCCCCCCGTAGGGAAGAATGGCGAAGCCATTGCCTGGTCTTTGTATATAACAATTGCAAAAAAAATGCATAGCACATCAGAGAAAAGCTGTATTTATATGAAAATCGGTCAAAATAATCTTAAGAATCCTCATAACACGCTTATTCATTGAATCCACCATTATTAGCCTCAATACCTGATTCAATTGTAGGATTAAAGCGCTGATATGCCCGAATCGGATAATCTTTATCAATTTAGGGCATATTATTTGTTATACGGACTTCAGAAATTGAAGGGGATTATGAAGGTGTTGATTGATCTCTCTCTTCCTCTCTCTCTCGACGACGCTCCATACGAAATAATCCAGTAGATTGAGGTCGGGTGAGCTAAGAGACCATGTGTCTTGGGGAACATGATCGTAGAAATTGACATGCATACTTGCTTGAGGTGTTCTAGCCTAATGAGATAGTGCAGAGTCTTGTTGAAAGACTTAGGGTCCTACGTTACTTCTCTGTCAATCAAGGGCATCACAACCTTTTCCCAAGGCTCTGTTTAGGAAGCAACATTCACTCTTAAGACGTGTTTAAAAGAGTGAGGGGGGGTATGACGTCTCCCTCACTGATAACGAATTTCGCTGGTTAAATTCACCCATATTCTGGAACTGAAAATACAAATTCCTGAATACACTAACCATTTAAAGTTTCAAACATTAAAAGCATTCAAATTAGGAAAATGGTGGAATGTTTTCCTGTTAATATGCAGAACTTTCAGTTTATTGCGTTAAAATTCATGTCGCAAAATTTAAATATTAATATTGGCTATATAAATTTTATGCATCAAGAAAACACTAACCTTGTCTAATTAGTTGTGAACAGAAGACTGTTGGGAAAGCGCGATGAACGTAAGAGGAAAGAAAGAATTAGGAAATTGGTTAGTATTATATATCATAAGTGGTGGATAGGAAAAGAAGAACATTCACTTCACATTCACGATCTCAATACATTTTTATTAAAGTTAAACGATATTTGGATAATAAAATAGTGTTTCAAATTACTTTTAATTCAACCTGCGTGCAAGAAATGGAATTTTGTTGAACGTCAAGTGTTGAAAACTCACACGATGATATTTTACCATAAATTGGAGAGAAGAGTATTAAACCATCTAAGCTGGAGAGCATCCAGTAATGTCACTTCATCTCGTTATTATATATATATATATATATATATATATATATATATATATATATATATATATATATATATATTTATATATAAATATATATATTTAATGGTCAAAAGTATTGAGACTACTATATTTTCTAAAATAAAAAAATAAGAATAATCAAACGTTGCATTTGTTTTTGTATGTTTGTATCAGAATTTGTAGGTGAAATATATAAATATTTAGTCCTAAGTCATTTTATTAATGAGCACAGTCAATTGATGTGCTCAGTCAATATTTACATTAATGTCCTTTGTTCTTCAGGACTACTTCACTTTGTTTTGGTAAGCTGAAGATCAAAATTGTGATGATATATTCAATCACATTGTTCCATTATTGTTCAATAAGTACTCAAAACTGCTCCCAATTAGATGGCTTCTGTTTATCAACCGCTTGTTTGAATATCTCCCCGAAATTTTCATTTGGTTCAAATCTAACGAATTTCCGGGCCAAGGTCCCAAAAGTTCGATGTAATTTCCAGTCAAGAACTTTGTTATTGCTTTTGTTTTGTAACAAGATCCTCCTTACGCTGAAAAATACAGTTAGCATCCCCAAATTTGATCCTCAACTGTTAGGAAAATGTGCTGGTAAAGCACGTTTTGGTACCATTTTGAGTTCATGGCAGTGTTCTTAGGCATGGGCAAAATTGTTAGTGATCTAGTTCCCTTTGATAAGAAGGCAGTCTTACATATAAAGAGCGTCCGGATGCTTCACTGTGGGCACGACATAGGACTTGCGAAAGCGCTTCCCTTTTAACCTCCTAACGAGGGATGTTCCAGAACCTCCAAATAAGCGAAAAGTAGCATCATCAGGTAATATTACTTTGTCTCAGTCTTCACCAGTGTATTCTTTTTATTTCCTAAAAAAGTGGAGCCTCTCCGTAAAGTTCTTCTTGGTGAGATGAATCTTCTTCGTAGTTTTTACGACTTAAACCTTTGTCAAAAAGTCCGCCTCATTGTGCTCGCTGAAGCGTTCACACCTGAATCCTGACAATCATGAACAAGCTTGGAACTGGAAGCAACCCGATCGTTACGATGGGACCTTAAAAGAGGGCGATTTTGGCGGTAATTTGATGTTATTGGACTTCCGAAAGACTTCTTTACAGGACTTTAACAAGTATCGATCCTAAAGTTGGTTCTCTTTAGCAACTACCTCTTTGCATTTCAGGCTACTTTGGTGCAGAGCAACAATGGTTGCCTGCTTTTCTTTACAAAAAAACATCTCAGGAATTGAAAAAGATTCAAACATTTATTTTTACAAAAGATATTACGAAATAGATTATCGTTATGTAACATCATTCATTTAACCCATATTTGTCATTATTTTACCCTTTTGATCGAATAGCAGAGTGTGAATTTGGATCCAGCGAAGGAATGCACTGTTTTTCCTTATTATTTTTGAAATGCTGACCTTTTTATAAACCTGAAAAAATTAGAAAATTAGAATAGTTATTCATATCACGTAAATTAAAATTTTTTTTTAAAAAATACAAATAAATATAAGTCTCAAAACTTTTGTCATGACTCTAGGTTTTCTTTCCTACATATTCTATTGTTTATTTTGGCAAAATTTTCTGCTCATTTCCATTTCAGAACTCTAATTTTTTTACCAAACTCGTTACTCTTGTTTGTGTTCTTATCCTATAGTATTTTATGTGGTTCCTGCGGATTATAACGAAAATTGCTCTTTAAGATGTCTTCAATATTTTGTGTTACTTTTCAGATTTCATTTCCATTTGATAGAACGGGAAATATGCAGTGATTAAATAGTCAACATTTTAAGCATGTAGGAATGTCAATTTTTAAGATGTTGTCAAGTTTTCTTTCCAGCTCCGAACACCTAATTCAGTTTTTCTAATGATTTTCTCTCCCATTCTGCTCTTAGAAATCGCAAACCTTCCAGAGTAAAAGGATTCTTATACCAACTCTTCAACTTGATTATTAATTATAATTGCTCTTCCTTCTGAAAAACTCTTTATCATCATTTTTGTCTTTGAAAAATTCTTTTTCAGTGCGAATGTGACTGACTTGTGATAATTCTATTATTATAGGTTGTATTTTTTCATGTACAAATTATTTATTGATTTGTTTTAATTATTTGCGTATCTCTAAAATCTCTTAGGTTCGCGTTTAGACACCATCTTTAATTTATTTTCGGTTTAACAAACTAACGCATGAACTTATTATTAATGGAAAAAATTATATTTCCTGGGCGTTAGCAGCTTGTAAAATTTTATCTCAATAAACACTTTTCAAGAGCTCACGAATAAAATTAAAGTTAAAACTTATAGGTCAGGAATTAATTGACAGCTATAATTTATAGTCGCATGAATATTTATATGAAAACGAATGATGTGATTGATTATCGTTGTTTCCCGATTTTTCACCAAGCTCTCATCGTTCGACATTATTCAATCAAACACGTTCTGTTTACGCGTTGGCTCATTTAACCTTTAATAAAGAAAGTTATCATATCTAAATCACAGAAGACGTACTCCTTCGCTCTCCATCACTTCGCTGCCAAAGTTTACATTCGGGAAATTAAAATCTCAGCAGAGAACAACTATTATTTGCCTACTCAAATTCGTAACAACTCCAAAACGAATATTATCCTCATTCTATTTTTGTGTCGGCGGTCAGTAGACAACTCAAAGTTAATCTTGGAACCACTAATCTCTGAACTAGATCTATATTGAAAACTTTCACTATCGCGTTTAGATTGCTTTTAACTAAAATAAAATACCTCCCCCTTTTATTTTAATCCAATCTTCATTAAAAGGTTTATAGCCCGATAAATTGAACTGTCTGACAAAATCCCTTTTGTAACTTTCCAATTCTTCTGTCTAGCATATTAATTTGGACTTTCTGATCTTTTATCGCCGTGGTTGCGCTGCCAAATTATTTAAATAAGTGTTCTCTACCTCTCCTCTGAATAATGCGACACACTTATTATAAAAAAAGGCAGCATTATTCAAGAGCTTGCGAAACATAGCCACTCGCTCATAACATATTTAAATGGAGTTCATCTGACTGAAGCAGGTTACGTTGATTATAGAAGTCATCCCAGAAGCTGATATTTTTTTTTCTCCTGAAAAACTTCTACCAGCTTAATATCTCGGCAGCTACCTATAAAAATAACCTTATTAACTCCATCCTTAAGTTTCCTTAATAGTTAACTGTAGCGCAGTAGAAGTTCCTGTGACCTGGTGGAGAAAATATTAT
Source organism: Ceratothoa steindachneri (assembly GCA_963969495.1). Taxonomy (NCBI): domain Eukaryota; kingdom Metazoa; phylum Arthropoda; class Malacostraca; order Isopoda; family Cymothoidae; genus Ceratothoa; species Ceratothoa steindachneri. Next base: position 1,723,123 of record OZ018329.1, read on the forward strand.
TAGTCACAACTTGAGCTATAAATCTGGTATTTCTGGTGACTCCAGCTGCGAAATCAGCAACAAAATTTTTCAACTATTTACGTAAATTTACCTCCCGTGCATCAGTATCTCCTTTACTTCTTCGTACATCTATCGCAAAATTCTTTGAGTTGATCCCCTCACCAATGAACCTCAAACAAGTTATGGAAAGACCCTAGATCCACCTCTGAGACACCGTCCATTTGAATAAACTCTTTTCATGAGCAAGAATTAAACATAATGCTTCAATATTATTATAATGATATATAGTAGGTAAATCGCAATGTAGGCAGTGATGAAATGCGGTAAGATTGGTCTATTGGGCACTGTTAATAGAGAAGAGTAGGAAAAGGGGGAAAGAAAAAATGATAGCCTAGGCGAGTTGCGAACAGCTTCCCGTGTGCCAGACCCACTGTTAGTGAGCGGCGAATCCATTCGGCGATCCTGATTCTCCTATAAAAAGACTTATTCAAGCGAAGCTTTTAAGCGGCTCGCCTGCACTTCTCGTACGCTACAGTACAGTCACTTGCTTGGCCTGATTGAAGAGCGTCCCCCAAGCGCGCAGGATGCAGTGTGAAAATGGCTACTCAATGCTATACTAACCGCATAATAGTATATTTTATTTTACGAACGTAATTTCGAAATTATTAGGGATTCTTTACTCCTCTTTACATATTTATAAGGTCAGTCACGCTTGGGTTTACTTACAAAGTGATTTTCACTTCCAGTCATTCATGCTTTATTACCGAGTAATTTTTAAGGTGGAACTTGTTGAAACTTGTATTTACTTACCAAGTGATTTTTCATCCGTAAAAACTTGTGTTTTCTTACTCATTGATTTTAAGGTGAAACTCTTAGGAGCTTGTATTTTCTTACCAAGTAGGAACTTGTTTCTTTTCAAGTGATTTATCACCTTTAGGGAATTATTTTCATACCAAGTGATGTTCAAAGGAAAACCTTTTGGACCTTGTTTTCTTATGAAGTGAATTTTAAGGGTGAAACTTATGGGAACCTGTCTATTCTTACCAAGTCATTTTCTACCTGTAGAAAATTGTCTTATCTTAGTAAATAATTTTCAAAGTGAAGCAGGTAGGAGCTTGTGTTTTCTTACCAAGTGATTTTTCAAGTTCGGGCTTGTAGGAACTTATGCTTTTTACCAAGTGATTTTTCTCTTGTAGGAACTTGCACCTTCCTTCCAAGTATTTTTATGTTGAACTTGTGTTTTCTTACCAAGTGATTTTCAATGTGAACATTGTGTTTCCTTACCAGTGATTTTTCATATTTAGCCACGTATTTCCTTACCAAGTGTTTATCAAGGTGGAACTTGTTTTTTCTTACCAAGTGACTTTTCACTTTTAATAACGTGCTTCCTTTACCAATTGATTTTCAAGGTAGAACTTGTCGGAGCTTGTTTTCTTACCAAGTGATTTTCAAGGTGGAACTTGTGTTTTCTATCAAGCTACTTTTCACTTTTAGTAACGTGCTTCCTTACCAAGTGATTTTCAAAGTGGAACTTGTAGGAACTTGTTTTCTTACCACGGGATGTTTCAAGGTGGAACTTGTGGGAATTTGTGTTTTCTTAAAAAATAATTATTAATGTCTTTAAAAACAGTGCGAGAAGAGAGGATAGGATGATTAATTTTGAATTTCAGGTTACCTCGACCCCAGTTTTGTAAGCTGACGACTTCTACGATAACATCTTCCATTTTTTTGCAATTTTTTGTTTAATTCTTTAATTAGGTATTTCTTTTTCTTCCTTAGCCGATACTTGGACACTGTCATTTTATTAGGTCATAGAATGAAACAATGAAGATAGGAAATAAAATTTAGAGATATGAGTAGATAGAGAGACCGCTTCAATTCAATTCGAGGTCAGGGAATGCATTCGTAGGATTATTATACGAAAATGTGTTCCCACCTTCTCCGTAAATTCTACATAAGTCACATCTATCGCCTTCTACGACCCGCAGCTGTCACAAAAGTTGAGCTAGTCTTACTCCCCGTCGCAGCAGTAGTTGTACTTGTAGCGCAAACTCATCTAGGTAGTAACTAGAAATATCGATGTGGTTGAGAGAGAAATAAGGAGACTTATGAGTTGGTACCACGGCCCTCTCAGCAAGTGGGTCGCCACACGGCATTGCTTCTCCCCATGTTAGATACAGAATTTTCATGACGGAAACTCTTTTAATTTAGTTGGGATAATGTAGATTTGGGGGTTGAGGGGGGGGGGGAAGCTCCGCAGCACGAGACCTAGCTGCCGGGAGAATTAGCGTGTGACCGCGCTCGCTCACCCCCGGCAGAGCCGAATCCTAGTTCACTGGTGGACCTACTAGGCATTTTTCTAGTATATTCTACCAAGGGTCTGTACATCGTCGTGCTGCTCTGAGTTTTACGACCTCGAGCAGCCGGGGTATCTATAAATTCCCTGGGGAATTTAAACCAAAGGATGCCACGGTTTAACAGTGCATTAGATCACGATAACTACCCAAACCTACGATCAATAAAATCAAATTCAGTGACCCATTATTTTAATGATTAAACTATAATGAGAAGAAATTGAAATATTAAAATAAAGAAAAAAATAATGTCCCTAAATGGGATATCAAAAACGTATGCAACAATATCCTAAGTTACCGGAGTTCTGACTACGCCAACTTAAATGAAAAGGTAAGTCTACGTGAAAACTTTAAAGCGGATTAAAGACACCGCTGCTCCGTGAAGCGAAGGTAAAATGGAAATCAGCTTAAATAGTGAGCTGGTCCTACTAAGACTGCGACTCGCCAGCGGAAGTGGTTAAGTGTGGTAACTGAAGTTTACCACCGTATCAAGTTTAAATTGGAAAAAAAAGGGCACAAAACAGGCCTCGACAATCGGAGACTGAAAGTACTGTCTCACTGACCAGAGCTTTCTAAATGCAGCAAATAAAGTCTTACATAAGCCAAGTAATACAACGTACCTTGTTAACTCTTAACTCCCAAGGCAAGCCATGTTTCCATAGCTGAAGGTGTAAAGATCCTAGTAAACAAAGAGGCTGAAGGCTCTAACCTAAGAGACATACTGGATTGACCAGTTCAGTTAAATCAATTAAATTGTTAAATTTAGACAGAGAACTAAATTACGACCAACTTCCAACAAATGCAAAAAGCGAGTAATTCCAAAGGATATCCTCCGAAAAGTTCATCTCGAGACAAAGTTAAAAACGCCGTTTTCTCCGGCAAAGAATACTAATTAAAGGGTCAACCTAAATATTTTCCCAGCTCAGAAATTCTCCTATGGCGTTGTCCCAGAAATGCGAAAAATATTCCGACTGATAAAACATCCCCCTAATGCTACTTCGATTTCAAAGATAGGTCCAGCTTTGAGAAAATATGACTTAAAAAAATGGAGTTATTATGCGATACAAAGTTATAAATTGGGAAAAAAAGAGTTTATATTTATATTACTATACCAAGTACAGAGATTTCATGCAAATATCTTGTTTCAACTCTGAGCATTTATTCTTGTGTTTGCCCTGATGGTTTCAGCAGATTATCTTAAGAAGGTTATTTGCCAAATATGTTGGTAATTTTAACTATTTTACCTCAGTCATTTGCTTGACTCCAGGTAGCTATCATTTTGCTATGTCGCTTTGCTTTATCCGTGACGTGATGGATGTTTGTATATCATTGTGTAAATACTGCGCAAAATATCATGACATCTACGTTCCTTCAAATAGTTCTATTTTGAAACCTGTTCCCAGAATCTCCACTGACATATTGTAGTGATAGTTTGAAAGAATGTGGGGCGATTCAGTGGCGTGGCGTGACGTAAACATGAATTTTGAAGAATTCGATGCGTCATATATGATTCCTCAGCCGCTATGAGGAACAAAATCACAGGATGAGTTTTTTTATATTCTAGAGCCCTTGAATCTTTCACTATCACTCTTACACGCATTTCTTCATTCACAGATATGGATCATTGAGTTCTTTGTTGTCAACTGTCCTGTTCATTGACGAACTATCTTTACCACTTTCTTCTTGCTATTTTTTTCATTGTACGTACCTTTTCAATCTGTTTTAACCCCTCCCTCACTAGGAGTATTCTATGCAATTACGCTACCTCTTAATATGCACTATTTGGGCCGCATTTGGATATACCAGGGTCTATCTATTTATTTCCTTTAATTTAGCTTATCACATTCCTTCTTTTACTTCAATTTTCCAATGAACTTTAGTTCGTATTCCCTTACGTGAGCAGACTACCCTCAAAACCCTGACGGCAGTGGCTGGTCCCTCTAGAATCAGGTCAGTTGCATTAAACTCTGAGAGATTTCATATCTCCAGATGTCTTTAATGGTGCTCAGGGCGAGATATGTTTCTACTGAGCCTAATTTAGCTGGAGATAAGAAAACCATTGCGAAGTTTTATTTGCAATGACCATTTAATGATATCTTACTGAAAGGCCATGCACATAAATTAGACAGTATCAATGTGTGTTACCTGGAAGACATATGATGAATATAAAGAAAACTAGAACATAATGATAAATCGATTATGTTATTTCACTGGAGCAGCCTCTAATTTGGTAAGAGACTAACAAAGAAATACAAATTTCTAATATTGGTAGATTTAATGGATTACTTAATGTGAAATGAGCCTCGAGTAATCTAAAGAAGGCAAATTCATTCATGGGGAAATAACAACAGATAAAACTGAGACTAAAAAAATAAATAGAAAGAATCTAAGAAAAATGACCATATCTCCAAGAAACTGTGGTAAAAGAGGTACAAATATGATTAACTTGGTAGAGTCATGTTAATTAGGAACACATGGAACGTATATGTTTGATTTAAAAAAGGTTAACTCACTTTTTTACCCCTTTTCGTCTCTTGGAAGACCTAGTGAAGAATAAGAAAAAGACAGAAAAAACAATAAAACAAGGGGAATGATCAAGAATACAAATACAGTTGTAGTAAACCTTATTATTTCTGCATTTCAAGGGCGGGATAGCGCAATTGATGCTTCCAGAAACGAAAGGAAAAAGCGTCTGAACAGTGACGGAATTCAAACTACTGACCCTGCATCGTGAGATCAGTGGATGGCAGCCTTACCCACTCCGCCATACCTCAGCCTAAGAAAAAAGAGCTATGGTCAAGCCGAGTTTATTAGGTGGTCTCTTTACACTCACCTCGCTACAGATTCTCCTTCGTGGAATCAACTTTATGGTTGCATTCGAATCATCCCTCACCAACTGAAGAAATCCAAGGACAATGTTTGCGATGACGAGTTGCTATTATCTTTTGACGTTTAGCTTAACGCTCTTCTCTACAGTTCAATCACGCGAATCAAAAGGTTGCATAAAATTCTTGGTATGCATCTTTTGATATTTTAATTTGTTATTGAATGTAACCGCGTCACATTCTGTTCATTTTGCTTAGAGCAAAATAAGTCCGGCATTTTAATAAGTGCCCAAAGGATCGGAATTATTGGGCCAAGTCAGGGATGATACGCAGATCCAATAATAATTACGGACCAAGAGATCAACTCATTTGTATGTCATCTTATGCCAGAGCGTGCTCAATTGTGCATTGGTGTGTATTCGTTAGGCGTGGGCGAATAAAAAGAACTAAAACTACTAATAATAAATGAAGTGTCTCTGATGGTGTGATTTCCCTATGTTGTTTTGTTTGGAGTTCCTGCGTAGACCGATGATCCGAACTCGTTTATTCCGATATCGCACGTCCACTGACCAAAGCTATCCATTATTAAAATAGCAGATAGACGTATACTATGCATATTGTTGTTTTATGGTCGCTGGTGTGTTATCGCCACAGAACAGTCCTCCCATTTCTCAGAAACAAGCTTCGTGTGTAGATTAATGCCGAGCCCACCCCTTGGGCTAGAAAATGAGCACTTTTAGTATCAGAAATGTACAGGTCATTTTTGGTTGCCGACCCACTCTAAGTTTATAGGGGGGGGGGAGATGGTTAAACTAAGAGGCTTAAAATTCAATGATCAAACTGACGAATTTTGTCAAGAGGCAAAGGTTTTGGCCCTCAGGTCAATTCCTACTCGGTAAATCCAAATCATTAATCTTCAAAGGATTTGCCTCAAAATTGTTGGCATTTCCACGCCTTCAACCAATATTTAATTTTGATATAAAAAGTCTTTGCATTCCACATGGCACCTAGAGTATTGCTGTGTGATGTCGGTCCGGTTCTTCAGGGAGGACTGTTTGTGTTCCAAAGTTATAATAGTAAATACAGCTGTCATTTTGCAAGGAAATGCAGCAGCATAAAGCAATAAATGAAAGATGTGGGTTGATATTATAGAGCAGGGTCCAAATCCAAGTCAATGCACTACTTGTTATCTATGTGTATAACTGACGATTCATACTATGATAAAAGAAATCATAATTTATCGATTGGTAATTGCTATTAAATTCAAACAACCCTTGAGCAACCTTTTGTAGTTCCGATCGCCGTTGCTTACTTAAAAAAAAAACGGAGTCTTTAATGTTGTGTCCTCCAGTCGATGAACGCAGCCAAACACGAGAAAAAATAAAATATATTACTAGGTAGTCTCAATTAAAAGTTATTGTATCTGAAGCAAATTCAAATAAATTTTCATCAATTAATTCAAAATTAGATTATGAGTATAAGCTTTTAGAAAAAAAAATTCCAGTGTAGATAACAATTATTTGGATAAAAAAAATCTTTCGCGTTTTTTAGATATTAAACAGTTTTAAAATGTTAAATCTGATTAATGAATTCAAATAAGACAAGATACAATGGATTCAAGCTACAAAGCGTTGAGAAACTAACATATTTAAATATTTATCACTTACAAATGGTTAAACAATGGAATCACTTGCCTAAATTCAGTGTACAATGATACTATAAACTTGTTTAAAAATTACTTAGATATTTTTTAGTTTATCCAGAAGATTATTGTTGTGAGGGAACCCCACGTAGAATATCTTGAGCAGACGGAACTTCCACGCTCTGCAGAAGGCCCGGTTAGGCCTAAATTGGTAAGCCTACCCCCCCCCCCTTCCCCCTTCCACAAGCGGTAGCCTCGAACCACGTCCCGTACGATTCACCTTTACGTGGACTAGAATGGCCTCTGCCAGAAGATTCGAGGCCATTCGAGAGTAGAGCTGTTTCCCGCTAACCACCTTCGGGGAGAGCCTTGGACATAAATAGTGTTCGAATCGTATGAGGAGATACAGAGTTGAGAAGTCTCGCCCAGAACCCAGAAGATTCCCCATGGTTCCAAGTCAAGTGCTAGCAACAAAGCAAAGTGACAGCTGGACTATTTTGTGTATTTGGAACTATCCCCAGCCAGGAGGTAATTCCACTGAACGATCGCCCCGACCCGAGTGATTTTCACGACTTCTTTCATCAACTCCTGTCGAAGCCTTCCTCATTTCGGGTAGCCGAAATACTCTCCCCGGGACCGGAAGTTACCCCCCCTCCTTGCTTTTGGAGAACCGTCATCACTCCAACCTCCCTCTTTGAAGTCCGAGCGGCCTCACCTCAAGTGCAGAAGACATCCGTAAGCCAACCCCTCTTCACCTTTTAGTACCCCAATTGAGTTAATCCCTCCCCCCCACCAATTTGAATAGTCTCCTCCGGGAATACCTTAAGTTCTAACTTCATAGCCTGATTTATAACTACAATTCCCACTTCATAGCCTGATTTATAACTACAATTCCCCCTTTCATTTACTGATGTGGTTTTGCCCGTTAATTCTCTGAGGTAATTTTACTCATCAATTCTCTCATTATTTTTATGCAAATAAAATTATATTTTTGTACATGCCTCTTTAAATAACCTTGAGCTTTGCCAGTGTCCATAATTTACCTTACCTCGTTGCACTCACTCGCTACTCAGCCCGTCTGAACTCGTGGTTTTCCGTCCCTTTTGTTGGTTCGCTTTCAAGTTATTGGTCCCTCCCTGATAGATATAATATGGTATTGATATAATGTAATGTCATACCACGACAATTGTCCTTTTTAAGATACCAAAAATACATTTATTGAGCAAAGTAGCTACCATCATTAATAATAATAATATAATAATAGGTATTTATGATCCGCCCTTCGGGGCTGTTAGCCCTCCCAGAGCGCAGGTTGTGTAGCGAGTGTAGAGAAAGTTTAGATGGGAGAGAAGGCAATTCTGAAGAGATGAATGAGTCTTCAGGAGACGTTAAAAAGTAGCAAGGGAAGGAGAGGATCGGATTTTGGCAGGAAAAGCACTCCAGTTGATACCTTTCTTGGAAGAATTCATTCAGTTTTGTTGATATATGTATAAAATTATATATCCTTTTCATTTAGATGATGTTGTGTAACGACTCAAATCAATATTAATCCAGGTGCTAGAAAAACTTCCTAACCTAATGAACTATTTTTTTCTGGGATAAAACGTGGTATTGTCATGAAAGAGGAGAATAAACCCTTTCAGTTAACCAGTCAAGGATGTTTTTATTCAATAGATTCATCTATAACTTTGTTATTTTTTAATAAAGATTTAAGTTTGCTTTATGTAACTGTTTTGCATATTATTGAGAGGTTCAAAACTCCTTTTGCATCCATGTAAATGGATAGGAAGCTTTCTGTTGTTGGAGACTGCGCCTTGGAATAGGAATGTAATTTTGTTATTTTAGTAAAGACAACGTTGAACCTCTCCGGTAGTAGTAGTAGATGCCTTTGTCCAGGCGGAGGCCGATTCAATAATGAAATAAGCATAAAGGTTGCATGGCAATCTCCTAAGATTTCCCGAGGGCACCAAGGGCCGGTCCTCTTTAGGAAGAGGTGGCAGGAAGTATTGTGTTTTGACACCGAACAGCGTTCAGGTGTAGCCTTCGTCGCCCCATGGCAGAGGGACCTGTTCCGCGTCAGAGCTATGAGGATATAGATAGCCATTGTCAGGATTCTTTGGACCAAAGAGTGTGTATGTGTGTGTTGTGTTGCGAAGAGGGAAAAGGAAAGAAAGCAGTGTTGTAATTAGCTATGTGTGTGATGAGAAGGGTAAGATCTACCCGCTTCAGTACATGGCTGAGCACCACGCGTCCAACAATTGGTAGCCAGATCTCTACGTGCGCTAATGTTTGTTTCCGCTCATGACGGGATCAAACCCGGTACCGCGATGTTAGCGAGCCAACGCAGTATCCACTGAGCTCTGCTTCCCTCTCCGATACCAATCCTATTCATAATTGGCTCAATGACATCCAAAGTTAATAGAAATGAAGCAATATTTACACGATGCAAATGTTGTCTTTTAGACTGTTCAGGGGTAACGCAAACACCTTTCTTGTGGATTTTTCGTCTTTCTAAGATATTTACGCACTTTTTCATGACTAAAATTTAAAATTTCTATTATTACATCAGTTTCCTGTCGAGGATTAAAATCAACGAGGGACTTAAGAGCATCAAGATCGATTACAGTATGGCGGACTCTACCCTTGGAATATTATAGTTCAAAATCGCCTAAACAGAATTATAAGAACTAACGCTAAACATGTATGAATATTCAACTCATGTCTATGCACTTTTGTAATGAATTAATTACTAAGAATACAGTACTCTTTCCTTTCCCTTATTCGTAAAGTAGATTAGGACTTATGTTTGTTTCACTTGACGTCATCACTAACGAAATAGTCTAAGAAAATGTAGGCCTAGAAATTATTAGCTTAAAAGGAACTAGGCATTTCTCGTTTTAAAAAAGCCTAAGCATGACTACAGATTTAAAAAAAATGCCTAGGCATTAGTGGTTACCTTTCAAAGGTTTACAACAACTTTGAAACAATTTAAACAACACTAGCCTTTTTATATCATCTAAAATTACAGTACTCTCTTGACAGCCTAATATTTTCGAGATATTGGTAAATTCTAATTTGCAGGGCTGACTGTGGGTGGACTATAAGCCATTTTTGCCAGGGTAGAAATTAAACAATCGATACTTAACTTTAGGAAAAGTCATTTTGTTGAAATCGCTATTTCATACAAATCGAATTTCAAAAAACTTCTTTACTAATCACTCCATTTGTCAAACTATTCCCCGTTTATTTTTTGATAACCAAGGTAACTTATTTACGCGTTTTATTATTTCAGTGTGAGCCTTTGTGCAGTTAGTGGGAGGAATTAGGTTTGTGATGCTATTTCGCTCTGGAAAAGGTGGGTATTTGGAGATTGGAACAAGACATCGTCTGCAATAAAGGATTCTAAACGCTAAGAAACCACTGATAATACTGATCTGATGAAACTAAGTCAGGTAGAACACTAAAAATACTTCATACTCTGAGTTTTTTCTTCCTTAATTCTCGTTCTTACTATGATAATCTAGCGTAAAACTATGTAGAACTTACAACATATTCATCATGGTCAGTTGTAAACAACATATAACATTTTGATGACAGACTTATTATGTTCATTACTACTCTAGAATACTTTCATGCTTTTATTCATTCCGAATTTTTCCAAAGGTTAAACTTATATTGGTATGCATTTAAAGTAATTGCTGTTATCACTATTTCCCTGCTTCACTCTTCTTTCTCGTCCCTGCCAGAGAATAAATATTGAAATTCCCATTTATTTTCCGTAGATTTATTGATAACATCCTCCAAATTGCACTTCTGGGACAGGCGCGACTCATGCAGGTACTGAAGGCCGAAAGGTGAAATTGCCTAAAATGTTTTGAGGAACTCGTTGCTGTTGCAGACCACACATTCCAAACTTCCGCATTATAATGAATGGGAAAGTGGGGAAAGAATGTAGATGAGGGGGAGAGGGGAGGGCATAAAAAATTACAATAGAAAGGAGGGAAGAAGTAAAAGTCAAGACGGTCCATTTAAAAGCTCCAGGGATAATTTCCCACAGAATAAATTAATATTCAAATGAATCAACTTCCTCAAACATTTACAACACGAGTAATTCCAATACCCCATATATCCGCAAATACCTGCGAACTTCCAACATTCGTCAACATCCGCCATCACACTTGCTTTATCTTCTAACTAAGATATACTTTGATCTCCGCATTTGTAAAATCCACGTGGGAATCCATCTGCAAAAGAAAGAAGTGAATTAACAGAAGGGAAGCAGAATAGAGGAAAGTATGTGGGATATAAAGCATAACGATGGGGAAAGAACATAGAAAAGGTGATTGATGCGCGGGAACTGGATCAAATTCAACCTGGTATAAGTCAATAAGGAAATATGAGAAACTAAAGGACGAGATTATTTTACCTTTTTACACCTCATTAAAAAGGCACAAGGCGTTCACTAGCAAGGGCACAGTTACGTTACTGATAAATGAATGAAGGAGAAGTAAAGAACGGAAGAATAACAAGAGCGACCATGAAGAGGAATAAAAATAACATTATCTGTAACTTCAAATAAAATCTCCGCAATCCTTTAGCCTTCAGAAAGAGTATGTGTGAAATGAGAAGTAAGTACGAACGAATGTGGCGGCTCTAAATTTCTACCCCCACCCCTCACTCATTTACGAGCAAAATAAAAAGCTAAAAACGGTTCACAAAGTGTGTGTGTATGTTAGGGAGGGGGGCTGTTGACCATTTAGCAGAACTGCCTAATTTCACTTTCCCTAACACGTTTTACCGTTACTTATTTTATTCTTATTTCAAAACTCGTTCCATTTCACTGTAAATACCCCAAACTCGTCTAGCCCCGATTCTGCTGAGTTAAACAATAAAAACCAGAATATGTGTGGTGTTATTTTGGGGTTTGTTTTTTGTTAAACTTTAAATGGCAACAATTTTACTCTTTTAAACTCTGCATTTTTCATATAATTTTCAAGTGTACTCATTTATAAGCAAAATGAGTCACAAAATTAACAGTTGCGGAAAAAACTGAATACAAGCTATCTCTCTCTTTCTCTGTCTGTCTGTAAGTCTATCTATCTCTCTTTCCCTCCCCTCACCCCCGTTTGTATTCATGCTCTTTATAAATTGACTCGTGTGGCAGCTGACTTCTCATGAGTTCACTTTCAGTGTGTGTCTTGCTGTGTGAAAGGGTGGAGGTGTCTACTCGTTCTGCTGGAGAGGTTCGTCGACTTATTTACGGCAGTGTCGCTTCGTCCCGCCGTTGAACGTTCTTTCACCTCGGCAATTCGCCGATCATACAACCGGTATATTTACTCTTCTCCGTCCTTCTTTTTTTACGTGCGTGTGAAGCCAGTTGAAAATGAGCCTGGAGTCAAAGCGCACCCCGGGGGCTCTGAATGAAGACGGAGGGGAGGTAGAGTTCTCCCCTCTGCGCCAAGAAGAGGAAGAAGCCATAACGTTGGAAGTCCCTTCTGAGGAAAGAGCTGCTTGGGGCTCAAAGACACAGTTCATGCTTTCTTGCATATCCCTCTCAGTGGGTCTCGGGAATGTTTGGAGGTTCCCCTACTTGGTGCAGAAGGATGGCGGAGGTAAGATCCGAAAGGTTAAGAACGACGCACCTCAGACCATTGTCTGACTCCCCCACGCGAAATCGATGAGAGAACTCACTCGTTTTGGCTCTCTTTACAAACCACACTTTTCGAATATGTACATACATACACACGCTCCTGCACATGCACGTGCAAGCGCATACCGGCAACGTTTATAAATACCAAATAGCAAAGTTTTCTTTGATGTTACGCCTCTTTAAGATGAACAAAGGCAGAAACTGCCTGTTATTTTATAATAAAATATTCTAAACTTAGTTATAATGAATATTTTTGTTTTTAACAAATAATTTTATTGCTCGAAACCTCATATTATTTGATTTTTATGTGGCCTTTCACTTTATTTCAATAATGCTTTCAGTTTCCGATTTTATGAGAGCAAAAATGTCTCTCGAGTGACTTCCATTTGTTTACAAAACAGAGTGACGTCACAATCCAGACGCTGTCTTTAAACTCTTTCATTATTTCGACCGCGCATTTCAGTGGTGTAAAATGTGACGTCATTTTGAATAAACCCTCATAGAATCGTGAAGACTCTTGCAACTCGATCACACTTTTTAATCAAAGCCACGTGGTTCATCGTCCTTATTTATCCGAGCCACTCACTGCTGACCCTTTTCCCTTTCCCCCAGACTCCGTCCTGCCGGTCTGCTCCTTATAAGATCGACTGACCGTAAAATGTTGCAATGTTTGAGTATTTCTTTTATAAATACCATTTGTGTGTGCATACACACAAACGTAGATACACATACTGAGTGGTGGCGAGCGTATATGTCACCAATTTACGTACAAATACAAATTTAAATTGCAGAAAAATCTGGGAGGGGCGAATAGAAAAGATCATTAAGTTAGTTTCTTATCCCATTATGTTAATCCTTGGCCGCAAGTTGTTTCCAATACCTTAGATTTGATGCATGGAAACAATTGAATCGCGAAATCCTAATCTCTCCCACTTAGGTCTTGAACAGGGTGCATCAATGTAAAATAAATAGCCTACTAAGTAAGAAAGAAGGGTGTAACCGAAAAAAATCTTAATAAATAAACGAATGGGCCGTGGGTACTTTTAAAAAGGCTCAAGAATGGCTAGAACTATAATAACGATTTCATGCTATTTATGGAAACTGTCACCAGTATAGCTCATTTAAGAACATTCGTAAACAAACACAAAGTAGCAAAAATCATTTAATATGAATAAAAAAAATAGCCTTAAGGGGAACAGGTTCTCGCGTGGGAAGCTCGCTTTGCTGCGTCGGTGGCTAACAAATTACGAGGGACGTTAAAGATAAAAACTCTTGGCTACCTTTTAAATCTGCTCAATGCCTTGCGGCAGCATCGATTTGACTGCAGTGGAGTCATGCTTCGAAATGTGCATTTTTTAGCCTTCGGCGCCACGCGACAGCTCGCGTCTCCTCTAGCATTGTAAACTTGATCGACCACTCGCAACAGCTCAATTGAGGGATGCACTTTATTCACTTCTAAGTGCACCATTCCCGGCCCCCTATTTTTTTTATTTGTTTATAGTGCATGCCACGTTAGCCTAACACGATAGTTTACTGTTTATTGATAATCCTTCGAACTGAATTGTGAATTTTTATTGCTTATAAATCCGATTAAATATTAACTGAGTTAATATCGAGCAAGTACATTTTGAAATGAAAAAAAATATCTGTAATCCAGGGAGAAAAATAATTATTATTACCATTGCATATCTAAAAAATATTATTTATTAATGTTGAATAATAAAGCTTTATATCCTGGGATTCACTACTGAAACCCAAATGTCATTAAAAGCGTGCATATGCCAAAAGAAAAGTAATAAAAACAATGCAAGTATAGGAAAACCCCCTTTTTTTTCCTCTCATGCCATTACAACCCTTCTAGCAATTAAATAGATAGTGTAGAAGAGAGCAGTCTTCTGCAGGAACCTTACACACACACTCTTTTCTCAGAGCCAATGCTAATAAAAACAACTGATGGAGCTGACAATGAGAATGGAACCCCGCCACCCTCATTCGGAAGATGGGTTTTAGCGGTGATGAAGGAAAATTGAAGTCGAAATCGAATACATTATTCATTAGATAATATCCGACATCCAAAGAACACGCAATTAACAGGGGCAGTTGCTGTTAGGTAGTATTACAAGAGTTTTAAATAATTGTTTGTATTTTTACGTTTCTAACTAGTACAAAAGCAACCTTCACTTAGATTATGAAGGACCCTGTGTAGACCATTTTACACTTGGTACCTGGAAGAACAACTCGTCCTCCAGGCCCACGTGCAAATAGGGAAGGCCTGGCTCACTGGGTTGACTTAAACGCTTTGACTCTGCCTGGGGAAGTTGGTTCGTTACCCTTATGGCCTTCTATACACTCACTTTTTTACTACAATTATCCCCTCTTTATTTTCTCTATCTGCAAGAGAATGGATGATGTAACTGGGGCTTACACCCTCTCTTTCTCTCTCCCATATCTCTATATCCCTGGGTCTTTCCATCCCTTCTCTTTCTCTCACACACACACACTTTATATTATCTAAACCTTCAGACATGACCATGATGAGCCATGGTGGGTTCGTATTTACTTTCTCCCGCGACTCTCGAGCACTTAAAAATACCGTGCCACTGCCCTTCCGACTTAAACTCAAAGGTCAGATAGCCCCACAAAAATGCTAGGTTCTCTTTTGAACAGAAATGCAGATTTGCGTGACAAAAATGAGAAGGTAGAACTTAAGACTACAGTTCGGGCACATCAGTACCGCCTATCAGAAGGTGAAGTTAACATGTCCAAACCTACTGCATTTAAAGTAAAGGGCGGGGGCTGATGCATAAGAGTGAACATCAAATTTATAGTTACGATGGTCACTAACAGCAGAGGAAATGTGTCTAAACGAGGGGTGCAAGGACAATAATGGTCTAGAGCAGGCCTGAGCAACCATTGGCACGCGTGCCGAACGTGGCGCGTCAAAGACTTCTTACCAGCATGCGAAGCCAAATCCTCACTAAAAAACCCTAATGTTTCACCAACTTCTTTTATATAGCAACCGCAGACCATCAGTGATGCAGCCGCAGAAGTCTCATTGATAGTAAATAAATGAAAGGTCCACAAATTTTCTTTCTTTAGTTTGAATTTTCAGATTTCTGCTAAAAATGGTAAAGATTAATTTCTTTTTAATAAGTAGTTTTATAGGTAAAACCAGGCAATGGCTTCGCTATTAACATTAAAATTTAAAATCTAAAAGAAAAGTAGCCATAGTTAAATATTAATAAATTTTCTGAACTTCACCATTCTAATGTATTGGCACGTGAACAATTTTTGTATCAAAAATTTGCCAGATTTTGACCCACTCACTTAGAAAGGTTGCCCACCTATGCTCTAGAGGTTGATATCCTTGCCTTGTCGACCTTCTGTTGAAACCTGCAGACCTTCGTAACTCCCTGTGGAGAATGGTCCTCAAGGATGTTCTTCACCGAGTTTCCCTGAGTCCCGAAAGCGCTTGGCAATGATCGTGCCTTGGCAGCAGTTAAGATGTGGGTGCTGGCTATGTTCATGGTGACTGCATACCTCATTATTTGTCTGTACAACTAAAACACTGGGTTATTAAAAACCCATCCCCAGTGGGGTCACTATAAGACCTCTATTGACGTTTGTGCATGTCGTGCCTGCCAAAGTGGATCATGATTTGGGGGCAAGGGAGCCCGACGAAGAGGATGGTATCAGAGCCAGCAAGCGGTTGTTGGGTAAAAAAGGAGGTCGAGGCTGTATTTGAGAATATAACAACCCTAAAAAAAGAATGGCTACAATTGGCTTTTGTAACTTAAATTTTTACCGTCGCAGTTGATGAGGAGCATCGCTTAGGCGTGACCGATGCGTTGTGAAGGTGGTCAACTATTGTTAAGTAATGTATACCACCGCTGCCTACATTGTGGTCTAACAGAGAAGTTGCCACCCGACTCCTCATATCTCATGATTAAAAGTGTCCCACAAAGTGGCAAACCAGCTACGGAACATATCGCAAAGGTATAGGGCAAAGTGGCAACATCTGAACAATCAGGCGTCGGATATGAAATCGGATATGGTTGGTGCCAGGCCAAGTAAATTGGACAGATTAGCAAACATTTGGAAACAAGAATACAAGAACACCGATGAGCTATCTCTGCTGTGAGCAGAGATAACGTTAAAATGTTTAACGAATTTTCAGTTTTTTAGGACGGTAAAATAGGCTAACAAAGAGGATCTATTGAAATGTACCTTTTAGGTGCATTAGAGGAGTTCCTTGAATGTTGGCTGCCTGATGAGGACGAGGGTCGGCCCTCCTAATGACCTGAAGCAATGTTGGTTGTCAAAATTTGCGATACATTAACTGCGCAATATATATATATATATATATATATATATATATATATATATATATATATATATGGGGTTGATGATGGTAGGTCTGGCGATCAGCGTCTTGGTCATATAAGCGATGGGCGCTTAATGATACAGGTTCAAATCCAACTTCTTTATTTATTTTCATATAATGGTTAAAATAGTCTGTCCTAGCTTTTCGTTCTCTACATCTCCAAGTTTCCTTCTTGAGCATTTATTGGTTCAGGTGATATTCTCCTAAGTGTTTTTCCAAGTTGTGTTACCAATTTCTATTTCCTTTGGCCTTTAAATATATATATATATATATATATATATATATATATATATATATATATATATATATATATATATAATATATATATATATATATATATATATATAATCAATGCGAAGTTCCACGTATCATGAAAACCAATTGCTCCCAAACTGTGCTGGTCTGCGGGTGTGTCTACAGTGAGGATGACACCATGCCGGCCCACATGTTTTAGCAGGATCTTAGGCTCAATTCAGACGGCAATTTAGGGCTACTGGAGATTGTGATCAAACCCTTGTTGGAGAGCGTTGTTGTTGGAAGGCCATACCTCCAGGGAGAGTCATAAGTAGTTGGCGGAGAATTTATACGACTTCATTTTCTGGCCTACTTGATCTCTCGATTATAATCCCACTGATTAATACATGTAGGGCACGTTTGAGAAAGACACCAAGGACAAGCTGGTGGTCAAGATCAAGGAGGTTTTCCAAAATCTTTTTAGGGACACAATGAGAAAAGCATGTGACAAATTATGGAGCTCTCCCGAGGCTGTGGTGGAAACTGAAGTCTGCTAATTCGAGTAAACTATTATCTCCCATCCATAAGCTAGTTGATATCTTTTGAATATAAATATATATGGGTTGAACAAAATAATTGGAACACGTGTTAAATTCGATGAATATTGATTTAATACGGAGTTGAACCTCCTTTTGCTTTCTGAACAGCATCGATGCGTCTTAGAATTGATTCATACAGCTTCCTGTCTTCATTGAGAGGAATCTTGAGCCATTCTTCTTGTAATACCTGCTCCAGCTGTTTCAGACACGACGGTAGAAGGTAACGACTTCTAACTTGTCATTCCAAGACGCACCACAAATGCTCAATAATATTAAGATCTGAAGATTGTGGGGGCCACTCCATGTGTTGTAGCTCACTCTTATGCTCTTCATACTAATTCTTAACCATATGAGGAGTGTGTATTGGGGCATTGGCATCTTTCAAAAGCATTCACCATCAGTTAATAATTTTTGGACCATGGGATGGACTTGGTCTTCCAAAATATTCAGATATTCATTGCTGTTGATCCTACCATGCAGGACAACAATTGAACCAAGAGAATTCCAAGATATGGCTGCCCAAACTATCACTGACCCTCCTCAGTGCTCCACTGTAGGAAGAAGACAGTCAGGATTAAAAGCTTCCCCTGGTTGTCTCCATACATAAACTCGCCCTTCAGTGGGGAAAAGAGAAAAACTGGGCTGGTCGGAGAATATTACTTGTTTCCATTGGTTTGTCGACCGGCCCTTGTGATCTTTACACCAGTTCAGACTTTTCTGAATGTTTTGATGAGAAAGCAGAGGTTTCTTTATGGTGACTGTTCCATAATATTCGGCTTTATTGAGCTCACAGCGAACAGTTTTGGTCAAAACTGGGCTAGTGAGATGTTGATTCAACTCTGCAGTCAGCTTAGGAGCAGTTGCCCTGGGATTCTTCATCACAATGCGTTTCAACACTCGTCGGTCTCTTTCAGCGAGCTTCAAAGTTCTGCCGGAATAACTCCTCCTGCTGGAGGTTTTGTCGTTTCTTCTTGAATTATGTCACGGTCCTTGATATGGTAGTTATCTGAAAACCAAAGAGTTTAGCTGTTCTGGTGAGGGAGTCTCCTGCAATTCGAGCTCCCCAAATTTTCCCTTTTTAGGTCACGCATCTTAGCATCTATACCACGATCTGAAAAAGAAATAGAAATAGTCATTAAAGTTGATAAATAAAAGTGTGTATCTACAATAAAAAAACTCACAACGAAATTTGGATGGATATTCATAATATAATGGCGCATTGAAATATTAGTGTTAAATTTTTACTGTTCCAATTATTTTTTCCAACCCCTGTATATATACTCGTATGTATATGTTTGTGTATAACCAAACGAGCGAGCTTGGAATAAAATATTTCCCTTTAAAATCTTATAAGAGGTCATAGAAATTGGGGGAGGGGGGGGTTTCTTTCTTTAAAAAAAACAAAACAAAAAGGCAATAGTCCTTCCATTTTCAATTATTCAACGATGGGTTAGAACCAAACTACGTCAAGAACTTCATGAGCCTTTAAGATTCGGATCAGTCACTTACAGAATGACAGATGTTGCAACCTAATTAATCACTAGAGAGGTTCAAGGCTATACGAACTAATTAGCTTGCGAACGGTGCTAAAAAGTTTTAACTTAATTGATAAAAATGCATACTGGACAAATAATGATTGTGAATATATTCAAAACGATATAGCTAATAAAAATGCTAAATTATAAGCTACTAAATTTCCATATAGAAACGCTAATCAAGGAAAACATTAAAACTAATTACACACATTTTAATAGCTTAAAACCAACGAGGTCCTCTACAGTACAATTATTTTTATCATAATAGTCAACTTTCCTGAATCTTCAATGCTGCGAAACAACTTGTAAACATAATCTGCTTTACTGAAAGTTTATATCAGAAAATATCCACTGATAAGAAATCCAAACACTTATGGCGGGAATTAAAGGGTACCCGCCGACAAAAAAAACGAAGCCAAGCATAAATATTTCCTTCCCCCCCGCCCCCTCTCAAAAGACGACATGGTGAAGGAATACATTGCAAATAGCGTTGATAAATTACAAAGGAGATAAATTAGCTTCCGCATGAGTATTACTTGCAATCAATGGTAATAATCAGCTTGGGCTGGATTCTGCCCTATGATCCATTTCTGATCAACCTCTGACTAGATTTTCAATTTGATTTGGTTATTGAGAAATGGAAACTAGCCTATGCCAACGTCACACTTTTCACTGATTAGTGAAGGAATGCAGATGGTAGAGGATCGATCCAAGAAAAAAAAATAATTCAAAAAACAACAAACGTTTTAAAGCATTGAATTAGCAACAAAGGCTAATGGAAAACTAAGGAAAGCAACAGCACTAAAGCCACAGGGGCACATCTCTTGGAACAAAGTTATTCAGCATTCTTAGTCAAATGGACAAACTCAAACCCTCTCAAACAAATATATTAAAGATATAAGCTATAATAACACTATATTAAACTCATTTTTGTTTTTTGTTTTTTTTACTTATTACACAAGTGTGTTTAATATGGCGAAGGGATACCCTCTATAAATCATTGTGCAGGAATGAAAACGAGAAGAAAAGTGTAAATTACTGCTATAGCAGTGCCGATTACATTCATTTTCATAATGCTTCTATAAAGATATAGAAGTGCCGATTAAATTCATTTTGATGGTGCTCCGATAAAGCTACAGCAGTGCTGATTACATTAATTTTCATAATAATCCACAAAAGCCATAGCAGCGCCGATTGCATTCATTTAAAGGATCTCCCAATAAAGCTATAGCAGTAGCGATTACATTTATTTTCATGTTGCCCCTATAAACCTATAGCAGTGTTAATTACATTTAATTTCATGGTGCTCTGAATAAGCTATAGCACTGCCGATAAAATGCATTTAAGAAAAGAAGAATTGGCAGCAAAAAATACGATCAAATGATTAGTAGGGAAAGAACAAGGAAATAAGAGGTATTTTTGTAACCATCCCCCCTCAAACAAGGCGAAAATCAACTTGAAATTCATGACGGTATTTTTTTAAGAGTTTCGTGAAGAAAGTGGTGAATTTAGAGGAATAAAACATGGGTGGAAGGTTCATACCCTAGCTACCTGAGAGAGCTGACGATTAGGGTTATTTATAGGGAAGGAGAGTAAGAGGAAGCGATTCTCCTTGACCTGCCTCCGTGTTCCGCGGTGAACGTGGGTCAAAAGAAGGAAAACACAAATCGCATTGGGTCAGCGAAAACGCTACAGCAAACCCCTCCAAAATTAAGTATTTACCCAACTGATTATATTATAAATATAACAGTTTTAAATATTTTTGTCCTCTATTTTGGATCCAAAGATTTTTAAATTGTGTCCAACCTTATTAAGGATCGTTCAAACGTTATTTACAAACCTGATAAGGCAAAGGTGTCATTTTAAATCGGTTTAATTATATCTCTAAAATACAAACTATCCTTTCTGATTCCTCTAAATTTCATAAGCTCGTTACCGATACTTCCAAATATATTCTAACAATTGAAGACAAACAACATTTTTTGCGTTCTTTGAAGGAGCGCAATATTCTTTGTGATGTTTACAAACAAATTTTCTGCCTTGGGAATTTCGGGAATTATTATGGCTTACTGAAAATCCACCAAGTGGAATATCCCTCTCTCCAATTCCTTCTACCATCAATACACCCAGTTTTAACCTAAGTTTTTAGTTTCTCTCAATGACCTGCTCATTCAAAATGAATTCACTTTGCAAGATTTATTTGAGTTTGTAAACTACGTAGCCCACCTCAATTTTAATGACGCCTTTATTAATTCCATTGATTTGGAGTCATTATTTACAAATGTACCCGTCCTAGAAACGTGCAATATTGTATCAGCCACCCTTTATCAATCCTAAGACAATATTTTATTTTTGATCGTCTTTTTTATTAACTCTTTTAAAGTTAGCGGCAGAAAACACAGTATTTTCTTTGTCGAATTTCTTTATGTTTAACACGGCTATGGGTTCTTTATTGGGACCAAGCTTTGCGAACAGCTTTCTTTGTTACCACGAGATAACTAGTTAAGCAAGTGTCCTACAAAATTTAAACCATTGGTTTTTAAAAGACTCACTGATGACTATTTTCTTATCTTCAAGCACAAAGACCACGCCCGTTTATTTTTGAATTACCTAAATTATCAAAACCATAATATTAAATTCTTAATTGAAACAGAAACAGATAATAAGATCTCTTGGCGTCACTGTTACAAAAGTTGGCTCTAAATTCAGGAATTCACTTTACAGAAAATCCACCACACTTGGCACTAATTTCTTTAGCAGTACTCGTACACATTTCAAACTAGCCAACCAGCCTCAAAAGCAGTATTCACACAGAGTACAAAATTTGCTCAGATTGATTTTTATTCAATTCTGAAATAGAATATATGATTTAACAACAATCATTAAACAAAATATTTTCCTTAAATTACTATATCTTGAATATTTTACTACTAAATTCAGTTAAACTTTATTGTCTGTTCTTAATAACTACCTACCCCAAAGCCAGTTTATCCTAATAAATTTGAATTCCCGTTACATTAATTACTACTTTCGTCACACAGAATCTCTCCATTTGTACTTGAGATCCTTCTCTGTATATAAATTTATGTGTGCCACCTACCAAATGTGCTATGGAGTCCAAACAAATCTACATCTTAAATGTAGGAATGCAAAACCTCCAATTCTCTTCCATTAGACATCATTCTCAAAAACATAACCAACTCATTCTTTCTGCATCTTTCAGTCTATTAACTTCTACATCCTATTCTCTAGAATTAAATATTAGCTAATTTTTGCCATTAAACAACTAAATCCAGAAATAAATGGTTATTCATGTTCCCCTAAATTGTTTACCACAGAACCCAATACACATTCAGCCAACCAACTACTCTTCCTAACAGAAATTTCCTCTTGGCTATTTCCCTCCATAATTCAGTTTCCAGTTTTCTCGTTTTTTTATTATTTTGCGTGCCTTTTATTTGCATCTTGTGACTTGCATTTCGAATGATTTTTACTTTGTTCACGAGTTTCATATTTATCAATTTTAATACTTTTTCATCTTTGTTTTAATTGATTTTTACATTTGGCTTTTTGAGACAGTTTAATATATATTTATCCCCTCTGCTGATGTCTAAATAAGAACACACTCTTGACACCGAAGAGCGAAAGATGCTACCTATATACATGCCTAAATCCCAGAAAGGACAGATGAAATGATGTACTAGGCAGCTTCAGGGGTTGTGTGTACTTTAGATTAAACATTGAGCCAATTGAAGAATTATTGGTGAAAATTATTATAAAATTAATATGGGTAAAGTATTGCCGGAAAGATTTTAGCAATTCCCTGCTGGAAGAGAGAGGCTAAATATGGTAATGATACATAAAATGATCCTCGCGGAGAGTACCTATGGGTAATTTGGGTGAGTATAGTTAGTTTAAAATTTCCTAAGTAAATGATCATATATGTAGATGTGCGGAAAATTAATTAATTTTTAAGAAATGTGCATCGTGTGCCGATCGGTAAATAAAGATATTTGGACAAGTGTAATATTTATAGAATTAATAAATATGACAACCTTGATATTGCATTCTGGAATATCTATTACGGTAACAATTGAAGCATTTTGATAGACCAAAATATGGTTATGGAGCATAAAACTTTGACAATAAGGGTAGAGCATTATGAATACCTCTATTTCTGGTCCTTGAGTTTATTCTAAAAATCAAATTATCCTTCATAAGAAGCAGCTTATTCCATTATAATTTTATAAAGCTAATTTTGTTCAATTTATCTAATTTATCAGGCCAGTAGATGATGAGCTTATCCTTGGTCGAAACGTAGCCAGAAGAAATAAAGAATGGATACTGTCATTCTCTTTGCCATTGGATTCTTACTCCGGAATATATATATATATATATATATATATATATATATATATATATATATATATATATATATATATATATATATATATATATATATAATGTGTGTGTTTTGAAGTTTTAGAACGGAACCTAACTAGATTTATCGCTAAATCTGAGGTATTCTAATTTGAGTTAATTTTAACTGAACATTTGTTGAATTCTGCGAGAGAATTTGAATCTTCAGCGACGATTGTCTGTTGAAGCTGTACAACTTGAGTTCAAATTTCTGTTAATATTATTAAATTTTAGTCATACGCCATCTCCTTACATTATGTTACAATGATCACTTATCTACAAATCCTCATCAATAAAAAAATATTTAACTAAACACTGATCCGTATCCAAACTTATACATTCTTTTGTACCTTCATTTGAAGAAATTCGAGCGTAACGACGATCCGAAAAAGCATAATTACTGATCAAATATCGAATTAATGAAGAGAATGTCCAATGATGACAGCACGAAATCATTCAAAAAAGTAGATGCTGAGAGAGCTTTGAACAGAGAAGTTTCAAGAAAATTCTAAAATTTTAACTCAAACTTCAGCCGTACAAACATTAATAGTTTCAGCCACTCTCAAACGACGATCGTTGCTGAAGATTTGAAATTTCGTCAAAAAATTCAACGAACGTTTAGTTAAAATCAACTCAAATTAGAAAACATCATATATAGTGACGAATGCCGCATTTATTTTCACATGATGAACAAACAAAATTATCGGGAGTGGTCAGGTAATAACTATATTGAAAAAAGACGTTTCATTCTCCAAAGATAATAATACTATGGGGAATAAGTAGGAACAAGATTTATGGACCATACCTTTTTGAATATTCTGAAATAGGAGGAAAACGAAGCCATTTACTGCTGAAAGATATGTTTGTATGCTTCGTGTTGTGATCGCAAATAAAACAGTTAATTAATGGTTTCAGCAAATAGGGACGACTTCCCATAATCCTTCTGTATCTATTGGGTTGAGGAATAAGTTCGTGCGGTTTTATCATATTTATTCATTACCATTAACAATTTTAGAAAAACTTTATTTTTAATTGATACAATATGCAATTTAATCAATAATGTATTCTCCGTTGTTATTTACGACTTCTTCCAAACGTTCAACTAGGTTCTTAATTCCACATCAGTATTGAACGAAATGCCGCGCAAATTGTTAGAGAGCGATCGGAACAGATGGAAATCCGACGGAGCCAAGTCTGGCGAATAAAGAGGATGTGTGAGGGTTTTCCAATTAAGCGTTTGGATGGCGTCTATTGTCATATTAGCAATGTGAGGACGAGCATTGTCGTGTTGCAGAAGGACTCCATAACGTCGATGAGGTCGCTTTTCACGAATAGCTTCGGCGAGTCGATACATTTGTTGAACGTAGAGTTCTGCATTAACAACCTCTAGTTCGCAAGGAGCTCATAAAAAATGATGCCTTCACAATCCCACTACACACACAACATCGTCTTTCGTGGATGAAGTTCTTGCTTTAATCGCGGAAGTGGCTTTTTATTGGGGCTAAGCCATTGTTTTCGATGGTTCCTGTTGACATAAACACACCACTTTTCGTCGTTAGTGATGATGCGGTGAAGAAATCTGTCCTGATATCCACGAGACACCTTGTGACGAGCAAGCAAACCTGCGGCAATCGTGGGGCGTTGAAGTTTGTTGCTTTCGCTCAAAGCGTGCGGAACCCATGCACCGAGTTTTGGATCTTTCCCCACGAATGAAGGTGATTCACTACAGTTTTCTGATTACACTCCAACAGTACAGCCAATTCTCTAGTCGATTGACGAGGATTTTCATGAAGAAGGTCGTTCAATCGATCTTCATCAAACTTAATGGGGCGACCAGAACGTTCTTCGTCATTAAGATTGAAATAACCGTTTTTGAAACGTGAAAACCACCATTGAGCTATCCTTTATGATAAAGCATTTTCTCCGTACACAATACAAATATCGCGACAAGCCTTGGCTGCGTTTGCATTGTTCCCGTCTCGATTGAAAATTAATAACAATCAGTGTCGAAAATGCGCCTTTCTTTCAACTTGACATTCCATTTTGAGGGTGAGAACAAATATTAAATTAACACAACTTTTAAATAAACCGCAATGACTTATTATTCAACTTCAAGATGTAGTCTAACCTTTGCAAATTTTGCTTTTATTATTTAATATTGTTTCTTAATATGTGCACAAATCACGTCAACCAAACTTAAATCAACACAACATTAAAAAAAAACGGAAGAACTTATTCCTCAACCTAATATAATATAAATAAAGGATTGGTTTGATCAAAGATGTAACGTATCTATCAGCGATTCTTTGGCCAGCCAGATCACCAGACTTGTCTAATTCCTAACTTCTTTCTCTGGGGTTTTAGCGAAGTTTTCCGACATAACATCTTCTCTACTTGAGCCGAAAAAAACTGTTGGATAAACCATAGCTGATATTTTGAAAAAATATTGAAATTTTTTGCTTTTCATTTCAATAAGTGTGCAAAAATGCGAAAATAATTTTGAAAATGTAATTTAGTCACGTAAAACCTCAATATTTCCTTTTTTGAATAACTTTTACTTTACCCTTCTGGCTTTAAGGACTAATTATAAATCGCTGTTCATATATATATATATATATATATATATATATATATATATATGAATCCATTAAACCACATTGAAAGGGAAAACGGAATAATTTTTCCTTGCAGTAATATTTTTATTACCTTTTTTCGAAAAAAACCCGTACAGGAAAGCGATTCGAACCAGGCACACTGAGGCAGCGAACACCGCTTTGATCACAGTTAAAGTATGGGGTAATACACTACGCTACGCAGAGAACCAAAAATTCTCTGAATAGAATAGCTTTTAAGGAACACTTTCGCGAGCTCGAACGGAGACTATGAAAGAAAATAGAAAATTAATTGGGAATTCAAAGAATAAATGAGGAATAGTTAAACGCGTGGCAGATATACAAATGTATATATCTCTCAAAGTAGCACGAGAGAATGATAAAAATGAATCCATTAAAATTTAAAATATGACTTGGCGAAAAATTCAAACATCCATTTACCGAAAAAAACCTTTCACAGGGCTAGGTTTGAACTACTTTAGTTTTTGTGATTTTAGATACAAAATATCCACGGTAAAAACTTTAATACATAGAAGTTTCTCGCTATCATCCGCTTACCAATCAATCCATAATGAATTTATTTTTCTTAGGAAATATATTCTAAACAAATTATTTCCTTCTCACCTATATGATAGAGTTTTAAAAAAGCTATTTGATAATCTCATTGACCTCCCTCAACCCTGCATAGAAG
Source organism: Ceratothoa steindachneri (assembly GCA_963969495.1). Taxonomy (NCBI): domain Eukaryota; kingdom Metazoa; phylum Arthropoda; class Malacostraca; order Isopoda; family Cymothoidae; genus Ceratothoa; species Ceratothoa steindachneri. The sequence goes on from OZ018329.1 coordinate 1,750,068, forward strand.
TTCCTAAAATGCCCATATATTTACTAATTTCAGAGATGGGTTTTTTAAACGATACTTTCAAAAGAAAAATACTATTCATTTTTAAAAGATATTTTTCCCAAATTAACGCACTAATAGTATTTATAAACAAACTATCGATAGGAAGTTTTTCTAGCAGTAAAGATCCTATCTCTTTGGAGTTCCGCAGTGATAATGTTTATTTATTTAAATGTCCCAGTTGTACTGGAGCCTCTTACATTGGTAGCACTGTAAGGTCTCTTGGAGCTAGGTTCTCTGCTCATATGGGGATTAGTTAGCGCACAAACAAAATATTAAATAGAAAGGAAAAGTCATCTATTAGGGAACACACCATAAGCTGTAAAACTGACATTTCTATTGAGAATTTTCAAGTATTAGCCTTTAACAACAACAAATATTGCCTAAGAACCCTCGAATCTTTATATATCAAACACTACAAACCTACACTCAATGAAGATTTAAGTGCAATATCTTTATTAATTAACTAATTTAAACTACAGTTTATTAGTTGGTTTGTTTATTTAACTACTGTTTGGTTATTTGATGCTCCTCTCTCCCAAGCGTCACTGTAACCTATAAATATTAGCCCCTTGTTAAACCCGCCATTCACTATCTAGGATGGATCCACTTTAGTAAGTACCAAAATTAACCGTTTTTTAAATGTTTTTAGCTCTTACAGTGTTTACAAAATTAAAAACCAAGTTTAAATATATTATCTTTAATTATTGCCAGGTCAATTTCTCTTATAGTTTTTAATTAATTTCTGAAATAAACTTTAAATTTAGTAATCAATTTTTTGAGTCAGTTTTAAAGCAAATTTAACTATTGCCAAGTCATATTTAAAATTTTAACTTATAGTACATTTTATTGATATTTTATAATTGATTACCTTTTTTTATAATTCAATCTCTTGTTGGCCTTTTCATGGTTTCTTGAAATGTATTCACTTTAGTAAACTTATTCTTGCCTGAAGATGAAAACTTGTAGTTTTAGAAACGTTGTAAGAAATTAAAAGATGTTGCATCCGTTTCTGGTGGCTCTGGGATTTATCCTCAATAACACGTGACACAATAGGTGCACATTGACCCATGGGAAATAAAGAAAGATGATACACAAGCGATTTCGTGTTTCTTGACACCATTCAAGTCCCCCCAAAAAATGTTTCAAGTGACCTTATAAACAGAACAGTGTAGGCAAGTCCCTAAATGTTGAAACCGAAAGCGTTTTATTAAAAACAGACACACACGGGCTTCGTAAATGAAAGGCCATGTGGGTCTCTCTTTACATAAACGTTTACGTGTTCAACATACACGGACTTACCTACACTGCGCTGCTTATAAGGTCACTTAGAGTATATTTTTGGGGGGGATATAGATTATATTCGAGTGGTTAGCGTAGCGTTGTGTACAAAAAAGAGAAGACTGCTCAATGGCAGAGGGTCGTACCGCAACTATTACATATTTCACCTTCTTTAACGGATAAAACAGTTTATTCCATGAGCGCTCTCTTTCTCTCTCTCTCTCTGCTTTCTTAATCTATGTATGATCCTTGTGTGGTCTTATAAAGTAAATGGCTTGTGTATCATCTTTCCTTATTTTCTATTAGTAATGAGCATATATATATATATATATATATATATATATATATATATATGACAAAATGTTTGTGCATTTTTTAAACCAACGAAAAGGAAACTCAAATAGTGACAAATATTTTGGGAGAGGGAGGGGTAGATATATATATATATATATATATATATATATATATATATATATATATATATATATATATATATATATATGTATACATATATATTTGATGTATAAATACTTATAAACATTTATTTACATAATATTTCTATTTTACGCAAAAAACGAAGGATGTTAAGTAAGAGTTTGTGAACAGGATGTTGTGGCTCAATAATGATAAGGTGAAAATGCAATAAATTTATCTTCCACTCCACGTGGTTGACTCGAGTTAATGACACAAAAAATATACCAGTAATCACATATTGATTCTTAGCATTCATCGAGGAAAAAAAGAAAATATAAACATAAAGGAAATAATTTAATCAACGATTAAGTTGGGCATTGATAATGGAAATGGATCATGAAGCAAAATGTATGTTGTTAAGAATCCCTGCCAACTCAACATATTTATATGATCCATGTAGTGGTGTAGCACATTTCAATATTAGCAAACTATTTAGGAGAACTTCATCCGAAAGGAAACAGGTATTTTGACTTATGATCTGAGGAGTCAACTGTGGAGTAGAAGTGAAAGTTCTGTAAATGAACAAAGTAAGGGGTTAAAATTCATCTTAAAATACCCGGCCTGAGATGGTTGGGACTGCAGGACTACGCGCGGACTAATCCAAATCTGTTAAGCTCTCGGATATGAATTTGCCACATTATTAGGATGAAGACAGTATTTGAGAAATATCTCCAAGCTCGCGGGTCATATTTTAAGGCATCTCTCCAAGCTCCACTTGGATGTCTGAATACAACTGGGTTTTCCCAAGAGATTCTCTCACCGGAAACTTGTGATTCTGTAGTTTTCTCTCTCGGGAGGATAAAATTTCGTGCCATTTTGATGCCCGTACATTTAGCCAATTTTTATGACTTTGGGGGAATGTTTGATATTGATGGGACAACCGAATTAGGTTTTTCCATTGTACTGAAGCGGTTCTTGGATCCTACGGAGATGATCCTACATTCCCAATTATTAGAATGAAGATTGAAAATCCGAATAAAAATATGAAAAGGGGCATATTTACACATTGGTTCTCCACTTTGAACTGAGTATGAAAGGGCTGGAAAGAGAAAGTAAATCCTAAATGGTGGAATAACAAACGTGTAGTGGAGTGCAAATGCTTAATAATACAGATGAGAATGTCAGGGAGATGCGAAAAAATGCATATACAGAGGGAAACAAATTAGACGGGTGATTAACCATGATAAGAAAGCAAGAAATGAAGCATTTTGACACGAATGAGGATCCGGATAAGAACATAAAGTTGCGGAAGGAAGTGAGAAACCAAAAGAAGTATACCTGTGTGAACAACAAGGATAAAGATGAGGTCAAAAGTAAATGATAAGAGTACTATGAAAAACTGTATAATGCGTGTCTGAAAGATATCGTGAATGTTAATAACTTCTCAGAGGGATTAACCCCAGTGCTGTCTGTATCAGTGTATTGAAGAGATAAAGTTCCAATGCGTTGATATTGCTGTGAGTAAATAATATAGTCGCTGAGATGCTGAAAAATGGAGGTGATTATATTCGGTCTGGTGGCTGTGTGAAGGGTATTTAAAAGTGGGAGTGCCTGGGGACAAAAAGAATGCCAGTATAGTACATTTGTATTAGTGTAAAGAAGACAAGGATGAATGCAAAAACTATAGAGAGAAATCTGTTGAGTGTTTTAGGAAAATTCTCTGGAAAACTGTTCTAAATATAAAGTAAAAACTAATGAGGCCATCTCTAGAAGGAAGTTTGTAAAGAGAGATCTGCACAGAAAGTGGTGAAGTAAAAAGTAAAATTCTGTGGAAGTTATATAACCAGGGGAACTTGTGGAGAAAATAGGGATGGGAAGGCGCGCAACAGCGAAGGTAAGTGTGAGATGGTACGCACTTTACACCTGGCTTCCCTCTTGCTGGGGTATAAGAAGGGTGAGGTAGTGATAGGGAATGAGAAGGTGGGTTTAGAGAAGGGTGTGGCAGAAACTTCCTAAGAAACAAGGAATAAGATAAGATGTGTGAAGTTTATGTTGGGCTCATGAATCGGGCTAAAGGTTATGATTACATTCATATGGAAGCACTATGGCAGATTCTAACAATGTATGGAGTGAGTGCTAAACTATTGGATGATGCGAAGAGTAATTATGTTGGAGTTAAGGCATGCGTTTGGGTGAAAGATGTCCAAAAGGAGTTGTTTGACATTACGGTGGCCGCGGTGGTAGTAAGAAAAGGCTGTGTAATGTTGTCATTCTTGTATATTCTTATTGATGTACTGAGAGAAATAGAAATGATATTCGGGGAAATAGGCTTTATATTGATGAGGAATGTTGGGTGATGATTTCTGACTATTTTGGCTATGCTGATAAGATGTTGACGGTGTATGTGAGAGGGTGTGTTTAGGTCCTTCTGCCTGGCATTAACCCGAACTGGATTAGATAGTTTTAGTGGGGTTAATCAGCGCCGACACTCTTTAGGAAAGTGTGAGATGTTGAAGGTTGCAGTCTTTCTATCTCAGTTATTATTAGAGTTACCTTTAATGGAGGATATAGTGAAATTGAAAGCGAGATGGTGTCACCTAGGTGGATAATGATCGATTTGTAGATAAGCCAAAAGTAGAAAGAGCAATGGATACAAAAGACGAAGTAGGGCAGGCCCCCGGACGACAAACACTAGTAAAAAAATCTCTCAAGAATTGGAGTGTAGAAACATATTAACACACCTAGAAGCTGGACCTGGGATTTAATGGAAGGTTGAAATGGCATTGGCGCTCGTCAGAGGTAGATATCACGCGAAACGAATCCGAGATTTCCACCTGCTTATTGTAAAAAAACATTTATTTTATGTACTTTTACAGGAATATATAAACCAATACTATATCTTACTAGTCTACTATTTTTGGTTATTGTAAACTAGAATAGGTATCTGGCGTTGCCCGAGATAAAAAGTCCTGTCGCAATAGATACAGATGAATATTGTTTGAAATTCTTAGATTGGGACAAAAATATATTTCCTGGCTGATTATTATTTGTTGGGTGAAGACAGATTCAGTAGAGTTCCGCACTGTCATTATCATACAATATCGTATAATATACTTACAATGAGTAAACATTTCACCGTGCGCACCCCGAAGTTTACGCACATGCGCGAATGGCCGTTAGTTATGAGCGAACAACGTTGTGGTCGCAGGAACGAGCGTCTTTCAATACAAATAATTATTTAATGGTTGAGAGCATTCAATTCAATATTTTAAGTCTTATTACCGTAATAAGTATAAGAATGTATAGCATTTGTTGTAAGAATGGTTGTTTTACAGATACCTTTTGAACTGTGATAAATTCCATGTTATTCCGCCAGACCACCCTGTGGTAATGATATAAATTACCTAGAAACCTTTATTTGGGACACTAGTTTCGGAGGGCAATAAATGACCAAATGTGAATCGTAGTATCACTTTTAGGTTGGATTTCATGTACACAAGAGGAACAGTGTACACTGAATATGTAACACACAAAACGAATCAATAATATGTGAGACAATACCGACAGAACAAACCACACACCATAAAAAGACCCTAAATTGTGGTTTCAGAATTAAGGTGCAGCAAAGACCCTAAGGTCGACTCGAGGCCATTGCAAAAGAGGGAGGAAGGAGAGGGAAAGGATTATAGTGCGAGAAAAAGATGTATAATTATAAATGGAATATCATTTATACGCATTAAATATTCTTAATCATTTAATACGTTGAAGAAATATTTATCGATTTATTCTAAACGTATTGACTCGGGTGCTTTTAACTACTTGCCAGGGGAAATTATTCCATATTTGAGTTATCCAATGCTAGAAAATACTATAATCGTAGTATTAAATCTCTTGTTAATTAGTTCAAATCTATTATTTTTAGTTTCCGCTCGATTATGTAGCACAAATGCAATTCATACTTAATATTAGTAAAGCGGTTTAGTTTAGTTTAGTTTAAAAGGTCCGATTAGTTGTCTGCGCAAACGACGATTTTACAATGAAAGCTGATTAAAATCTGTCTGTCTCTCTTTATATATGTTATCAGCGATTAGTTTGTCGGTCTACACTGAATGCATTCTAAGATTGCTATGTTCTATTAAGGGATTTTTCATTGCTAATCTTATATTCTAAAGACCAGAAAGGTGATAATCCGAAGAAGACACATCAGGAGAGTATTGCGGTTGAAATAATAGTTCCCAACAAAGACTATTGAGTGTATCTCGCAAGTCGTGTGTAATATGTAGCCACACATTGTCTTGCAGAAAAACAAATATCCTAACCAGTTGGCCAGCGCTTGCTCCTTTCGAGTATGTACACCTTGAAATCTTTGCAGTTGTGCGACGTATACTTCACATTTTGGTCATTAGATAATCAATTTGGCAATGAAAAAATCTTAGATAAGGACTCACTTGAAGAAACCGAATTTTTACATCAAAGCCAATGTTGTTTTATTTATGAGTTCCCAACATATTTTTGGGGAGAAAGTTCTCTGAAATGGATAGAAATTAGTTTGTATCGCAGGTAACCAATAAAGTTCATGAAATTTTTGTTTCTCTTTTATTAGTTACTTGATAAATGCAAAACCCTCAACTATGTACTCCAGGACTCTGTTTGTTTTTTTATGATGCGACAATACATTGCTTAAAAGTTTTATATCACTCAAAATTAAGACAATCAAATCCTATTCACTATAACCGCAATTAGATTATGACTACTCATGTTTAGATCTACTGGCTGTTTTGATAATCTCGCTGCTTTTTAGTTTACAATCATCTCCCACTTTTTTTACAAATTAATTTGTTTTGTAAACTCTGAAATTCCCTTTGATAGTTCGATATTTCTCAATTTTGTATTGCCAGCAAATTTAACATTTTGTTTGAATGTAATTTCTTACTTTCTACGAATCATATAATTTAAATTAGACCAAGAACATTCACATACTCATGATTTTCGCGCTATTAAAGGAAGTGAGAACCAACTCAACCACTTATGGAGTGGAGCGGGTAATTCAACTCCGTTAATTTGTGCATATTGATGCTGTAACATCTAGACACAAAACTCAACCCTCCTCTTTCTAGTACTACATCGTGGTCATAATAGCAATGAGCGCTTGATGACACAGTTTCGAATCCAACTCCTTTATTCATTTTCATATAACGGTGCAAACTAGTTTTCCTTATTTTCTTCGTTTCTGTCTCCCATTTTCTTTCTTAAGCTTTCAATGGTTCACGTAATATTTTCCTTAGCATTTTTCCTGGTTGTGATACCAGTTTTCATTTCTTTGGGCCATTAAATACATCTATTATATATCACGTTTCATGTGATTTTCAATTATATATATATATATATATATATATATATATATATATATATATATATATATATATATATATATATATATTGATGAGGATTGCTTCTAGAAAGCCCTAAATTCAATGTTAGCAGAAATTTGCAGGTGTTCAAATGGTGGAATTGAGGCTCTTAAACTGTAAATGAGGTCATTTGATGATGCATACGACAACTAGAAATTATAATTACTGAACATTCGAAGTTTGCTGATGAATTAAATTTATTCCAATAGTGTTATATGATTATATTAAGGGTTAATACACGAGACAAAATCATCTCTCTGCTTCTGCTCGACATCAGAACACGATTCTCATGTATGAATTCACCCTCATAAAATCCCGAAACATCGAGGCTCTAATACATACCCCAACGATGCAAAAGAGAAAAGAGAAGACTACTTGGAACGCCATGTTTAGGCAGCGAGCGCGGCTCATTTGACCCACCTCCATTCCGAAGGACATACAGTTCTTTTACGCATGTCAATAAACTATAAAAACGTCTTCGAAGCGTGAATCTTTATTATTTATCATTATGTCCAATTACTTGGGCATAATTAATAAAGCGATACTTCGGACTTCAAGCATTCCCAATAATGAATAACAAAAAAGATATATATTTGAGTTTCGTAAAAGGAAACAAAGGAGGTAGAAAGAAGCATGATGTTTACGGTGACGGCTGGCGAAGGCAGAGCGTAATCCTTAGGCAACCGAAATAAGTCCGATAAAATGTAAATAAACCTTATTTGGAGTCCTAAGATAAAAAATAAGTCCAATTTTAATATTCTGAATTGAAAACTATTCCGTCTTATTATTGTGTCAAATACAAAATAAACCTAAGATACCATTGTTTCAGTATCCGCCTTGATTCCTAATGAGATTTTCCATTGGCGTTTCAGAAATTTCCTAATGACTCTGATTCCGCTGACGCGTAGAACCTTTTTGCTGTCACTCGCTTTTCTCTTTGGCGTTCGAAAATATCGCCCGCTTCCAACATGAATACCACATTGACCTCGCATATTTTGTGGCTTCTTTCGTGATGCACGTGATTACAGTCTCTTACTTTGACTGCCCAGTCAATATATCGATTGATTGGCACCGTCTCTGCACCTCAAAATTGCCTTCTTGAGTCATACTATCGGGTGCAGAAGGAATCTTGCTGGCAAAGCCCAATGCAAGGGACAAGTTTAACCCTGCATGACAATTTACATAGTTCTGTTTAAGGGATTGCGGAGGGGTGGGGAAGGTGGCTATAGCTGGATGTTGTGAGCATCTTTGAAAGTTTTTGGATAAACAGCCTCGTTGTTGAAGCATGCTATGATTTTTATTCTGCTGCTCCACTTTCTTATCTTGTTTTCTTTTATTTCTTATTAACACTGAGGACCATTTTCGCTTTGGACATCGTTGGCTCTTTCTCTCTTAATAGGTCAATTAGTTTCGACCGAGTTTGATTTCATTTCGTAGCAACCGAAACAAATGCGCAATCAACAAAGCAAATATACTGAGTGCATAAAATTGAAAGTGTATCATAATAATAAATAACCACAAAAGTCAATTGCAACTATAAAAGGATGACAATTAATTGAATAGTATGCGTTTATCTTCAGTTCACAAGCACATGGCAAACTTCTAGGGGCAAATCATTGAATTATTAAGTTATTAAAGAAAGCGATTTTATTCCATTATATTTCCACTATACTTTTTTCTTGATTTCACCGAAATACAGCATTAATTACCAATGTGATTATTACAAAGACTACCGAACCGACCAAATGCAAGAAGTGAAGAACGGAAGACAAGTCATAAAAACAATTAATAATAGGCATGGGTAGAAAAGAGAAGGAAAAACCATAATAATTTGCAATCAGTTTCGTTTTTTGTGCCCGGAGTGAGGCTGAGTAGATGAAGAATTCCATGCAGTCATGTCCGAGACGCAAAGCAGAGAAACGAAAAAATCTAGCTAGGATTCAGGCAGAGAAAAATGACCTTTTCCATGAAAGACTATCAGTTAGCTAACTGGCCCAGGGGTGGAAAAATCATTGAAATGTTGGGGATGTGAAAAGAATGACTAAAAACTAGAGTTGATTGAAGGTGGGATGTGCTGACGAGCTTTAAGTTTTCAATTGATCTGCTCGTAGCATTTAACTATTTTCCTGCACGGGGTTCCTGTTCCACTACTTCGATCTATTTCTAGTTTTGTACTTTGTTTTGGAATCTCATTTGTTTCACTACCAAGAATTCTATTTATTTTCAATATCTCAGAACTTGACATACCTGTGGCTAGCTTGATGATGGTTGATGCGATTTGATATAGTTAACTAATTTCTGAATGCAGTTAAATGATTTTTTTATTAAAGAGTGAGGATAGAACGAAACGAATAATCTATACGATCAATAAAATCTCCAAATAAATAAGCATAGGTAACTTGGGTTACCTTTCTATCCGGATGCCCAGTTTAAAAATATATACAAAAAAATAGAACCGGCCTATCGTCCAATGATCCAAATTCCCTTTTAAATTCGTCCTCGGGATTCTTATCTTGCCTACCAGATGAAGACTTGCTCTCCCTTTATAAACGACGCTTTGGTGTTCCGATCGAATCTCTCAGTCCGCTTTTCGGAAGACTACAATAGTTTGGCCTTGAAACGGATCTCAGACAAGCATCTGGAACGGTTAAATGTGGTATTTCTTTATTTAGAAAGCTTCTGCCCTGTCCGTGCGGGCATGGTTGGCTTAATGCAGCTTTCTTAGAATACTGAAAGAAGTGCCCAACGGTCCCCTGGGTCGCTAGGATTGAATAATTGGAATAATTCTTCGCTGTGCTACTCATAACGAGAGGTTCATTTTAAGAGAGGTTCATTCTATATTTTATACGTGCGTTTGCGATGCGTTCATCGCTTGCCACATGGCCAAGGGGCTGAGTGCCAATGAACACTACCAGAGGAAGTATCACTATTTTGAAACCATTTCTTCCATAGCCCATGGGATCCGTGACGACATAGACGTACGCACGTCAACATCGACGCACAGACAGACATTTATACATAGAACAGACACACGCACACACCCGGTTGGATACACAAATTCCCGACCGGCCGGTCTAGCCATAAATTGCTGTACCTTGACTTCAACCGGTTTAAGAGGGAGATATTGCGTCGCTTGGCAACAGGCAACGTTAGCTCGGCACGAATTTTCATTAATTTCCTTCGCAATCTTTATTCAGAGCAAATTCATTATTCAATCGATATTTGTCGAGGTGAAGCGACGCCTTGGTGGATCGAAGTGGGAAGTAGTACATCCATCTCTACCCATTAAAAACTTATTTAGTGATTTAACTGAAAGCGAATCTGAGGGAGGCCTGATATTCAGAGATAAAAGACTAAGAAAATAAGAAACAGACAGGACGTAAGACTACAAATTGCTTGGAGATTGGGAGTTCAGGAACAAAACTCAGTAACTGCAATTGCCGGCGGGTGGGGGGAGTCGCTAAAAGAATCCTTTATTATCCTTATTTAAAAATATAAAACAAATAACAACGTTGGCATCTCTAGAAAAATTATTTTGAGAAGGTTTCCAAAGAAAGTGGTGAGATAAAGGGAAGCAAAAATGTGTCGAAGGTACATAACCCGAGTAAATCAAAGATGAGATTACTTGGTGCGCTCGTGATTGGGAGCGGGCAAAAAGTATTATTGACACCAGTTATTAAAATCTGCGACGTACATCTTCCATCCGAGTTAATTCATTGCTGCAAAAAGACAACAAGAATTTTATTAGAATAAAATATGATATAATGCATTTGTATAGCGCTCTTCGGAGACGCGGGCTTCCACAGAGCGCCTGTCTAATATTGAGAAAAGTCTTGACGCAAAGGATCGGTAATGGAGGCGTTCTTAAGGGTACCAATATAAAGAAAGGGGTCTATAAAGGGCCGCCGGCCTTTCATTCCACGACTTAAAAGCAGAATAAAAGAGCCGCACATAAGAGGTACTTGTAACAGAGAGGAAGAACCAGAACGTGTCTGGAGATGTTTGGTGAAGAAGACATGTAGGAAGAGGAGGTGTTACTTAAAACCCTGTAAATAAGAACTTTATAAAGACGTTGAAGAAGAGTTGTCAGAAAAATGCATTGCACGAGAAAAACATCGCTAGCGGAGAAGAACCCGGGTTGCATAGTTTTGAACAAGTGGAAGAGGTAGGAGAATGCAGGCATAGGCTCTAGCAAGAAGGTTGCAGTAGTTAAGAAAGAAAGTAACGAAAGCGTGTATGGCCATCTTGAAAATTCTACGAGTGAGGTGATCGGATACGGCGAAGACATTGGAGGAGGCAGAGAGAAAACTTGCAGACACGAGTAACATGATCCTTGAATGAAAGCTGACTCGTAAAGGTGACGCCTAGGCTTTTAACAAAGTCAGAAAGGGAAACTGAAGGGACGACCGAGGTTCAGAGAAAGAGCGAAAATTTTACAGCAAACAATGCCGGACCCTGTACTAACCAACAACACCTTAGTCTTATCGTAGTTCCCCGAGAACTATTCCCTGATGATCTCGGAAGCAGAGGATAATTATAAGACTCAGTGAAAGAAGTGGGAGGAGAAAGAGAGGTAGATGGGGGCGTCATCATAGAATGAATTGATAGATGGTGGTGTGGGATAAGAGGTAGGAGAAAGATACGAAAAAGGAGCGAGCAAAGGATCAAGCCTTGTGGAACACCAAAGCAATCTTTGTCGGTTCAGAGAACGACACGAACCATTCATCGGTGGTTCCAGAAAAAAAAAACATATTTAGAAACACTTCAAGAGTTGTTAATAATAATACCCATTAAATGAAGAAAAAAATGCAATATAAAAATATATATTCTAACAAGTCATCATTTTGAATCTACTACTGACGTTACCTAGTCTAAGTGATGGTTGATGTTATTAATCACAGGGTCTCGTTTTTATATCAGTTAATTATTGAGAAAGAAATGGTATTTGTATAATCCAACAAAGGAAGCCCACTCATATAAGACTGATATGATCAGAATGGACAAGAATTTAAATAAGTGAATAAAAGGATAATTCGAAATAAGGTCGATGTTAACAAGCTTTGTTGCAACAGACTCCGCCCGTCTTATATAGGGGTCCTGTCCTGACAACGCTAAGAGAGGTCCAAGGCAAGGTTATAAGAAGGATATAGCCGCTTAAAGGTACCCCACTGCTTATGCATTCTTCCTCATACACTGAGTCTCGGTGTTGGACTCAATGCGTCTTCAAAATGTCCCAAAGCAATGTATCCTAAATGCGCCGCCAAATCAATGTGCCTAAATTATCTCAGTAATTAGGTATCCACTCAAGATCCAATTCTCGTGTGCGTGTATCTAACCTGGAGCACGGACATAGCTAGCTTGTGTACACAAATTAAAAATTTTATCAATTACTCAAAAGGCATGACAATACGAGTATGTGCAGTCCAATGAAAGATTCGAATCCGTAGTGGTGTTTGACGGAAGAAATGGATTCTGACGTCTTCGGAAAGAGGATAAGGAAGAAAGAAGTTAAAATGGGAAGAATGATAAGAATTTCAGTGCGATGAAAAAAATCGCCCCTAAGAAAATAAATTCTCACCATGGATCAATAATACTTTAAAGTTTTCTATAGGGTAAAAAATTGACTATTATCCCTTGTTAAAGAGAAAGAGTAATAATGCAACCCGCAAAACTAGCGGCAAGCAAAAAGCAAAAGAAGAAAAGCAAAATACATAAGAAAGTTGATCTATCTACAACGCGTAAATAATAGAAATCTAATTAGGGATTCTATGGATCCTATTAAAATGGCAAGTAAGAGCTGGTCAGCGACAAAAGAAGTATTGACCAAATAATAAATCGGAAATTTTCTGAATCGTTCCTACAGGAAGCCAAGCCACACTGCTTTTTCGAACTTTTAGATTATATAGATAAAAAAAAATCTGTAGAAATTGGTAGAATACATGAGGCCTATTAAGTTAGCAAATGTTACGCCAATTTTTAAAAATGGTAAGAAATTTAGTCCCACAAATCATAGACCAATATGCATAACGTCAGTTTTGGGTAAGCTTTTGAACACTATTGTATGAGACAAAATCGTAGATCACTTGAAAACCAATTTGATTAAAGATAAACAACTTAGTTTCAGAAGACGTCGCACAAGTTTAACGAGTTTGTTTGAATTTTCACGATATGAGAGAAAATATTATCTCCATAAAGCTCTAGACATTATTTATTTTAATTTAAAAAAAAAAGGTCGATTCGCCTCTACATGGGGGAATTCTGGAGAAGCTTAGAGCGCACGGGATAAGAAGCAGTCTATTGCATTCGATCGAGAATTGGGTTAGAAACCGTAGACAGAGGGAATAAATGGACAATCGTCTGGAGATCAGTTTCGGCTTCCGCATTATTTCTTATCTTTGTAAACGACACCTACGAGATTACTAAGTAAGATTGCCAAATTCACAGACGATGCTAAATTAGCATTTTAATTAGCATTTTACATGTTAGGTGAATTTTAATCTTCATAAATGCAAAGTAATGCACATATAATATTGGCCAAAACTAGATTGCAAAATACCAAAATCTACCTTTTCTTAAAAATACTCATTTAACTTCCAGGAAAATGCGCATAATATTCTTTAAAATTTGTCTTTGATAGTTTTCAAGTTTCATTTCGTAAAACAGTGGATAAAAAAGTTATGGAGATTATATAATGTGTATTTGAAGAAAAACTGCGTCCCAAACTCGCAAACGATAAGTATAAATGCCGCCATAACCACAATACAACATAATTATCTATACATAATGGAGCAAAATATTAATAAGAGGTATGTAGGCCCTTGTTCGGAATGATTTGAGCAAATATTTGACCGCAGGACTTCAATTTGTCGCATTGTTTGAGTGAAGATTTCTTCTATCCTTCTTCAAATCTTTGCCAGAGATCTTTAACATTTTCTATCGGGTTTAAATCAGGGTTCTGGGCAAGCCAGTTTACGACGTAAATATTTTCCGCATTCAAGAACTACCTCACCGTCTTTGCTGTGTGGCAGGGAAGAGTGTGTCCTCTATGAAAACAGACTCACGTGCTCCCAATGTTTGGAGAGAAGGGATCACATATTCCTGAAGCAGATTCTTGTTTAGAGGAGCGTTTAATTTGTTACGTAAACGGACGAGCGCAGACTCCATCGCTTGAAAACATGCCCCACCCCTTAACGTTTCCACCTACAAATTTAACTAGCTTTTTCTTGTATGTGAAATTCTATCTTTCACCTCTATGCCTTGCATGCTTATTCTCATCCCATGCAAAGAAATTAAATTTGTTTTCGTCGCTAGTAAACACTATTTACCATTTTTCATCACCCCCCATTTACTCTTTTTTTTTAGTTTTGTGTTTCTTAGCAGGAGAGTTTACTATGAGTCCCACATCTCTCAAGTGCCAGGAAACAGTCTGGTTAGACGCATTCAGGTTGCTGTTCATCAACATCTGTTGTATAGTGCGATCTTCCCTCAGAATGGATTTTCAAGAGCAACCCATTTACTTTGCTTACTATCAGAACCCTGTAGCTTCATGGACCTGAACTTGTGTCGTTACCATGATAAATGAAAAAATACCATCAGTAGCAGTCTAGAATACAAATGGTACGGTTTTGACATATTTTCTTTACGATTTTCTTTACGTGTAAACCTAAAATTATAATTTATTGGGCTCATATTTTATACCGAAGGGCTATATTAAGTGTTTGGAGGAGATGCTGTTTACCTGAATCCATTAGGTGTCCATTGAAAGGCCTTACGTGTGCCAAAATGACTTTGCACCATGTCACACAAGCGCGAGGTCACACCCAGTCTTGGCTGTCAGATATAATTTCTTTGATCACCTAAATAGAACATCTGGCCTCCCAGCTACTCAGACTGTAGCCCCCTGCAATAATATGTGTGGGGCATGTTTGAAGGAGAGACCAAGAAGTGCCCGGGTACCACTAAGATTGAGCTTAGGTCTAGGATTAATTCAGTTTTCATCCAGGTAAATAAGCACGCCGTCGAGAAGGCCTCTATAAATGAACTCACTGTGTTATTTTCTTTTATACTGAAGTTAGACGGCAAATTACCCATCGCACACTCTAGATAAACATACCTAATAGGTTTACTTGAAATAGACGGGAAGTAAAGACATCCACACACACACCCAGATAGGGAAGAGGGAGTTTTAACTTCACCTATGCCATAGCCCAGGATCGGGAAAGAAATCATCACCCAAATATTCCTTGGCGATGGTGGTCAGTAAAACAGCCACAATTATTCCTAAAATTTGAATAATAATATCATAAAGCGAACCAGGTGAAGAAGGGGAATCGCATTTGCTAAAAACTTGGCGAAATGTGTTGAAATAGTGAAACAGAAGAGGTTAGATAGACAAAAGGAGGGTAGAGGGCCAAAATCTATCATTTCGACAATATGATTATTATAATACGATTTAAAAATTTTGAAACTGCGTCAAAATAGCTAAACAAGCAAAGGGAGAATTTAAATATAAGATTAGAGCAATAGTAATTCCAGTTTTTAAGTTAGTCGTGCAGCCTCAGCTGGAATGTGGAGCTTAGTTATAGTCTCATGATTTTCAAAAATATATTGTTACATTGGTGAGGGTATAGCGAAGGACGTTAAAGCTCATTCCCAAGCTACGAAACAAACTCTATAAATATAGACTTAAAGAATTGAAATTACTCTCACTTATAGATTAACACTTTTGCTGCCAATTGATAGAAGTCTTCGACTCTGAAAGCCAACGATAATATAGACTTTGATTTACTTATTTGAACGCGCTGAAAACAAAACTCGAATGAATGGTCATAAATTGAAATTAAAACGTTATTAGACGAATATCGTGGAAAACGGAGCTAGTTTTTCTTTGTTTTTGGTATGCCAGCATAACTTTAGCGAAATTCTCCTCGAAACGTTAAAAACTCAACAGTTTGCGTTACCGAGGCTCCAGCCTCTTTACAAGTAAGAAAGATCATACATTTCTACATACAAGTATGTGTACTGATGCACAGATCTGTAAAAAAGAGAGAAGCATCTAGGTTATTATCAAGTGCAAAATGTCTGTAGTGCACACATATATACATAAGATTTATGTATTTTGGGATTCTTATTTATGTCCAAACGTTAGCCAAAAAATACAAGGCTCAAAATATCTCATGTTTCCATTATTTTGTCCATAGCCTTGGACTCAATGTTCAAAATTATGTATATTGGACAAACATCTATTTAAGTATTAAAACACCAATATTAAATTACACTCAATACTAACCATGATTAACGAGCTTTTTACTTTCTAATCTAAAGGACATCCAAATGATTTCTTGCCTTACTTTCCTCACTTTTCCTATGATTAACCATAGAGCGGATCTATATATAGGTCATAGCGCATCTAGATTCTATCATTTCGATAATTCTAAGTACAGAACAGATTTAAACAGTCCAGGAAGACGTTCGTACAAAGAATACAACACTGCGGAGTACAAACGAGACTAGTACGCCATGTCCGTTTTGGAATAGAGATGGAGAGGAGGTCGTCAACCTTATTAGCGCGATGCTGCAATCGTGTGATGACGAACGACTCTGCAAACCAAAATTTCAAAACAAAGGCCAACGCTTCTTTATTGGCACAGTAAATAAAGATACACCATGTTTTCTTGTCCGAATGACGGAATCAACAGTGGTCTTTTCTGTTACTGCTATTTTTGTTTATTCTGCTTCGGCATTGTTCTTACTTACTTAAAACTAAAAGGCGAAAACCAACGAGTGCATCTCCACAGATCAACATGGCGTTGATGGACAGGATGGCAAGCAATCATTCAGATGGTTGCTAATAGTATACCTGGCGTCACCTTACTGGGGAATCTTCTTCTGACATCTATTTTTGTTTTGTTTCTTAGTTTTTTAAGTTCTTCATTTCCGCCTGCCTATTGCACGGGATTTCTGCAACAGGTTGGGAGCAGCCTACTGTAAAGGCTGTCGCGCGAATCGAAAAATGCCCTTAAAAAAAAGCCAATAAAGGGTAAATAATGCATTTTTGTACACAATAAGTGGTAAATAATACATTTTCTACAGGGTAATGCTGTTCGTGCGTAGCTATTATTTAATTTACGAAAAAAAAGGAACTAGTGATTTACAATGGGCTTACTTCGTTCAATAGGGAGAGTAAATGTGAGAGAAAACAGGAAGGAAAAAAAGTTCAGTACAATATTTCTACACAAAATATTCTCTCTCTTTCCCTCCCTTTATCTTCTTCCTCTCTCTCTCTCTCTCCCATTATCTCCTTTTCTCCCTATCCTTCACTTTATTTATCTCCTTTTCTCTCTCTCTCTCTCCCATTATCTCCTTTTCTCCCTATCCTTCACTTTATTTATCTCCTTTTCTCTCTCTCCCTCACTTTATATGCCTTTCTCTCTCACACAGACACACTAAAGAACACAATCACTTTCTCCCTTTCTTTTTTTAGATATAAACACTATTTCCTTAAGTCAGACTTGGCGCCTGGCACCGTTCCATCTGGTGTGCCATCGCAGTAGCACTTTTATAGACTCGTTGCCCAGCGATCGCGGGAGAGCAGGTGTCTGGCGTTCGAACCCTCACCAATCACCCCCATCAAGGTCAGCTAAGAAAAGCCTGAAAATTTCACTTTTGTTTCCGTCCATTCCTTTCACTCCAAACTTTCGTGGGCCATTTGAAGCTTGAGCTTCATCCCGACTCACTACTCGACAAGCACCGAAGCTCTAGTCTGATATGGGTTTACTACCATTTCTGTCTTCTCGTTCATTCTTCTTATGCAGCTTTATCCTTTCTCTCGCACTTCATATTCTTCATTAATATAATGAGAGATTTTACCCAGTAATAACGATAAGGGATCATTTAAGGGTTTATTTTAATGTTTTTCAAAAAGGACAAAACCATGTTCAGGAATCTTCGCCAGAATGTTTTTGATAAAATGTTAGTGAATTTCAAGGTAGTGAAACTATGTGAAAAGTCTATTAGGGTAGAAGTGAGGGGAGGGGGAATATCCATATAGGAGACTATTTGGGGTGTTGGGGACAGAAAAGACACAGAGATCTCTTGGACTACTTTCCTCAGGGAAATCAGGCCTGTCTGCAGGGCGTGGCAAAGGACATTTTCCTAAGCGTGAATATAATGGACCATCAAATCCTGCCTTGAGGATAGTGAAACTGCCTCGCTAGTGGCAAATTTGACGGGGTTGTTTATCCTGAAAATTACCACTAACTTCGTTGGGTGTTTGCTCTTCTACCTCACAACCAAACTAGTTGCGAACAAAAATCCAAAGAAAATTCGTTAACTCCGCATACACTGTTAATATTTCGAGTGCTACAAGGGCCCCTGCACACAAGGCCACAATGGTGGCGTGTTTTTTTTTTCCCGGGCACCAGACACACCACCAAACGGGTTCATTCTCATCATGGCCGTTCTGAAAGTCGCGTCTCGTGTAAAGAACTCAATTAGGTTCCTCTGATTTATGTGGTTGCGAGGAAAGGCATTTTTGTCCACGACCAAGCTGCTGGCAGGTAGCGCGGCCAGATTTGTGGTGGCGAGGAATGGCGTTTTTGTGCACAGCCAAGCTGCTGGCAGGTAGCGCGGCCAGATTTGTGGTGGCGAGGAATGGCGTTTTTGTGCACAGCCAAGCTGCTGGCAGGTAGCGCGGCCAGATTTGTGGTGGCGAGGAATGGCGTTTTTGTGCACAGCCAAGCTGCTGGCAGGTTGCGCGGCCAGATTTGTGGTGGCGAGGAATGGCGTTTTTGTGCACAGCCAAGCTGCTGGCAGGTAGCGCGGCCAGATTTGTGGTGGCGAGGAATGGCGTTTTTGTGCACAGCCAAGCTGCTGGCAGGTAGCGCGGCCAGATTTGTGGTGGCGAGGAATGGCGTTTTTGTGCACAGCCAAGCTGCTGGCAGGTAGCGCGGCCAGATTTGTGGTGGCGAGGAATGGCGTTTTTGTGCACAGCCAAGCTGCTGGCAGGTTGCGCGGCCAGATTTGTGGTGGCGAGGAATGGCGTTTTTGTGCACAGCCAAGCTGCTGGCAGGTAGCGCGGCCAGATTTGTGGTGGCGAGGAATGGCGTTTTTGTGCACAGCCAAGCTGCTGGCAGGTAGCGCGGCCAGATTTGTGGTGGCGAGGAATGGCGTTTTTGTGCACAGCCAAGCTGCTGGCAGGTAGCGCAGCCAGATTTGTGGTGGCGAGGAATGGCGTTTTTGTGCACAGCCAAGCTGCTGGCAGGTAGCGCGGCCAGATTTGTGGTGGCGAGGAATGGCGTTTTTGTGCACAGCCAAGCTGCTGGCAGGTTGCGCGGCCAGATTTGTGGTGGCGAGGAATGGCGTTTTTGTGCACAGCCAAGCTGCTGGCAGGTTGCGCGGCCAGATTTGTGGTGGCGAGGAATGGCGTTTTTGTGCACAGCCAAGCTGCTGGCAGGTTGCGCGGCCAGATTTGTGGTGGCGAGGAATGGCGTTTTTGTGCACAGCCAAGCTGCTGGCAGGTAGCGCGGCCAGATTTGTGGTGGCGAGGAATGGCGTTTTTGTGCACAGCCAAGCTGCTGGCAGGTTGCGCGGCCAGATTTGTGGTGGCGAGGAATGGCGTTTTTGTGCACAGCCAAGCTGCTGGCAGGTTGCGCGGCCAGATTTTTGGTGGCGAGGAATGGCGTTTTTGTGCACAGCCAAGCTGCTGGCAGGTAGCGCGGCCAGATTTGTGGTGGCGAGGAATGGCGTTTTTGTGCACAGCCAAGCTGCTGGCAGGTTGCGCGGCCAGATTTGTGGTGGCGAGGAATGGCGTTTTTGTGCACAGCCAAGCTGCTGGCAGGTTGCGCGGCCAGATTTGTGGTGGCGAGGAATGGCGTTTTTGTGCACAGCCAAGCTGCTGGCAGGTTGCGCGGCCAGATTTGTGGTGGCGAGGAATGGCGTTTTTGTGCACAGCCAAGCTGCTGGCAGGTGGCGCAGCTAGATTTGTGGTGGTGAGGAATGGCGTTTTTGTGCACGGTCAAGCTGCTGGCAGGTGGCGCGGCCAGATTTGTAGTGATGAGGAATGGCGTTTTTGTGCACGGCCAAGCTGCTTGCAGGTGGCGCGGCCAGATTTGTGGTGGCGAGGAATGTCGTTTTTATGCACTGTCAAGCAATTGGCTAGTGGCAAAGCAAGGCGTTTTTGTGCGCTAACTAAATGGTGTCGTCACCGCATATTTAAATAAAAACTAACGGAGCTCTTCACACAAGTCGCGACTCTTAGTGCGGCCATGATGAGAATGAGTTCCTTTGGTGGCGTGTCTAGTAGCCAGAAAAACAATGATGTCTCCATGATAGCGTGGTGTCATTGGGCCGTTCCTTTTCGCAATTTCAACTCGAGGATCTTTCTTACATTCATAACTTTCATATAAATCAGATTTAACGCCGCTAAAACTGCCCCTCTTTCACTTAGTTCCTATTAAACACAAGGGCGGCCATCATTTTGTCCACACCGAAAGCCCCTCATAGAGATGGGGTGCCATCACGTCCACTCAAGGTTCATTTCGGGCAGAAGGACCCCACCACGCCCCTCACAAACCTCCTTCACGTACGCCTATCATAAACAATATCATCCAATGCCTCCTCGTTTAGTCATTTCTCCCTCACACACACATTCACAAAATCAACCCACCTTTTACGCCGTCTTCCAACCCTTCTCACACCCTCACACTCTTTCTCATATATTCTCTTCTCCCCCCCATGCTTTTAACGTATCCATACCATCTCAGAACACTTTGAGTCACACCCTCCTTTCTACTTTTCTACACACCATAAGCGTGTCGTTCCTTACTATCAGTCTTTTGCTTACCAACCACTTCCTTTCAATTTGTCCATTTGCACTGCTACCACTCGAGAACTATCCTTCATTTTCAATACCACAGTCTCACTCACATACACCATACTCTCATGCAGCTTCCTGGCACATTCCACACTCAAACTAACTAAGGCCTTAATCGCCAGAGAAACTTTGCTACCATTTAAATCCTTGTAATCGCAATCTACTTTACCTCTAGCACGATCATTGACACTTAAAACTTCGCGCTTGTTCAAGGATGAGACCACACGGAGTTGGACATCCAATCCGAACACATTCTCACCCCCAAACACCATTTCCCAACTCTTTTCTGCAATCCTTTTTTAACCCCCTTCCTCTCATCTTCCATACTCACATATTAACACTTAAAGTATGCTCACACATACTTTTGACCTATTCATTGCTGATAAGTACCCTGCCATTCTTGTCCATGATGTTCACACCGCTATTCCTTCCCTGCTTCCTCACCCTTCTCACTTCCTTCCAGAATACCTTCCTGTTCACATCAAGATCCTCATTCATCTTCCTGTTTCCATCGGGATCATCATTCATCTTCCTGTATGCTTCGGGATCCTCGTTCATCTTCATGTTCGTAGCGGAATCCTAATTCATCTTCCTGTTCGCATCGGGATCCTAATTCATGTTCTTGTTCACATCAAATCTTCATTCATCTTCCTGTTTGCTTTGGGATCCTCGTTCATCTTCCTGTTCCCATCGGGATTTTCATCCATCTTTCTGTTCGTATCAGGATCCTAATTCATCTTCCTGTTTGCTTCGTGATCCTCGTTCATCTTACTTGTCGCATCGAGATCCTCATTCATCTTCCTGTTTCAATCGAGATCCTAATTCATCTTACTGTTTGCTTCGGAATCCTCGTTCATCTTCCTGTCCCATCGAGATTCTCATTCATCTTCCTGTTCCCATCTGGATCCTCATTTATCCTCATGTTTGCTTTGGGATCCTCGTTCATCTTCCTGTTCGCATTGGGATCCTCATTCATCTTCATGTTCCCATCTGGATCCTCATTTATCTTCTGCTTGCTTCTGGATACTCGTTCATCTTCCTGTTCCCATTGAAATCGTCATTTATCCTCCTGTTCATATCGAGATCCTAATTCATCTTCCTGTTTACTTCAAGACCTCGTTCATCTTACTTGTCGCATCGAGATCCTCATTCATCTTCCCGTTCTCTCGAGATCTCAATCTATCTTCCGTCTGCTTCGGGATCCTCGTTCATCTTCATGTTTTCATCGGGATCCTCATTAATCTTCATGTTTGTTTTGGGATCCTCGTTCATCTTCCTGTTCCTATCGGGATAGGCATTTATCTTCCTTTTCGCATCGGGATCGTCATCCATCTGTCTGTTCGCATCGGGATCGTCATCCATCTGTCTGTTCGCATCGGGATCCTGATTCATCTTCATGTTTGCCTCCGGCTCCTCGTTCATTTTACTTGTCACATCGAGATCCTCATTCATATTTCTGTTTCAATCGGTATCCTCATTCATCTTTCTGTTTGCTTCGTGATCCTTGTTTATCTTCCTGTTCCGATCGGGATCGTCATTTATCTTCCTGTTCGCATCTGGATCCTAATTCATCTTTCTGTTTATTTCGGGATCTCGTTCATCTAACTTGTCGCATCGAGATCCTCATTCATCTTCATGTTCCTTCGGGATCCTAATTCATCTTCCCTTCTACTTCGGGATCCTCATTTATCTTCCTGTTCGCATTGGAATAATCATTCATCTTACTGTTCACATCAGGATCATCATTCATCTTGCTGTTCGCATCTGGATTCTCGTTCATCTTCCTGTTCGCATCGGGATCCTCGTTTATCTTCCTCTTTGCATTGGGATCCTCATTCATCTTCCTATTTGTTTCATGATCCTCGTTCATCTTCATGTTCGCATCGGAATCCTCGTTCATTTTACTTGTCGCGTCGAGATCCTCATTCATATTTCTGTTTCAATCGGGATCCTCATTCATCTTCCTGTTCCCTCGGGATCCTAATTCATCTTCCTGTTTCCTCTGGGATCCTAACTCATCTTTCTGTTCTCTTTAGGATCCTCATTCATCTTCCTGTTTTGAACGTGATCCTCATTCATCTTCCTGTTCTCTTAGGATCCTAATTCATCTTTCTGTTCTCTTCGAGATCCTCGTTAATCTACTTGTTCGCATCAGGGTCCTCATTCATCTTCATGTTCCCATTGGGATCCTCATTTATTTTCCTGTTCGCATTCGGATCATCATCCATCTTTCTGTTGCATCGGGATCCTAATTCATCTTCCTGTTTGCCTTGGGATCATTGTTCATTTTACTTGTCGCATCGAGATCCTCATTCATATTTCTGTTTCAATCGGGATCCTCATTCATCTTCCTGTTCCCTCGGGATCCTAATTCATCTTTCTGTTTGCTCCGGGATCCTTGTTCATCTTCATGTTTGCATCATGATCCTCATTCATTTTCATCTTCATCTTCCCATCAGGATCCTCATTTATCTTCCTGTTCACATAGGGATCATCAATCATCTGCCTGTACACATCAGGATCCTCATTCATATTTCTGTTTCAATCAAGATCCTCATTCATCTTCCTGTTTGCTTCGGGATCCTCGTTCATCTTCCTGTTCGCATCGGGATCCTCATCCATCTTCCTGTTCCCTTCTGGATCCTCATTCAAATTCCTGTTCTCATCAGTATCCCCATTCATCTTCCATTTCCCATCGGGATCCTCATTCATCTTTTGTCCAAATGCTTCATTTTCTGTTATCTTTTTAATCACTCCTTTCCCTTTACTTGTCCCATTCTTTAAATCCTCATCTGCCCAATTAAGGATTTGCAACTACGCCTCTTTTTTCTCTCTCCACTACACGCTTTATACGGCCATGCCACCTTTAAACATTTTTTGGCACCATTACTCACATTATTTCCACATTTGTGTTAATGTCATCTCGCATTTACTTCCTCTCTTCTACTCTCAAGCATTTGCACATACTCTTCCCTTTCTCTCTGATTCAATAACTTTTCACTTCTGATTCTCTCTTCATTTCCACCTTTATCCCGTCTTCTCATCAATGAACCAAACAATTTAATCTGACACAGCACAATCATGCGATCAGATAATCCCATACTCATACCTTTAACAGCTTCCATATCAAATAGGCCTCTCAGCACATTCTTACTAAGCACAGATCAATCACACTCTTAAGTTCTCCGCCTCTTTTGCCCAACCTATGTGTATTTATGCACATCGTTATGTTGAAAGAATGTGCTTGCTTCAAATAAGTTTCTTTCAACACAGAACCCCATCACACTCTCTCCGGGTGTACCAAAAGCCCCAATTATCCCTTCTCTCTCTTTCTGTCACCTTTTCGTCCATTTATATCTAACATAACCACCAAAAAATATCCCTTCCACCCAATTACACCAACCCATATGTCCCAAATCATTTAAAAAACAACTTCACTTCTATCATTACAGGGTAGTTATACACTACAACCACGCACATTTTAACCGCTGCAAAATTAAAAGTCACCCACATAATTCGCGAGCTCACTCATTCATACTTAATAATTGTTACATGTCACTCCTCACTCAAAAGCATTACCACACACCCTTTACTCCTCTCACTCTAATCTACACCTGATCGCATTCGATTCTCTCCATCCCGTGCAAACTCTTCCTTTCCTTTCATGTTTGTCTCACAGAAAGCAAACATCTGTAATCTCATTGTTTTAAAGACATTGACTACCATTACTCATCTTTTCCACATCACATAACCCTTCACATTCTATACACCCAGTCGATTCACACCTTGACGCTGACCACCCTGCCTGGCTAGACGCAAAGCCCTCGATAGCCCCGCCCATTACAGCCATTATCAAATGAGTAAAACAAGGTATGCTGACCAAAAAATCGCGTGCTCTCACTTATTCTGTTATGACCTCACGACCTTCAAAACTTTCAATAATTCCAGGATTAATATTTATAGGACCTAGGCAATTCTATCATTCGAAAAAGAATGTAAAACAACATAAGGATTTTAAATTTCGTTAGAATCGGCCAAATAGTTATGATGTTATTGCCAAAACAAAAGAATTCCCGGGCTAATCTTGGGAAGAGGACTTTGACAGTTATATAATTCGAAAGAGAATGTAAAATAAAATAAAGGTTTCAAATTTTGTTAGAATGGACCGAATAATTATGATGTTATTGTCAAAACGAAAGAATTCCCGGGCTAACTTTAAGAGGACTTTGTCAATTATATCATTCGAAAGACAATGTAAAACAATATAACAGTTTCAAATTTCGTTTCAATCAGCCGAATAGTTATGATGTTATTGCCAAGACCATATAATTTCCGGGCTAACCT
Source organism: Ceratothoa steindachneri (assembly GCA_963969495.1). Lineage (NCBI taxonomy): Eukaryota > Metazoa > Arthropoda > Malacostraca > Isopoda > Cymothoidae > Ceratothoa > Ceratothoa steindachneri. Next base: position 1,775,427 of record OZ018329.1, read on the forward strand.
TGGGAGGACTTTGAGAATTATATAATTCGGAAGAGAATGTAAAACAACAAAGGGATTTAATTTTCTTTAGAATCTGCCGAATAGTTATGATGTTATTACAAAAAAAAGCAAAACGGGAACCGATTACTAAAATATTAAGATGTAGAGTCGCCTGCGACTAGACTCACACTCGAATAAAAAAAACTACAACTCAGATTGGAGACAAAACACAAAAGGTTTCCTTAAGTTTCTACATCTAAGAGTTAAAAATATTCCCAGAAGAAAAATCCCTTCCAGAGCATACACGGGTCGCCCTGCAAAAGCTCCGGTGCGGTCGTCACCCAAAACTAAACGCAAATTCTGCAAAGGTGTAACTGATATATCCATCTGTTCCTGTTGATCCCAGGAACCAGACACAATTCAACGCGTATTCACAACCTGCCTGACATATGTACAACCGAGACGAAACCTCCAAATGCACGCTTGGCGCACCTGAGGGACGAACTCCGTCCATTCGGCGGAGTTTGTTGACCCTATCGGATAGATCTTACGAGGGGCGGTCAATAAGTTTTGCAATTCGGATATAAGGAAACGAGATATGAGGAAAAGTGTTGTATTATTTTTCAATATAACTACCCTCGACTTCAATGCACTTGTGCCACTTGTCCCGGTGGCTTCGAATTCCCGACAACCAGAAATCTCCCGACTGCTGTTCAATCCACTCTTGGATGGCGAGCTGGACATCTTCATCCTTCCCAAACCGGCGTGCACGCAGTGCATCCTTGAGCTAGCGGAATAAAAAGTAGTCGCTAGGGGCCAGATCTGGACTGTAGGAGGGATGGGGTTGAGCTCCTCGAATCCGCACTCGCGCATGGCAGCTTGTGCAACTCTGGCCTTGTGGACTTTGACGACGTTGAAGTCGATCATGGGGCGTGAGGTTTCTAGGGACCCAACGGGCAGAGACCTTGGTCATAGCCAAATTGTCGTGGATGATGTTGATAACACTTCCATGTGATATTCCAAGTTGTCGCTCGATTTTTTCGACCTTCACCCGTCGATTTTCGAGGATCTTCCTCTCCAGACGAGCCACATTGTCCTCGTTGGTCACGTCTGACGGGCTTCATCTTCAAGGGACTCCCGACCATGGTAAAACTCCCTATTCCAGTGAGCAATGGTTGCATAGGAAGGGGCGGTGTCGGTGTACACTGCAACCATGCGTTCATGGATCTCTTTTGCATTCTTGCCTTCCTTGGTCAAATATTTGATCACTGCGCGGTGCTCAACCTTCTCCATTGTTGAAAAATTTGTGACTGACGATCTGCGATCAGCTACTTCTTCTTAAATAAACGAGGCAGAAGCGTGCGGCTGCAGGTCCTGACTTGTCATAACTTGTCCTAACACCCCCACAAACCGAATCGCAAAACTTATTGACCACCCCTCGTACATGGGGGAAATTTAATTAGGTAAATTTTTTTTTTTTAATATATATATATATATATATATATATATATATATATATATATATATATATATATATATATATATATATATATATATACAGTGCCCCGCAAAAGTTTACAACACACCATGGAAAACAGACGTTTATGTATTTGTAAGCAAGATACGTAAATGAAACTTTTATTACTGACAGAATACGTAATAAATTAAATCATCAGGACCATATAAAAACATTAATATAGTTTTTTGTTGAAGAAAAACAACACATATCTATTTTTATCTCTTACTCATAAATGTTCTAGAAGGAGAACATTCTTACAATTTCTAGAACTTTCTACATTAATCTACGCACATAACTTAGGGACTAGTATAAGCCATCGCGTCATTCTTTATCCGACAGCGTCTTGTAAACATTCGCACGATGAGAAACAGAAACGAATCGATGAAGATCTTCGAAAACGTATTGTGGACCTTCATAAAAGTGGCATTGGTTATAGAAAAAATATCTCGTCAGTTAGTAGTTCCATGAGTTCAGGTGGAACGATAATACGTCATTGGAAGTCTCAAAATTCTACTCTACCTCTGAACAGTTCTGGCCGTCCTCGCAAGATAACCGAACGTGCAGGGAGATTATTAGTAAGTAATATCCACTTGCATTGCTCTCACTCTCGTTATTTTTCTTCCAAACTCTAATCCCACTCCTGTACTCTTACGTTCGTACTAGCCTACTCTCATGCAACATTATGGCAAATTTCGCATTCAAACATTTTACACTTTCCAAATGTCTGGTCGTCTGCTCACCCTAGATACTTTCCGACTATTCAAAACCATGTTGTAGCAATCTGCTTCACCAGTGCCACTATCATTCTTGATACAGCTTATATAATCAAAACCTCACTTGTACAACGGCCACATAACGGACTCTGATTGCACATCCTATCTCATCGTCACAACCATTTTGATCTGAAGCTCAAAATGACAGCGCTCGCCAAGAAGAACATCTCGATATCCACGGTGTCCAGTGCCGTCAAAGAGGAGGGCGAGAAGAGTCTGAGGTGCGTGGAAAGGCTTCTGCTCACTGAATGTATGCAGTGACGTGGGTAGAAGTAGAGAGATGGGAAAAAATCAAAAATAAAGTAGTAAGAATGGCACTAGGAGCCAACTCGTATATAGAGGTAGAAATCTTAAGGAGAGAAATAGGGTGGAGTAGGTATGAAGAGAGTGTTTCAAAGATGTAAACAAGTTATAAACTGAGGCTGCAAGAAATGGGAATGGAGATTTGGGCAGGCTACGTATATGCTGTTTATAATGCATCACAGTATCATAAGAAAATGAGAGTAGAAGATAGGAAGTATGAATTAGGAGCAATATATAGGGAGCTGGGAGTAAAAGGAAAGCTGAAGTAGAAAATACTAGATAATGCACAGAGGGTCTGGAGAAGTGGATCCTTGGATGTAAAGGTACGAACTTGGAGTAAGGGAGACAACTCTTGCGAGTGGTAGACATGGAGAAGAGGGAGAAGGTAGAAGATTTGATGGTAGGGTGGGAAGGACCCAATATCCATAGAGTGAGACTGAAAGAAGAGCTGGCAACATTGTTGTGGTAATAAAAAGGTGATGGACAGGGTGGACTCAGTGTGGTGCTTGGGTTTAAATGTGGATAAAATGTAATAACAAAATAATAGAAACATTTAGAGCGACAAAGAGTGTCATAACAACCTGAACCTGGTCATAGGCGCCTACTAAACGATTCCTAGCATCATTTTCCAAAATGCTGTGAAAAAGAGATTCTTTCGCAGTTTCCAAAGCAATGAGTCCTGAACAGAGGAACAAATTGAAAAGATCAGACTTTCCCTAGGAAACCAAAACAACTTTCTATCGCCCTTTGGACGGATTTTTTGTCTGGTTTTGACCCCCATTTGTAGACCACACAGTGCTTTATCAGTGGAGGCCTACAGTTTAATCTGTCCTTCGACGAGTTGCATAGATGTATTACGAGTGTCGGGTATTACCTATAGTAAATTGATGTTTAAGAATAAAAAAAACATTTGTTTTTCATGATCACAAAAACGTGTAAATTTTGGTGAGTCGAAGGTTGACACCATACTCGACCTAGTAGCAAAAAAACAAGAACAATGAAACTCACAAAGGCCAATGTTTCGTGCCGTTCTTCTCTTTCATGCGATTTTGTCACCTCGAACAAAGTTATTTGGCCATTTCACGGAAGACACATTTTCTTGTCATTGCCAAATTCTGGACCTGAATAACCCTTGAAATTTTTATTTTGGTTCTCTCGTTCCTCTTTCAACTGCCTTCGCATAAATTTGATCTCTGTTTTTACCCGTTCTGTTGAGAGTTTTCCTAAAATTGAATGAAATTCTTTCCATCTTAATTTATAATAAGTTAATATGGTATAATTTATGTTTTATTTGCTTATAATCTGAAACTGTTATTGAGCGAATAAAAATAATTGATAACAAATGAACGTTATCCGAGATCCACCCGACCATATAATTAGTATCGCGAATTTTATACATTTCGTAGTTCGTCCTCGTTAATGCCGTTTCGGAGGAGGGGGGGAGAATCTATTTTGCCTAACCTGTGGACTTGTTCATGGAGGTATATAATACACCCTACCGATTCCAATTTTTTAGGTTCACCAGTTTTGCGTTTATTGTAGCCTGGGAGACGATACCGTGCCCACACGGAGGGTGAAAAGTGAAGGTTGAAAATACCCATGTTAATGCAGTTCTTTTTAGTGCTGTTAAATTGGTCTATTTGGCGTGGATGAAGAGCATCCCCCCCTGGGGGGGCGTGTATTTTTGTTATGTTTAACCTTTTCATTATTTCTTTATATTTTAGCTACATTTTTCTGTACCTCTTCTTTATTCATACAGTGTAAATGGGGAGGACCCGAAATATTCCATGTCACAGGTATGTGTATATAGATAGCCATCGTCAGGATTCTTTGGTCCAGAGTGTGTGTGTTGTGTTGCGAAAACGGGAGAGGAAAGAAAGCAGTGTTGTAATTGGCGATTTGTGTGGTGAGAAGTGTAAGATCTACCCACCTCAGTACAGGGCTGAACACAGCTCCAGATCTCTCCGTGCGCTAACGTTTGTGTCCGCTCATGCCGGGATCGAACCCGGTACCCCGACGTTGGCAGACCAACGCCGTATCCACTCAGCTAGCAAGAGCTCTCACACACATCCCCCAAAACGTGTTCTCAAGGCTCATCAGTAACATTAGATTAGTGGTTTGAAATTTGAATAAATGGGTTAGAAAGTAGAAAAGGGCGTTTGATAATATGAGAATTTGAAGAAGAATTTGACGTTGACAAAGAAAAAAATAAACAATGTTTTTGCTTTATTACCTCACCGACGAGAATTAATAGAATAACCAAGCAATGGCTTCGCCACTCCCCCCTAAGGGGGCCGCTTGCGCTTCGCTACTAAGATTAAAATTTAAAATCTAAAAAAAAGCAGCCATGGTTGAATTTTTATCAATTTTCTAAACTTCGCCAATTATAATAATTTTAAAAAGAAATTCTAAACTAAATTTCTTTCCTTTCAAAATATCACGTTGCTAAAATATAGAGTTATAGAAGATAGAAAAATAAATTTTCTGAACTTCATCATTTGTAATTCTTTGGGTTTTAAAAAATTCACAAAATTTCAATACTTATATTTATTTCTGAACTTCACCATTTTGTTTTTTGATATAAAAGAATTTTTAGGAAAAACTTTGATAAAAAACATAAGTCATAACCAAACTAAGATGAAATTATTATTCAAATACTCAAAAAAATCCCCTTCTTAAATTTTAGAGTTAGGGATGATAATGATTACCTCAAAAAAACACTATAGAAATTAAATTTAGAAGCGAAAGTCTGAATAAGATGGACAAGGCAGGAACATATATGACCAGAAGTGACCAAGTTTGAAAACAGGGTTATAAAGGACCAGCCCAGACCATGTAATGATCGCAAGCCAAGGAAGATCTTCATATGTTAAATTAGACAGACAACGCTGGAAATATAGAAGAAAGGAAGGTAGAGGTCAAAGTATATATGGTTTTGATGAATAATTCTTAAAAAAATCATCTATTGAATTAAAACAAATCTTTTATTTGAAATAAAAAATATCTTGAAAATAGGACCTTTGAAAGAGCTGAAGCAACTACAGTGGTTGCCTTTTCTGTGCGACCATTGCGCGACGCCCTCTTATCTCTGATCGAGATACTTCTCGCAAAACCACCAACTGGACAGTGCTAACATAGGGCACCACTATAAGAAATATCTGCTTTGCTGCAGTCACAATCGGTTAAATCAGAACTAAAATTGCTTTGTTCTTCTGGCAGCTTGATAGCTAACCACGAAACAAAATTCATTATTCTGTTATACAGTCAACTTGGCTTCTGGTATGCAATCAATTTTTAGCTTCTATATTTGGGAAGATGTCGTGCTATTAAGGGATGTAGTACCTGAAAATTACGGATGTACAGATAAAAAAAAAATAAATGCAATGTTTATAATTCCGGACATGAGAGAAAGGAGAATATTTTCAACTTTTATTCATAGGTTAACTGTCGACCTATCAAACTAAGGAGAGGTCGCAAACTGGAGCCATTCGGTAAATTTTCGCCCAGACTATCTATAAACGTCAGATTTGGGAAAATCTAACAAATAAATTAAATTATAAAATCAAGATTTTGTGAATCTTAATGACGAAAATGAGGCTGTTGTAGTGAAACAAAAACTCAAATTGTGTTTACCAGTTAAATTCAAAATAATTAGTAGGAGAGTAAACATGATTCTCCTAAAATGTAAAATAACAAAAAGAACTAAGGATCGACCTTCAATACGAGTATGTTATGGTGGCTAGAAAGATGAAGTGATTTGGTGGATTGGTCGGAAAGAAAGGGAGCAAAAAAAGTTTGAATAATGTGACCTTCTGTTAAAAGTGAAGATAAAAAACATCGAGTTCTTGGTAGAGTTGTGGTGGACCCAAAGTGGAACAAATGATACTTTGATGTCCCCATAAACTTTCACGAAATCATCTATAATTCAACTATCTCTCCCCACAACTCCACAACACTTCGATATCTGTCCTAATTCTTTCAACATATGTTGCGCAAATGGAGGTGGGCTCTTTTTAAAGTAGTTTCTTCCTTGGTCATCCATTAAAATCATTTATATATATAAATCATAACAAGATCGTAGCATTTGATCCTTTGTCGAGACAAAAATTGAAATAAGGTATTTAGTTTTTGTTAATTCGCATTTTCCGCGAACGTTTTGCATCCCGCTCGTATAAGGGAGCTAGTGTAACTTCAATTCCTCGAGGGCATTTAAAACAACAAAGAATATTCCGACGATGTAATTTATTTTCCCCAGTTATTTAGTAACCTGGTACCTCGGACTGTCCAGTTATTACAAGTCAATTAAAATGTCTCCCAGGACATGACTAATTAACGTGAAAGAAACTCATTCAACGTCAAAGGGAAAGAAACTCACTCAACGTCAATGTGAAAGAAATTCACTCAACATCAACGTGAAAGGAATTCACTCAACATCAACGTGAAAGAAATTCACTCAACATCAACGTGAAAGAAGTTCACTCAACTTCAACATGAAAGAAACCCACTCAACATCAACATGTAACAAACTCTATACAGTGAACGTGAAAAATGGTCACTCAACGTCAACACCAAAGACACTCGTCAACGCGAAGGAAACAACGTCAACGTGTAAGAAACTTTCTCAACGTCAATTTGAAAGAAACTTAACGTAAACCTGAAGGAAACTCTAAACGTCAACGCGACAGAAACTTAACGTGAACGTGTAAGGCACTCTCAAGGTCAACGTGAAATAAACTCACTCAACGTCAACCTGAGAGAAACAACGTCAACGCGAAAGAAACGCTGTCAACGCCTAGGCATCACACGAAGTTAGGAATGCGAAAAAGAAAAAAATAGGTTTAGTCCAAAACTAAGTTTGACCGTCCCTGTTATTAAAATATTTAATTACTAAGGGAACTAAATCCTTCTTTTTGTTCAAAGATGAATTGCATTTTGCAACTTGGAGAAAGCAAGGCGCCATATTCAGCTTAATGGGTGCACCAGTGTTTGACGCGACATGTGTGGTTTTAATTAGATAAGATGCAAGCTTGCCTTCACTCCACCAAAGTAGGGGGTGAAGGTTCCTACATCTATACGAACCTGTTCGAGAAGGTTTTATAGCGTCATATTTGCGCCTGGCACTTAAGGTTGATGAACCAGTCACAACAATCCTCGTCAAAATTATCATTTTTCTGTTTTATGCCAACGCATCTTTCATGTTTCTTCCTCCACCTTTCTCATTTTCTGTGTTCTTACAGACTTAATCATTCTTAATGCAAACGTTTTATGAGTGTGTTTGTCTTTGTGTGTGGGCGCGCTTACTCGCACTCAGGACACTTTCCCAAACCATTTGCTCTAATGATGTTTTCCCAAGTTCATTATTACAGGGAAGAAATATTTTCTTTCTCTCTTACATTCACCACGTTTTGTTTCACCAACGCTCCGTGCCTTCCTCTCCACAGTGTGTGGTGGGTAAAGAGGGGAAGGATGCAATAAGTGCATAAATGTCTTACAGGAAACGGAAAATATGAATTCATAGTAATTTGAACTTTATTCACTTCATTCTCAAAGTTCTAAGGTACTTGGGATGCACTCTTCGTGCATCGGCGGGGTTAGGGTCCCACGGGGTTGAACTCCTAGGATGGGGCGGGACCTCCCGAGTGCCTATAGAATCAAGGGCCTGACGTCTAAGGGTATCTAGGTCTTCACCAGACTCGGAGGCTGCGCTCTCCTGATCCGGAGGGGCAGCGGTGCTAGACGTGGTAGGGCGTGGGGGGGGGGGGTCTCGTGCAGAGGCCTGAGAGCCTTTCCTCGCACGGGTAGTCGCACCCTTAGAGGGTGTCCTCTTGTTTGATGTCCTTTTGGGGGGCATTGGAGACGGGTAATCTCGGTGACGAGAGTCCCGTAGTTACTTTTACGTAGATAAAGAACTTCAAGGTACCCCTGGGCCTAACAATTAAAGAGCATAGGACTTACCCTAAGGTCGAAGACGGATGGTAATATTAATAAGTTAATTGTCAGAGAAGCTGCTCAAAAGGTGCATATCACTGCGCCTTTATTTACAATACATTAACAAATATTTTGAGTGCTATGAACTTGTTAAATATAAATGTGAAGCCGCTCACAAAATAATTAAAACATACATTAAAGTTTTAAGCAAAGATTACCAGAGGCAGGCGGAGCAGTAGTAATTATATAGTGTTTCCGCTTTCCTGATAGACATTTTTGCATTAGATAAATGTATGCAGTAATAAATGACCGGGTGATATAACAAGAGCAGAGTTTGGGAGGGAGGGTGGTCAATAGCGTACATCTGGCGACTGCTCCCAAGGGCATAAGTCGCCGTACTTAATTTCCCAGACAAATTATAAGCTACATTAAAATAAAAATAAATCAATAAACACACTAAAACACAAAAATATGCAAGACAAACAAAAGCAAAAATAACAACAAGAAACAAACCAAAAGCAAGATGAAGGGGGCAGGCTCCGGCGTCGAGGAAAGGCCCTCCACGCTCCGGTGCAAGAATGTGCAACCAAAACCAGAGTCAAATAAAACCAAGGGGATCAGCCTTCTCCGAGAAGCCAGAGTCTACAAGTCTAAACATAAGAGTGGGAGAGTACTTGCGAGTGATGATGCTGAAAGCAATTGGCAAGAGTACATTGATGAGCTATATAATATAAATTTCACACTAACATTAGTCACTTCCCTTCCTTAGACGCCGCAGGGGACAACTTCACTCACACCATAGTCAGAGCGAGCAGAGCAAACATACCACAGGGAAGGCATACACCTTACAACCTCAACATAACCAACATAACGCGTGCTGCATCAGAACTCATTTAATCGAGAAATACACTGAAACAGATCAGATGATCAACCGAAGACGCAATGGCAAGAATACTGCATCTAAAAACCCTAATAACCGACCTACTCAAAATAAAGACGTCAAACAAATAGAAACATTAAGTTGAAAATACAAAAAGTCCCAAACCAAAACAACCCAACTTTTGGAAAACAATAAAAACGATACACAATAACCTGAAACTCACACCCTCTCGCACGAAGCTCTTACAACACGCAACGAAATTCATTCACCCAAACAAAACTGCGACACCCTCATTAATCACTACTCTAAGAACAGCCACAACCCCCCCCCCACACACACAAACAAATGGACAATAAAAAAACACAAAATAAATCTGCCCAGACACAAACATAAAACCCCCCTTTACTGCCGTCAGACATAAATTACCATCCTATACGTGAAAAAATCAACAACCACAGGGAAATATCCAACAATGAAACTTAATTCCTATAGTTATCTAAGTTTTAAATATATCTAAAACTACTTCTGGAAACTCTATCCCTACCGTCTGGGAAAAGCTACCATTGTACCTCTTCTTAAGACCAATAAACCCCATAACGAACCATCATCATCCATACCCATATTTCCTCTCGCCACACTATCCAAAACAGTATAAAAACTAATACAAAATGATTTTCAACACTAATTCACTCGACCTCTCATAAAACGGTTTCCCTAAAAATCACCATAACAATACTATTCACAAACCAAACACAACACATAATAGAATAGTTTAACCAAACCCCACCACCACAAATAATCAAAATATATAACTCAGTTCACCCGACACCCTTATTCAAAAAATACTAAACACATTCAGCTAAACGACAAAAAAATGTCTCGCCAACTTTCTTTCAAACAGACTTGTAAGAGTCCTTCACAACCAGACTAATTCAAAATACATGGCACTATACAATGGTGTACCAGAAGCGATCATCTCCCCACTACTCTTCATGCAAGACATATTCACCCCTAACTTTCTTCTCGATAGAGAAAAATTATATGCAAATGACCTCTCACTAACATTCCAACACAGCAACAGAGCGCTAAAGGAAACATTCAAACACTATAACACAATGGGGACCCTGACTTTAAAACAAAATAATGACACTCTCCCCACATAAGTCCACAGTATCCCTCACACAGGGACGAATCAAGCCCCCACCATAGCATCACACTACAAACACACCGAATTCAACTAAATAAAACGCCTACAATATTAGGTACCACCTACAATACATGGAGCTCCTTCACATACCACTCCATAAACATGCAGCAAAATTAACCAAAGACTGAAAACCCTACGTGCTCTAACAATCACATTCCAACAACAAAAGAAAACTAATCATAATATACAAACACTTTTTCCACACCACACTTAATTATGCAACACCAGCCTGGCACTCAACTATTGCTAAAGCTAACATACACATACACAAACGCGAAAAAGCACAAAACAAAGCGCTTAGAATAATTACCTGCTGCACACAACCTCCCCCATAACCCACCTATACTGAGAAACCAAATTTCTCTCCATAACTGCACACTTAAAAGTGAGTGATATACAGTTCCACACCGCAGTCAGTATCAATACAAACCCATTCGCCCCAAGGACTAACAAAGAAACGCCTTCATAACACTGCAGCAACAATCACATGCACGCTCAAATAGTCAGCCGCCACTCACATAACTTCCCACTAACGCCATACTACACTAACCTCCCCCCAGATATAGCAAAGGAAGAATCTACCCTCCCAGAAACACAAGTCACTTCTCCATACGCAGAGCACGCCACCACTCAAACCTACAATAATACAAACAACACCTAAACAAAGCAGACACCAACACTGGCCACGCTATAACCATCCATCAGAAAACACTGAAAACCATGCATCATAACCTTGTATCGCCATGCCCAAACTATGAACCCCACAGACAGAATTAGAACCACAACATATCTTTACTCCCAAACTTATGGACTCGGCCGTGGGTGGCGGTGACCTTTTTGGTGGACGCAGGCTAGCTGTAGTAAGTGTCTTTTCTGAAACAAAATCACAGCTTGTTGCTTCCTTCCTTCAAATATAGCTTCTATAGTCTGACTGCCATTTGCTTCTTGTTTCCTTAGAACTGATTTTAAATCTTTTCATTTTGTTTCCTTCTGAACCCCTACCCCGCCTGAGTTGTTAGACATTCGTTCTTCAAAACGATCTGCTGCAGCTTATTTGTTTTTCTTTCTTCAAAAGAGGCTCATGCCGTCAGCTTCACTCCTCTTTTCACGATCCCTTATTTGGGGGCAAATTTGATCACCTAAATTGCAAACCCGGCGTTTGCGTGGTCTCCCAACATCTGCATTCGCCGCGTGTCTTGGATCGCTTTTCCTCATCGTGCAGGCGTATTGCACCTTTAAATTCCGCCTAAATCGGGTTATTGGGTGCGCTCCCGAAATAACAAGTTTCCCCATACGATTTTATTAGTTTGAAACGTTTTTTCCAACCCAGCAAATCTGAACAGTTTAGTGTGGTTTTTAACACCGATATCCATTGTCTGGTGCGATGAGCTATAATCATGGCCAAATGTTTTGGCAGATAGACAAATTTTGTGATCTATAATCTTTATTGCTTCAGATTACTCCCCGATACCAAGAGCGTAATTATATAGTAAAATAGAAGACGACCTAAAATGGTATGTACAGAAATCAAAAGGTGAATACACCCCGAAAATATTTCATTCATATAGTATTTAGTGTGTTAACTCCTTCTCTTATTGACTTTTTCAACCCTCTGGTATGCTGGATATCAATCAACTTGTAGAGAATATTCTGATTGATAGTTTTCCATTCTTGCCTTAACAATGATTAGAAGGTTTTCACGGTTTGCCGGCTTCTGCTTTTCCACCCACTTTAAGAATCTCCCACAGGTTCTCAATCAGATTTAGATCAGGGGAGTCCAGGACAAGGACCCAATATTTCAATTCACAGCTATTTAAGCCACTTTTTTATAACTCCAGCTATGTTTCACAGTGCTCCATCATGTTAAAATATGCATGGATCTTTGATATAAAGTGTCCTTCGAGGATTTTTCGGTACCATTCATTGTTAATTGCGTAATTTGGGCAAAGAAATATGATGGGCCAGTTTACTTGTAGGAGAAGCAGGCTCATACCTGAATAGTGAAAGGATGCTTCACGTTTAGAACGACGCAGGACTCATGGTAGCGTTCTCTTTTTCTTCTCTGGGCAGTCAATCTTCGAGGTGTCCGAAACAGTGAAAAAACGGGAGCTTTGTCAGAGAAAATAACCATGCCCCATTGTTCCATCTTTCATTCCTTCTATCTTCTGCCCAACGAGAACCTGTCAATGTTTTTCTTAGTAAGCAATGGTATATTTGCTGCCATCCTTGTCAGAGATCATTGGCCAGAATGTTTCGTCTCACCGTGTGTACAGATTTAGAGACGTCCTTCTGTTGCCACTCTTGACCAAGTTCCACACTAGTAAACACGAGGTAGTCCTGACGCTTAGAGGATACCCTTGGACTTCCCGAGACCTGGGTTGGAGCACTTGCACCTGACTCTTTCAACATCTTTGTGGTCCGAAGACGTTTCTTACAGATGCATTAGTCCTAGTTCGAGAGAAGCCACTTTAGTGCAAAGCATTGATGATTGCACGAGTTTCCTTTGGATTAATCATTATTGGCAAAAAATATGATAATATTAAAATTTCAGTTCCACGTGTACAATGTTCAGGCCGATGGTTCCCGCAAGAATGGTTGTACGCCGTCCACTCACCCATGCTTTTCATTATAATACCAATTATTTGGCTCCACAAATCCACACCTCAGAAAAAATCCCTTTACATAAAACTCAGAGTACTCCTATTCCAATTGGCCACTCACCCATACTATAAGAATACAACCACAAAATAAAGCTCACACAAACACGCACATGCACTAGTTGCAATCAAGCCCCACAACACACAAAACACCTTGATTGTCCTAACCTCACACTCGCACGCAACGCACACTCTATCACATCACTAAGTTACCTGTGAACCCACCCAGGGGACGCTGGGATGTTCTTGCCCCCCCTCCTCCCCCGCTCTCACTGAAGAGAGGTAGGCAAATAAGTAAAATAAGGTAATGTGGTTAAAAAATGGTTGATTGACAGGTTAATATAGTGCCAAGGTACAAAATCAGAATTTGGATTTAAAGATAACGTCAATTTTTCGTACATATACAGACAGACACCATAAGTAGATCAATAATATATACACAATTTAAACTTTATATATATTGTATATATATATATATATATATATATATATATATATATATATATATATATATATATATAAATATACATTAGAGATATTTATATAATATGTATCGAAATAGATGTCTCTGAGAAAAATTTGGCCATGACCATACAGAGGAACTTGGGAACCTAATTGTAGCTTCATACAGTTTATGGTAGCCGCCGCAAAACTAATCCGAATCGGGACTCTATTTGGAAATGACAACACCTAATGTGTTGGGATTAAGGGGAGGGGCGAAATCCCTCTTCCCGACCACATCTCTAGGGATGAGGGTTATCTTTGTACGATTTATTCCATTCTTACCTTTTCCACAAAACAAAAGAAAGACGCCCAGCTCGATTCTACATCCAACTAATTCCAGGTTAGGAGTGAAGAATGTCTCTCATATCCGCTAAATCACCCACTCCCGATCGGAGTGAGAAGTAGCGACCCCATCTTCTCGATATATGTGATTAATAAGCCTACGGTATAAAATGGCGTCGACCTGTGGTTGACTCGGAGAAGAGGAGAAGCTTGATGGGAGCGAGGAGCCACACGCACCCATTAACGAGTTCGAGGATGCCCTGGAGCTTTGTGTACGAAGAGGGATTATTATTTGAGGGAACCGAAAGGTTTCGGGAGATGACAGACAGGAGAAGAGAATAAGGGGGAAAAGATGAGATTTGATGTGACACACATCAAATTTGAATATTGAGGCCCGAAGGGCGCACTCGGAATTCTTGAGGAATAGGTTCATACTCAAGAGACAACTTGGTTGTACGAATTTAGTTTCCTCCCGTGAGCGAAGGAAAAACAGAGGAAGAAAATGAGAAAATAAGGACAATTATGAGAAGGGGGCAAATATGACAAGGACTGATTCAACCCATAATCCTGGAGTCGAGGTGGGGGGGGGGGAGCGTACTTTAAACCCTTGAGAAACATATTAGAGGAGCCTTGAAGATGTGGACCTAGAACTTTAAACCTCATTGTATTGGTCGTAGTTCTATTTGGGGGAGGTTAGGACTGACCCTTTAACACCACAATCCTCTGAAGAAGCACCTGAATTCGTAGGCTTGAATTTCGGGTTTCTTTCTACGAACAAATGTTAGCTGTCCTCAAGATGCGATATCTCCGACTCGGCATTTACAGTATACCAGAAGATCGAGGTCACCTAACTTAGGTAGGTGAGAAGAAATGAATGAAGTTGCCTGATATGGTCCTTAGTCATAAACCTTCTCCAACTTCCTACGTCATTCCTTGAAGAACACGTAACCATTTAGACGGCTAAGGACTAAGAAGCCCCGTCCTCTCCTCAAAGCATATTTTCTCCTCCGAGACACCAGAGAGGGTGGCTGTTTTTCTCCTCTTCTGGTACCTACCTCTCGTGACTGTCGCCCCAATTGCGCCGCATCGTTTCCGCATTCCCCAGGACCGACCGAAACGGAAAACAGAACACATCAGAAACTTTCACTCGAGGGACTACATTCCCGCTTACTTCTCGTCAATATCGTTCGTAGGGGTGTGTCTAATTGATCGCATCGGACTCCTTCCTTCTTAGACTATTACTTGCAGTGCAAGAGAGGTGGAGGTGGATTCGGAGGGGAAAGGGAAAGCGAGAAGAGTGGCGACTTACGTCCACAAACAAAATCTTACGTCAGGTTTTTAAGAGCAAATACATTTGGCAACCTTCCTACGGCGTAAAAAATGCGGCCCTGATACAATTGTTAAAGGAAGTGCGAACGAAAATAAGATACATACACTTGTGTTACACTAACTTCGGTGACATTAATACAAAGAACCAGGATTCAGTGGAAATTTTGTGTTTCCTATTTATACACATATACAAACTCGATGTTGAAAAAGTGAGTGAAACGGATGTGAGTGATTGAGGAATTGGAGTTGACTTAAACATTATCACTCTACCCACTAGTCAACCAAATCTAGCTTGTCAATAACTACTATATATTTGAATTTCTAACCTTCTCTATGGAAATCAGAAGATATTAATTTCAAAATATGGGCTAAAAAACAAAAAACGGAAGATAATTGAACGGTTTTAAACGGTAACCTCAATTTTGCGAATGCTGGCAAGCACCAATTTCATGACACGATGTGTGGCCATGATAGCAACATCAATATTTTTTAAAGCTAAAAACAAAACGTGGTGGGATTTAGGTGCTATTTGGTGTTCTAAATTGGATTTAGAAGAGTATTGGTGAGTATTTTTGTACCCTTTTTTAAGTAAATGTTTGTAAAAAATACTTTCCTACCCTATGAGAGATGATTTACTGACGAAATTATGTATATTTAAAATTAGGAGAGCAGAACTTTAGAATGGGGGAGGGGGAGATAAAGGCTAAAAAGGGGACTAGAATTAATACAGCGCAATTCAACTGTCAATATTAAGACAACTATTACGTATGTACGCTAAAGCCCTTCTTAGCAAGTACGCCGAAAGGAACACAGAAATGCTAACTCAGACCAGCCTCTCGACAAGCACCCGCAGAAAATCACTGTTGACGTCAGATAAGCGCACATGCAACAGACTCAATTGACGTCAAGTGTAGTTGACTGAAAGATTAACATTCAAATTTTATGTGCCCCATCATTTATCAGAGGCTGTAATTAACGCAAATCATGGTTCGTCTTACTCGTGATTACATTGTTTGAGCATTGCAAACATTCTTATTTAAACGCTCGGGGAGAAGTTTTAAGTGGTATAATATTGTCCTTAAGAAAGGTACAAAATTCGCATTGGGGGTCAGTTAATAAGTTTTTTAATATAAATTTATTTCCGTGGGGTTTAAAATCAACCATCTTGACCTAAGCAGTCTTGATCATCTGCGGAGCTGAAGTCTGCGAGGTCTGTCTGTACAAAGGCGTCTTGGATCCTTGCTTGTACTGTTATACTTGGACGTCAATTTTGTTGCTATCTTCGTTCCGTCCATCAGTGACGAACAGGACTAGTGGGTAGAAACCAGGGGAAGGTCTCGCCTTCATCACTACCTGAGGAACTGAATACTTCGTGAAATCTTCAGCATTTATGTGACTGGGAGGCGTAGTTATCAGGAAAGAAGGCTCAAGGAGGCAGGTTAAGAATTAATACCCAAAGGAGATTGGAGATGCCGATCTTTTATTTTTTTACATCAGCTGTTGGGGAGTTTCGTCGATTTAACATTTTGATCCATTTAGAAAGCAAAAGCCAACACCTTCACAGAATATTATAGACAAGAAGTTCGTAAAGCAAGTGATGAAGTTAGGAGTGGTAAAAACGTATGAAGAGTTCGAATAGACAACGGAGAAGACTACCTGGTTCGGATAGTCCTCAAATGGTAGACACTAGTGATACAAACACATACCCAAACACCTCGAGTAGCGGTCGCACAATTCTCCTTAAGCACCGTCGGTACGCACTGAAGGCAGGTTTCTTCGCAACGAGGACGCGTTTGAGCATTCGTCCACGGATGAGCGGAGAAAAGGAATTGCAAAAATCCGTGTCTTTCTATCGCCACCAACACGTGGGCTCAGTCGTGAAGAAGATACATAACAGACAGTGCCAGAAAAGTGTGTAAGGGGAGGGGGGATGTTGGAGGGAAAACTACCCCAAAAGTGGAGTAACAAAATAAAATTCAAGTGAGAATGAGAAGGAAGATGTGAAATTTGAGGAACCATTATTTATGAGTGAAAGGAGATAGAAATCTGCCGCGTCAGAACTCCTTCGCCTCTTCCCTACCAGAAAATACTAGAACTAATTAAGCTTTAGTATTGCATTTACAATTTGTAGTAGTTATTACAATGCAAGAGATCGCAAGTAGTGCATTGCCAAGTAAAAACACCGATCACAGTTGGGCGAAGCTAAACCACATCGAGTACGATTAGTCACCAATTATAGTTCTAAATCGGGTCGACTTTGACAATAAAGACCAGGGTTTGTATCCGTCGTTCAGCTAAATCCTCACAAAGGCAGAGAACCTAAATAAAAGCAGTGGGGATCCGTGGTACGACCCCACACCCTTACGAAAAACAATGCCCCCAATGGTTTGACTGTCCGAATAAGTTCTCGGCAAATAACGGTAAATATGATGGGAAAAGGACAACAACTTGAAGGCACGGATGACCCAAATATGAGAGCAGACAAAAATGCAGACATGTCGCGTTACTCCAAGTTCTCCGCATGAAAAATAATCTCGTTTGACTCGAATCTTTCTCACCCTACTAACCCCAGCACACAAACAAAACTCTCATACCTAGTCATTCCTGTTCTAGGTTTGTTTCCTCATCTAACACAAGCGCCACTTACACCCATATACTGATTGGGCATTGGACATATAAAGGAAGGAATATAGTAGTAGAGGATTTTAGTAGGATAAATAGTGGGAAAATTTGGGGGAAAATATTTGGAAAGGGAAAATGAAAAGTAGAATGAAAGACAGGTCCCTGGTGATTGGGTATCTCTGGCTTTCTTTGCGTTTTGGTATATATATATGTAATTAGGTAAAAGGCCATGTTGTATGTAGGTTCTATTGAAGTACACAGCTGTGGCAGCGTTATTAATTTTATCTTGTATATTCTTAATATTTCTTACAAGTTTTTTAACGGGGTCTTCGAGGCGAGAACAAACATCCGCAAACGACATTCTTTATTCCTAGACGTCTCTTGACCATGTTAGGTCATCTTCAGGGAATGAACAGAAATTTGAATGGAATTATTGATGGTATATGCACTCTAGGAAAATTTGGATAGTAGTAGATAAAAGATGGTGAAATGGGGGTAGGGTTGCCCTTGTTTTAGGGGCATCGCAGGCATACTTTATTTTTATATATTTATTTTTCCTTTTTGTGTTTATTTCTGTTGTCTCATGTTTTACTCTGTATGTGTTCTTCTTATTGTTTTTCTGTTTATTTGTCCTCCTTTTCTTGTTTAATCTGTATACTTGTATCGGTGTGGTTAAGCTTTCAAGCCTTTGTTAGCTTGCGTTTTTTTGTGTGTGTTTGTACCTCGTGTGTATTTTCGTTGTTTGTTTATCCTATTATCTTGTGGGGTTTTGTGTCATAGTATGTGTTGTTAGTGTTTAAGTGTAAATTGGTTGTATGTTTTCCTCCGAGCAGACTTTGGTGCTTAGGAATCGCCGTTTACGACCGATCTCCCCGTGCAACCTGGCAGGGATGTTGATCCTGCGTCCAGTTCTTCTTAATTCTGGGATGATATCATTGCCATTGTAGACCAGACTTGTTTGGCTAGTTTCTGGGTTGTGACATTTATCGGCTCCAGTTTCTGCCTGCGGTGCATGTCCCTCTGACGAAGTTGTTCCCTTCTTCTGCATTTGTTCATGAAGAGGGATGCAGAGTTCTGCACTCGTTGGAGCCTTTTCATAGCAGTTTTGCTGGCCGCCTGAGTCACTACTGCAGGGTAGATAAGCTTAGCCCGGATGAACGACAGGTATAATTTCCTGATATTCGCCGAGCTAAGTTCTCTGAACCTATATAGTTTAAAGATTTCTCTCTTCGCCATATTCTGTCTCACCGTGTAGTGACTCGAGTATCCGCGGTCGAAGATTTTTAGGCCCAGGATGGTGTCTTCGGCGGAGTAACCGTATCTCCTCCCATCAATTACAATGGGCCACGTCAACTGACGGCCCAGCGGGAGAATTGTGAACTTCCTGTTCGTCCGGATTTTCCACTTTCTCTCGAAATCGTTGATATTCGAGATCTCCACGATGGTGTTGATAGCCTAATTCATTGCTTTTCTATCCTTACAGGGGACGATCTGAGTGATGTCATCTGCGTATTGCAGATACATCGTGTCCCCGTGGATTGGAGTAGGGAGGTCGATGGTGAAAACCAGGTAAAGCAAGGGACTCATGCAGCTCCCCTGAGGAACGCCCGCTATGAGTTCGAATCCTGGACCTTTGTGATCTTCTATCATGATACGCGCCCTTCTGTCCATGATGAAGTCACAAAGAATCCTTTCCAGGACTGGGTTTAGCTGGAGACTTAGGATCTTGTATTGCAGTCCACTCAGTCAAAACTTGTCGAAGGCCTTCTGCACGTCCCTCATTACGATGTCTACATAGTGACCCTTCGCTCGGCATTGTGCGATCTTTTCTGTTAGGAGCGCCAGGGCCGTTTCAGTGCCCCGTTTTGGTCTAAACCCATGTTGTTGTGGGTTGTGCGCTCCCAACTCGTCGAGTTGATTTTTTAGCCTGTTAGCTATAATCTTCTCGAAGATCTTGCCGGGTACTTCTAGGAGAGAGATTGGGCGGTAGTTGGCCACTTGGTCTAGGGGCTTGTTCCCTTTCGGGATAAAGATGATTTTCACCACCTTATACCCGTCTGGAAAGTAGCCTGTATTCAGGGAAGCATTCATGATGTTCACCATTCCCTAAATAATTTGCCTAGGGGCATTCACTAGGTTGCTTTTAGTGATCTCAGACCATCTTTGTGCCCTTTGTTTGAAGGACATTATGGTGTTAATGGTCTCTTCAACAGTGATCGGGCGTCCGTGGTCAACCATCTCTCTCTCTCTCTCTAGATACTTGCGGTTGTGGGTGGGTCCTATGTATTATCGCTCCGAGTTGGTCTTCGAAGTCCTGGTCGAAATCGTCGTTCTCCTCAGGTGAGATCGCAAAGACCTCTTTCCAGTGGTCCCTGAATCTTCTTTCCAGGGAATCCAGATCCTCTATGAGTATGTCACCTTCTTTGATTTTAATCCAAGGCCTGGGAGGCAATCCCCTACGTCTTCGGATGCTATTCCAAAAACCTACAGGATTTGTTTCCCGGTCCAGTCTGCCAATTATATCTTCCCAGATTTTTTTCTGTTTCTCGAGGATTGTGTTTTTCATAGCCTCGCTCAGATGTCTTATTCGGGCTTTCTTCTCCCGGGTCGGGCCTGTCCTACCGACTTCTTCATCAATTTCCCTGTGTTCCCTAGCGATGTCCCTCATTTAATCCGTCCACCTAGGTTATGGGAGCATTTTGTACGAGATTCTGGGGACGCATCTTTCGTCAGCTTGAATGAGGCGATTGGTGATATTATCAATCTCGTCATCAATTTCCTCCATATTTGAGTCCTCCAGGTCAGCTGGTTGATAGGTGCTGAGCATTTCTCTGTACTGCTCCCAGTTAGCTTTCACGTAACTTTTCCTATGTGGGACGGGCTTGAGCATTGGCGCAAGCGAAATGGTGGTGATGATTGGGACATGATCGCTCGGGACTACTGGGCCAGGTTCGTTGGCGATGTTAAAGTGGAATTCCGGTCTCACTACTAACACAATGTCCGGTTTTTTCGCCGAACGATGTGTTAGGTAAGGTGGGATGTCAGGTCCTACTCTCCGGACTCTATTTCTGTCGAATAGTAGTTCCAGATTTCATCCCCTTTGGTCGTCGCTCCTGTAGCCAGATGCATGGCAGCGGGCGTTTAGTTCCCCGCCTAGCAGCGCTAGCCTTTTGTGCCCAAAGAGGGTGAAGAATTGGTTGATTGGTAGGTACTGTCGCCTGGGTGGCTGGTAGGATGCCACCACAGTTAGGCCACCAACCAGGGTCGGGATCTCGACCGCCACGAATGATTCATCTAAGTCCGGTAATGTTCTGAACTTTATATTTTTCCTGATTGCGATGGCTGCGCCATCGTATCGTTTTTGAGTGTGGTTCTTCTGTATTACAGTGTAATTGTGTATTTTTATGGTGTCTGTGGTTGTGTTTATGCCGTGTTCTGATATGAGGATGATGTCCGGGTCCACTGTGCGGAAGATGTGGAATTATTCAAAAATTGCTACATTATATATAGTATTTCTACGCGAAGATAAGTATTACCAAAATTGTCTAATCATAGCGCGGGAAATTTTTATGGGGAAACTAAGCGCTAGAAGAAACATATAAAATTGGAAGTCTGTGGACTTCAATAGAAGGGGAGGAGATACGGCTACTCCGCCGAAGGCACTGTCCTGGGCCTAAAGTCTTCAGACCACGGATACTCGAGAAACTACACGGAGAGGCGGAACCTGGCAAGGAGACAAATCTCTAAGCTATACAGATTTAGAGAACTTACCTCGGCCAACATTAGGAAGATATACCTGATGTACGTCCGAGCTAAGCTCATATATCCCGCAGTAGTGACTCAAGCGGCAAACAAGACCTCAATGAGAAAAATGCAGCGAATACAGAACTCTGCATCCCTACTGATCAACAAAGTCAGAAGGCGGGACCAACGCCGTCAGAGGGAACTCCACACAAGGAAGAAACTGGATCCCATCAACATCTTCACCCATAAATTGGGAAGAAGGTTCTGTTTAACTCTTACAAATGATGTCATTCCGGAATTACAGGGAACAGGTGGCAGACTAAACATTCCTGCACGACTGCATGAGAAAGTCACACGTCGTAACCAGCTCCCAAGTACCAAACACTGTACACAAGAAAACATAACATCTATATACACATAAGAGGTACCCATGAAACAACACAGTCTAAACGAAACAAATACAGAGTAACCATAAAACAAAACATGATAACAACACAGGTATATTGCTGAGCCAAAAGCTATAAAAGGCTTGAATGCTTTAAAATTTAACTAAAAAATAAGTAAAATAACAATAGAAACACCAGCAATAAGAAGAACACGCCAGCTACACAAAAATAAACCAATACATAGTAGACACTACATACAATGAATAAGTAAAGGAAATTTCAAAAAGTAAAAAGACTGCATGCCCTCCTACTAAGGCAAAACCCCCTCCGGACTTTAAAATTTTCCCCTAATTTTATCTACTACTATCCCAATATTTTCTAAGAGTGAATATACCATCGAATAGAACCTGCAATTTAATCGCTCTACAGTTGGGAATTATCTCTTAGCTAACTTTGAAGGGAAAGTTGAATAGTTAATGTGCTGACTTTGTTTTTGTGGGGTATTGGATAAATCTAAGTGAACATTGGGTCTATGCCATTGTCAATGAGTAGTTTGCTGCTTCTAGAAGATTTAGCGTGTCCTACTTCATTAAAGTATATGTGCTTGAGTACTAAATCGGGTGGGAGGTGCCGGTGTACGGTGTCCCAAATCTTACTTGCTTTTCTGTAAAGCTCCCAGTTCCCCATGGAGCTTACTCTGCTTTCTCCTCTCTCTCCTTCGGGTTCTCGTTATAATTAAGACAAACTTAATTTGAACCCTTTGCAGTTTAAGGACTTAGGTCTTGGGACTCGCGTTTATAGGGACCAGGATTACAGGTGTTTTTAACGAATGCATGCGTTGTAGATCATCAGTTTGTTGGAGATACTCAGGTTTAGGAATCGGAAAAATTCCTCCAAGTCCCTCCTTGCATTCGCTGAGGCTCTATCTACATGTCTCTCATATCCATCAGTCGTAATCCGGAGTCTCAGAACCGTGCCCTCCGTGGGGTACAGGATGGTTACACCCCCCCCCTCACTTCGGAATAGAGGAATTATACAGAACCTTGGGCATTTGTAGATATCTTCCATCTTCTCACGAAAGAGTTGATGCAACGATTTCTACTGCCGTACTCTGTGCCATATAATTCACATTCCGATAAGGTGTCGTACATATCATCGTAATATCTTCCGCAAATTGGACGTATAACGAGCCTTCAGTCAGAGGGTGGGGAAGGTCGATAGGTATATGTTGAAAGAAAAGGACTTATACACCCACCTTGTGGCACCCCCGCCTCGAGCTCGAACACGGGACCAGTGAATTTTTTAATGTTCACAAATGTTTTTCTCTCCATTACGTAGTCGCATAGAATCCTTTGGAATATGAGGTCGAGGCCCAGGTGTTAGATCTTGTATTGCAGGCCTCTCTTCCATAATTTGTCAAAGGCCTTTCTGACATCGCAGAGTATCAGATTTGCATGGCGTCTTTCTGCTTTTACTTTTGATAATTTCTCGGTAAACACGGCTAGCGCCGGGTCCGTTCCTCGCTTCCTTCGAAAGCCATGTTGTTGGTTGTTGTGCAGATTATTATTTTCGAGGAACGCATTCACTCTGTTGGCCAATATCTTCCAAAGACTTTCCCTGCAAATTCTAAGAGAGATATAGGCCTAAAGTTAGCTGGACTGTCTGGTGGCTTAGCGGCTTCGGGAATGAATATCATTTTTGCTACCTTCCAGTGGTCAGGGAGGAAACCCACGTTCAGGCACGCATTCATGATATTCATAAGCTCCAGAAGGATGTTGGGTGGGGCTCTTATAAAATTCTGCTGTATCAGTCCTGTGCGCCCAGGTGCTCATTGACGAAAGGATTTTAAGTTTTCCGAGAGTTCTTGGGCAGTAATTCTACCACCGAGTCCCTCCATATTCCTTTTTTGCGATACATAATGATGAGGATAGGTTCTGTGTATCTGGTCATTCAGATCATTTCTAATTCCGTCTTCGAAGTCTAAATCAAAGTTATCATTCTCTTCCAGGGATATGTTGAAAATAGATTCCCAGAAGAGTCTGAATTTTTCGATTTCTTGAGTCTCAGTAATCTCTGTATTGTCTCGTGTAAGTTTAAGTTTTATCGTCGTTTGTGTTTGTCCTCCTTTTAGTCTTATTACAGTCTGCCAGAATGTGCGTGAGTCATTTTCTAGGTAAAGTATGTCAATTAAATTGTCTCAAAGTGCACTCTGTTGGTGCCTAATAAGTGTCATTAGTTCGTCACGTATCTATCGTATACGTCTGTGCCAGTGGTGTACAACTTACAATGGGTGGCGGGCCAAATTCCTTTTCCATGATTTATCAGCTGGTCAAATAGGAAATAAATAAAAACGAGCAATTCTCACATTACTTTATATTTATAAACTCATTGTTCGAATTGCATTTTAAAACGTATTTTCCTTTGCCGCGAATCCACTCTTTCAAGCCGTTGTTGTTCCACCAATTTCCCCACGTTTGCTTCCAATGGAAATATTGCGATTCTCAACACCGCGTCAAGATGTTCATCTGTAATTTTGGATCGATGCTTCGATTTATTGACATTCATGATCAAAAACGACTGCTCACAAGTATATATGGACCCAAACTGCACAGCCCAAATCTTAGCATTTGAAGCAGCTTTGGATATAATTTTGTATTGAGACGCCGATAAAACTCGATGAAAGAGTAATCTTCAAAGCAGGTCTTCAAATTTGAATCAGCTTGCAGATCCAGGAGTTCAAGTTGGGTCGCTGGATCCACGAGCTCGTCGGCATCTACTCCCTAATGTGTGTTGAAAGATTCAAGCTCTTTTTTCCTCTCAGATGTTTCTTGGAATCTTTTCACGAAATTATTTTCAAGAACTTTACAATGTTTGGTGTATTTCTCGAAATATGGAACAAAATCCATATTATCACGGATAGAACTCATGGTCTTTAACTGCACTACATTGCCCTTAGACAACTCTTTCTGGAAAAGAACAAGTTTGTTTCGGAAAGCTTGGACATCACGAAAGTGAATCTGTAATGAGCTGATTACGACCTTGTATTTTGAAATTCAAATTATTGAGATGCTGGGTAATATCAACCAAAAATGCAAGATCAAGCACCCAAGTCGAATTAGAGAGAAAATCTAACAGTATTACTCCATTTTTAGTCTTCAATGTCAGTTTCTTCTTTTGCAAGAACACTATCACTTCTTGATGGAGATAGAAGAAGCGTTCCAAAACTTTTCCTCTACTAAGCCATCGGATATCATAATGAAATATTAGATCCATGTAATGTGCCTCAACTTCTTCCAAAAATGATCGGAATTGACGAGGCGTTGATCCTGTCTTCTGAATCTCATTGGCGCATGTTCTCACGGTGTATGATGCAATGAAGAGTGAGAACATCTTATTTGGGATTCTCGTTGCGAACGTGGTTCTACAGGAGAGCTACAGCCCCGTTCTCACCCCCCTGTCATAGACGGAGCACCATCTGTCGTGAGCCCTGCTATCTTGAACCACTGTAATCCGGGAACCTTTAGCTGAACCAACTCCAGTATGGTCGTCTGTATGTCAATACCACATGTATGATCGTGCAGACCAATAAAGCCAAGAAAATCTTGCACGGTATCTTTCTGTTTAGCAAGTTTCCTGAAGACGTTTTGTGTAGCAGATAACAAATTCTGAAGTTTGCTGACCAAATCTTCTCTTAGCTTTCCTGTAGTATTGAGATACTTATCAATGTGCATCGTATCGTAATGCCTTTATACGTTGTAAGTTTTTGATACAGCAAGAGAATCTTTGCACACGAGACACAATGGCTTCTCCTTGAACTCAACTAATAAATACTTTAGGGTCCACTTATCTTGGGACAGCAAATCTTCATCAAACTTTCTCTTACTATTCATCTTCGAACACATCAAATTCTGCAAAAAACGACACAAGAAATAAACCATCATTAAATGATATGCAAAAATAAATTTATAGTAAACTTGCATAAAAAATTAGAAAGCACTCGGAAAGCGCAATTACAGAAAATTGAAATGTTAAGAATAACTAAATTAAAAGAAAACAATAACTAATTAAAAAATCAATCCAGAATTCATGATTTAATCCGGATCATCCCCGTAATCTAATCAATTATTCCTAGTCCTATTTCGGATGTTTCCTGAAAATGTCAACACAATCCGTCCATAACATTTTGAGTTATTTTGCTAACAGACAGACAAACAAACGCTACCGAAAACATAACCTCCTTGGCGGAGGTAATAATACATCATACCTCTATGCCTCCAAAGGTTAGACCAAAGATTCAATGATTGAAATAACAGCAATTGCCTCGAATTTCTAACCGGAATTCCGAAATCAGCTTAAGACAGCATCGCCTTCGTTAATGTATCAACAATGAAATCCCGCTCAAAAATTTAAACAAACAAATTGGTAGTGTTGCCGAAATAGCGGTTCAATAATTTTTTTTCACGATAAACAAAAATAGAATGATCTGGGCTTCACGGGCCGCATGTAGCCCGCGGGCCTGGAGTTGTGCACCAGTGGTCTGTGCGTATTGATGTTGGGTCCAGTGTGGTTCACTTCATTGATCCGGTCCTCGTATTCCCTCGCGAGGGCTTTCATTCTAGGGGTCCAATTAGGGGCAGAAAGGGTTTTAAATTTTGTCCGGGGAATGCTTCTTTATCGGCCTTTAATAAATTATCATTAATTTTGTCCAAATCCTCGTCAATTTCTTCTAAATTTCCGTTAATTAAGGGGTCGGAAATGTAATTTTCGAGGAGTCGATTATACGTATCCCAGTTGGAGCGAGCGTAACTCTTGCGTTCTGGGATGGAAACTTGGATTGGGAAGGTTAAAAATTTAATAGGGATAGCCTGGTAGTCGCTGGGGATAGGAGGTCCCGGATCAATGGAGTAATTATAGGGGAACAAAATGCTAGTGAGTACTATGTCCTGTTTAGTGGCTGTTCTACGAGTAATGAATATGGGGAAGTTTGGTCTACTTCTTGTCATAATTTGCCTGTCAACAAGTGTCTCAAGATTTCTGCCTGATGGGTTGGTCGACGTGTATTCTGAAGCAAAACTCGCATTGAGCTCGCCGACAAAAAGAACGGTTCTGCCGTGGCCATAAAGCTGCAGGAAGTTATGCAGGGGCAAGTACGCTCTCCTTGTGGGTTGGTACCCTGTCGCCAGGACCAGGAAGCCCACTTCCGTACGCACCTCTACAGTGAGGTATGATTCATCGAGTCCACTTATTGGTCTAAAGTCAAGACCTCTTTTCACAGCTATTGTACATCCGTCAAAACGTTCTTCGCTGTTATTTTTGGTTAAGACTTCGTAGGGAAATTCTTTTAGCCTGTTCTGAGATAAATACAACGTCTGGGTCACATTGCCGTATTACGTTACCGTAGAGTACTTTTTTGTCCGTCCAACCGTTCGAGTTAAAATGTAATATTTTTAATGTCTTCATTGTCTTGTTCACTATAGTTTTATGTGTGTGTTTATATTGTTTTTAGGACATATTCTCTTACGAGCTTAAGTCCTTGTGGAGTGTTTGGTGGCGTGATTGTTTTTCTTATACGTTTTTCTCTGTATTCGCCGTCTGTTAGTATGATAAAGGTTTCGGGTGCTAGTTTTATTAAGCCTTGGAGTAAAGCCTCTTCGACATGTTTTTCACTGCAGTCGTCCGAGGAGAATTCCCATTTGTATCTTCCGGATATTATTCCTTCCGATGCATCAATGGAATCCATCTCCTTAGGGAAAGGGACCTTTCGGCCGCGAATACCTTCAAGTTAATTTTCCTTGAATGGTAAGCGTGCCTAGATTCCCTCTTACAAGAGGACGATCTCGGACGTCTTTGAGGCTCTGAGGTTTTTCGTGAGCGGGGCGAACGTGCCCCTCCCCCTTAGGTCTTGCAGTCTCAGTCTCCGTAACTTTACTTTCATTCTGTGTATATGAGTGAGTTTGTTTTTTCCGTATTTTGCTTTTCAGTGCGTGTCTTCGCTTCCTTTGTTGTCTGCGCCTGCATCCTGAGATATCTATAGAGAGCTGGGGAGCTGCTGGGGGTGGGTCGCTTCTGCAAACTAGTCTCGCACTGGAGTTTGAGACTAATCTTAAGAATTTCTCCCCACCGTGGATTCTGGGGAAACCACATTTCTACAGCCCATTATGAGTCAGCATTCTATTAAACTCCTCTGCAAAGCACCCCAAGGGAGGAGAGCTTTTTCCGACCAGGAAAGACTCGATGAAGAACGGGTAGGAGGGGGGGGGGGAAGCAAGTTCAATCCCCACTACAGGCTCTAAAAAGCGAGTGAGAAAACATTTCACTTGAAAATTCACTTGTAACTTACAGCAATATCCGTCAATGATATTTTCACTTGACACTGTCAATAACTCTCACGATTTTGTCACTTGTGCGCGCGAGTCTAAAATGCACAATCTCGGAAAATAATTGGCCAAAGCACAAGAATATTCTCTTCACCAAAGTAAGGAAAGCAGACTAGCATCCGGCAACCAGAGCAGTCAGACTAAGCCCCAACATTCCATAGAAAAAGGATGTTGACAGACGTCCTGCCTATTTCACATTCCTGTGAACGGTGATAAATTGGAGTCGAGTAAAACAAAGCCTCAATAGGTCTCGAATTAAAATGGTTACAATGCCAAAGTCTGGGATAATGATTAAAGTAATATTTTCGGATATTTAATTGTATTTTATGAATTTTATTCCACAGGATTGGGAATTAGAATGATTAATGCGATGTTTATGCTAATCTTTAGATAAAGTCAAGCACTTGTCGAGAGTTCAAGTCATTTACGCAATTCATACGAAAATAGACGATGATGAAAACAATATTAATTTTCTTAATCTATGTCAACCTTATCTTGAATCACCCCCAACCCCATCAAGTCCCTATAAGACCTTTGGCATTCCCCCAATCATACTTCGCATGATTATTTGCCTAAAATAGCTTAGATAATCTGGTTTAATCGAGACACCGGAGATTGGATTGATGCTGTCAATTGCTTCTGCTGAAATAGATGCATCCACAATTGCCTGTTTAAGAAGGGCCCTATTTTATACCCCAACAGTTACTTCCATTCAGGTTGACGAAGTCTAGCACAGCAGATTTTTGCTTTTATTTTGTTTATTATTCCACTTTTTTCTGTTCTTTGGTAATTTTATTCCGTTGTCTGAAAAACATTTAATTGATTTGATTTTTCTTCTCAACGAAACAAACCACATTTTGCTTTCGAGTTCCTGTGTTTTTCTCTGAATGAGAATCACTCATCTTGATCCCTTTTACATTCCACAGAGGGACTCAATGCCCGCACAAGGAGCTGCAGCTATATATCTTCCATTATTTTCACTCCGTCTACCTTCATTATTTTCTTTACAAATCTTTACTTAATATTATGCTAGTGAAACAGCCCCGTTGCTATTGCGCTTAAAATGTGAAAAAAACCTGTCACTTTGGTGATGTTTGTCTTGCAATATTTACCACTCTTGTTTTATTAACTGTTTTACTACTTGTCACCACCATTGAATGCCGCCTGTTTTCGTGTTCTATCCCATTCCTCAAAAAAAGAAGTTTTATTTTAAGGTTCAGAATCATCTCTAGCATTTGCTGTGAAGAGAATGTCTCATTACCCGGAAGGATGCTCAAATTCGCTTTTCTTCTTTATAAATTACTTTACACTTGATTTCTCGGGGAATGTTTTTGGAGGATGAGTCATTAGGAGATGCTTAGTTGCACGCATACCTATGTTAGGAGTAGGGAAACATATCGAACAGCTCCATCCTCTTAAAACAAGCTCTACTTCACCTGCCTTATAAACCTCAATCCCTTTCCTCTCTCTTATCATCTAAGTTTTTCTCCATTCAAGTTTTCCTACTCTGGCTACTACTCGTTCCTTAACAATTAATTGTCTATGCACGTTTGTAACCATTTCCTCTACTTCAATATTAATAATGTGATACTGACAAAAACAACAGCGGATTTTTTTAATCAGATCGTATTTTAGCATGCGACGATCTCGAGTATAAATCTCAGACACGTTCTACTTATTAAATGGTCACAGCGAAAAGAAACTTGACTCTAGTGAACTGAGACGTAGTGGTTAGCGAAGCTAAACCATTTCGTGAGGCAAAATTGGGCCAGTGCTCGTGATGCCGCAAAGTGATGAATAATAATCGTTCATGAAATTGCGCGAGCACTGGTTATCGCCGCTTGAGACAGCGAAAGTGTGGTTCTAGGTGACGTTAGCGCGAGGTTGGCAATGGATCCAACCGTCTGCGACAGAGAATTGCGCCCATTTTTTTTCATATTTCGAAATGTTCTTGTTCTTGGCGGGTTCAAACGTGTCCACTCGTTTCATAACAAACCGCCTTTGGATCGGCATAGAGGCGCCGATGTTCCCCCCAATGAAATCTGTGAAAATATATTTGTCGCCAAATGGCCACGATAACTTGGAGTTTGGCCAATAGATTGGAGGGGATGGGGCAAAGTTCCATAACTACTAAAATTAAATTGATTTAATTGGAAATGGGGAAACATGCAGCACACCAACGAGGAAAAGATATGTAGTAGGGAAAATATCGAAATAAAAGTTTGCACGATGAAAAGTGCCGCAAGTTTATTTTTAAGATTAAAATTTAAAATCTAAAAAAAGCAGCCATAGTTGAGTTTTTATAAATTTTCTGAACTTCGCCAATTATAATAATTTTAAAAGGGAACTCTTAACAACTAAATTTCCCCCTGTCCAAAATACCAGGTTGCTAAAATATAGTTATAGAAGATATATAAAAATAAATTTTCTGAACTTCACCATTTGTAATTCTTTGGGTTTTAAAAAATATAGATCCCCGTTGGCAGGATTCCTTGGAACAGAGAGAGTGTGTGTTCTGCGAATACGGGAGAGGAAAGAAAGCAGTGTTGTAATTGGCTATATGTGTGATGAGAATTGTAAGATCTACCCACTCCAATTCGGGGGTGAGCACAGCGCGCCCATCAATCGGTAGCCAGATCTCTACGTGTGATGATGCGTGTCCGCTCATGCCAGGATCGAACCCTGGACCGCGACGTTGGCAGAGCAACGCCGTGTATCCACTTGGCTAGCGAGAGTTCTACTAGGTCCAGTGGAAAGTAACAGTGATCTCAGGTGAGGAGCAATATGTTAAATATTCGTTTTGAATTAATTTATTAAGGAAATATATCGGTGGAATTGCAAAAATAACCTAACCTAACCTAAGTTAAGTGAGGCTATAAGTGATAAGTTACATTGATGTAAAATGGAAAAAAACACTATGTAGAAATATTGAAAATTAAAAGCAAAATATCCACAAATGTATATTACATAAATACAAAGATAAATAAAACATTTAAATCCATACCTGCGAGCAGAATAGCAAAAAAGGGGTAAACAAATATCTCGGATGAAACAGAACTTTTTCTCCACAAGGCACAAATTCCAAAACATGGGAACAAACATACTCCTGGCAACAAACATACTCCTGGGAACAAACATACTGCTGGGAAAAAACATACTCCTGGCAACAAATATACTCCTCGGAACAAACATACTCCTGGCAACAAACATACCCCTGACAACAAACATACTCCTAACAACAAACATACTACTGACAACAAACATACTCCGGGCAACAAACATACTCCTGGCAACAAACATACTCCTGACAACAAACATAATCCTAACAACAAACATACTCCTGACAACAAACATACTATTGGCAACAAACATACTCCTAGCAACAAACTACTGGCAACAAGCATACTCCTGGTAACAAACATAATCCTGGCAACAAACATAATCCTGGCAACAAACATACTCCTGGGAACAAACATACTCCTAGGAACAAACATACTCCTGGCAACAAACATACTCCTGGCAACAAACATACTCCTAACAAAAAACATACTCCTGACAACAAACATACTTCTGGGAACAAGCATACTCCTGGGAACAAACATACTCCTAACAACAAACATACTCCTGACAACAAACATACTCCTGGCAACAAACATACTTATGTAAACAAACATACTCCTGGCAACAAACATACTCCTGGCAACAAACATACTGCTGGGAACAAATATACTCCTGGCAACAAACATACTCCTTGCAACAAACATATTCCTGAGAACAAACATATTCCTGAGAACAAACATACTCCTGACAACAAACATACTCCTGACAACAAACATACTCCTAACAACAAACATACTCCTAACAACAAACATACTCTTGACAAAAAACATACTCCTGGCAACAAACATACTCCTGGCAACAAACATACTCCTGGCAACAAACATACTCCTAACAACAAACATACTCCTGGGAACAAACATAATCCTGGGAACAAACATAATCCTGGGAACAAACATACTCCTGACAACGAACATACTCCTGGGAACAAACATGCTCATGGGAACAAATATACTCCTGGCAAAAAAA
Organism: Ceratothoa steindachneri; assembly: GCA_963969495.1. NCBI lineage: Eukaryota > Metazoa > Arthropoda > Malacostraca > Isopoda > Cymothoidae > Ceratothoa > Ceratothoa steindachneri. The sequence continues at coordinate 1,808,003 of OZ018329.1, forward strand.
TATACTCCTGGCAACAAATATACTCCTGGCAGCAAACATACTCCTGGCAATAAACATACTCCTGGCAACAAACATACTCCTGGAAAGAAACATACTCCTAGCAGCAAACATACCCCTTGGAAGCAACATACCACTGGGAAGAAACATACTCCTGGCAACAAACATACTCCTGACAACAAAAATACTTCTGGCAACAAACATACTCTTGGGAACAAACATCTTCCTGGCAACAAACATATTCCTGGCAACAAACATACTCTGTGCAACAAACATACTCCTGGGAACAAATATACTCTTGGCAACAAACATACTCCTGGTAACAAACATACACCTGGCAACAAAAATACTCCTAGGAACAAACATATTCATATAAGAAGAATATTAGATGGTTGCCTGTTGTACTATTATTCTATTGGAAACTTGCGTAATCCAAGAAATCTGGGTCATTTAGCAGAAAAAGAACCAAAGGTACCAGAAAAGATGGAGGCAAAGAAAACGAAAAATAGAACCAAGCGAAAAAATTAAAATGCGAAATGTCAATAATGAAGGTCTTCAATGATAAATCTCTTAAAACTCTAATCCGAGAGCCGAGGAGACGCGTTACAAACCTCCAAAGAACAATACACAAGTTCTGGTATCACTACCTCCCCCCCTTTTAAATGTGTTCTATGTTATTTAATGTCGTCTTAAAATGGATGTCTAACTGTTTGACTGTTTTATGGTTAAGACTAAAATATAACGAATTTTTGAAAGCCAAAGAAACAAAAAATGTTTCCACAGACGCCACCACTACTAAAAGGATTAATGGGCAGAGTGGGGCTTCATGGCGCTCGAGAAGACAACAAAAGGCGGGTTGAGGAGTGTTAATGGCCTGCAATTCATTCCACACCTTAAGGGCATAGACTGATATGGCATTGTCCACCATACAACATAAACGACTATCAGTCACAAACGATTGAGAGGGGAGCCGGAACGTAAGGCTCTCTGAGGTCGGATAAGGTTCAATGAAGAAGATCGGCAGGAGGGGGCATTAGTATTAGCCTCTAAGTCAAACGAAGAACCATAAAGACGATGAGGAAACTGAATAGGGGCCGGATCAATTCTCAGAGCAACGGCAATTCACATGAATCAGCCTACATCTTGCTATGTTCCTGCGCAACACTTCGGGGCTGGAAAGTTGAGCGGAAACAATTATTCATATACCAGCGTAAAAGTCAACCCCGAATATTTAGTTCTCATATTTAGACTTAAATAATCTCCACTAACCACCGAGACAAGGAAACCAATTAACAATGTATCCTTTACGATCTTCAGTTATTAACTGGGAGCCGACGCTAGAATTTGATACAATTAATAATTAGTTTAGAATCCCAATGGATCCTCGAAGGAAATACGAGACGTGTTTCAAGCTACAAGTCGTTTCATCGGCAAAATCTTCGAACAAGTGTGGCAGAATCGTCTCTGGAGGAAACTGCAAAAGCAGAATTGTCACGTACAACTGGTATCTGTCACTACAACACAAAACTTTACTTAGAAGAATGACATCAAATCTTCAGAATGGCAGTTGGGTAACTTAGAATAACATACGAACTTTAAAGCAATGGAAGATGATTTATTTTAGACAGACGATGGTGCCGAAAGTGGCAAAAATACTGTAGAGTAGGAAATTAAAGTAATTCAGATCTCTACGAAAATATCGAAGAAATACCGAAGGAAAGTACCGTAAATGAAATATATGCTACCCAAATCTTTACTTGTATTTTTTTATTGTAAATAACTTCATAAGTAGCGTTATTTTAATTACTACCAAATATAATTAACTCTAATCTTGTGCGTGCGAACGATTGTCTACGTGGGATGGACTAAGTCTCGGGTTTTAAATGGGAGAGCTGTGCGGACTTAAATCTTACTCTTAATGAGACGATCTCTCATTATAGAGAGAATATTAAACTATTTATTACTCTACTTCTACGTACCAGTAAAGAATACGCAAGAAAAAGAGGACGTTCACATTTGTATCCCATAAACCCTGGTTTGTGGCTAAAACAAGCGTAACATTGAGTTTGTATAGGAAAATTATCTGATCCATAACTCAAACTAAAGGATGGAATTAACTTACTGTAACCATAACCCCCCCCCCCCACCTAGTGATTATAGAAGTCAAAATTTGGGTCTACTCATAAACAACCTCTCGCTATTTGAAAAGTAAGTGGTTCACGAACCACACAAATGGTGGGAAGTTTCGTACGCCCTTTATTAACCCCATTACATCTGGGTTTCTCTTGGAGTTCTTTATTTATCCCGTTTCTAGCAACCATCTCAGCTTCCTCAAGATTCATCTTTCCCTATAGGCCTTTAGAATGCCCGTTATTCATTCTTCCGTAGGGTCACGGCCTGCCCACGGGTCTTAGCCCACTGAAAAGACGTCCGACATCTGATAAGCTAAAAATATTGTCGTGTTTTCTTGTTCCTTCCATTTTACGGTGTTTGAGAAAATTAAGCCTAAAGTTCGGCCATTTTTCCAATTTTTCTTTACATTTATGAGTTTGAAACCAGGAACGAGAAACGGTATTTTATCGAGGATATGACTGAGTTATTTCCTGAGTTGTACTCTCTCGGGTTTATTACACTTGGAAATCTAAACGGAGACTTAATCCATTTACAAAAATCACGAATAGGTGGAGTACTTTCAATTATACCTCGTTCTTCTGTTATGGAACCAGTTTCATCCGAAGGAGTCAGGTGAATTTGTTTGTTCTTGTGTACCACCCTGTTCCATAGGGTCTCCAAATATGGTTCCGGTCCTCGGCTTTAAAGGTGAAAAATGGTTATGTCAGCCATTACCATATTCAGTCGGTCTATGTTAATTCATTTTCGTCTGCTCAACCACACCTTCATTTCTTCTACATCGAGTGTACATACATACCACCATTCTATCCAAGGAGGCTTTAATTTGTACTATTTGTACTACTCAGTCCTTGTACTCTTTTCATGAATTCATAGAAACTGCGAATGCTCAGGCGACACCATGAAAAGCTAATAGAGTTTAATGATCTTTATTAAAAATCGTTTTATTAAAAACCATTCTTGATCTTCCCTCTCCCTTATTAACTCCCCCCCCCCCATTACCTAAATAAATCCGAACAAATTTGAAAGAAGGGATTAAAACCCTTGGAAAAACATACAATTGCATTAATTTTCACTTTTTCCTTAATTTTAAAAATAAATCCCACTTTAAAAAAAAGATCGCCCTGTTAAGCGATGAAATGGAGCCCTAGCCTAGTGAATACGACATTGGACTTCTAGCGTCGAGGCACGGCTGCGATGCCAGCTAGCGCAGGCAGAAAACTTTCGAGGTCCTACTTGAGATTTACCTCAGTTTCCACCTGTGTCCCTTGTTATCGCGATGAGTTTCCTTCTTTTCTGTCCCCCATTTAAGAGTTACCGACGCTCTCATCTAATTTGCAATGAGAAAATAATGAGGGTCGCGCTCTAAGATTCCGTCGGATCTACGATGGTTACCCTTTCCCTTGGTATGAAATCTATAGTTTACTGTGGTTTCACTGTATTAAAAACAAGTTAGAGCTTACACATTCCCCTGTTTTCCCACCTACTTCTAAGTAAGAGCCTTCAAAATACATATATATCTGTTATGGACGTTCCTTCAAATTCAGTCTTCTATCAATTTCTAATATTGGAGTTGGTGTCTTGTTATTGTTGCTTTATCCGTTGTTCAACGGCAACGTGACCACATCCCTTCATTTCATCTCTAACTGAAGAGACTCAAAAAAATATAATATTTATTACTAGCCAAGGAAAAGAAAACGATTAGTACACCTCACTGCCTACGAAAACCAATCTCCAAAATGCGTTCATCTGTCTCAAGGATCTCTCCTACCTCACTGGAGTCTTTCCAAGGATCAACAAAGTACCCCTGAGTTTTGCGAGTTAAGGCATAAAATCTGGCTCGGTCGATGCTTATCAGGTCATTCTCGATAACAGTATTAGCCTCTCTTCAGGATCATCTAAAGTATTTCTAAGAAAAGATTACATTTGTTTTAAACAAGATGGCTTCCAAGAACTGCGATATTTAGATTCTCTTGGGTATTCTCTAATTTGGTGCTACAGCAGCTATAGCTCTCTCGGCAAACTCTGATGCTGGGAAGATATTCACAAACGTATGCACCCATAAACACCCAAGCAAAGATTAAATATCTGTTACATAAATCATCGCATTTGCATCATAGACAGTGAACCACTATGACTTTTGTCCCTAGGACATTTTAAAGTATGCACTTTACTTTTTGGTAATGATTCAAATACCTTAAATGAATTAGTATTTATACTTTTAGGGTGATTTAAAGCAGTTGGAAGAATAAATAAATTGTAGCGAAAACATTTTCCTCACCTCGCTATTGTATGTACATCTAGGTGTGTGTTGTTTAAAGTTAGCCTCTTTCTGTATTATTGATGATGTTTTTCATCGTTATTCCAACGTACTTAACAGAGAAATAATAGTAATAATAACGGGATAGTGGCAAATCGCCAAAATATATTGCTGGCAAAGTTTAATTAATTTCTCGCTCAGGAAATTAGAAGATGCATTGGGGCAATTATGGTTTTCTAGGTTGAGAATTTATTAAATTCAAAATGAAATTTCACAATAGTTTGGGATCTAGTTGGAATTTTTCTACAGGGAATTTTATCTACATTGTAATTAACTTCTCAGAATGAAAACGGGTGAATAAATTTTTTTAAAAGTCATTACAAACATCTAGATGCCTTTAGAACATAATCCTTAACTGTTAGTCATGTTTCTTCTTTTTCCTTTTTGTATTATATGTGTATATATATATATATATATATATATATATATGGGAATCAGCAGACCCGGGTTCGAATCCCGGCCAGGAATTTTCAAAAACTTTTCTCCCCTGCCGTTATTTCTGTCTTCTCGGTAAAGGATTGCCTTCATTGTGCCGCCCTCTGCTCTCTTTGATTCTGGGTTCTTCTAATGTCCCTTTCTCTTTCCTCTAAAAGTACAAGAGAAAGCGAAAATTAGACGAGAATGAGCAATGAGCCAAGAAACAGGAGTTTATTAGAGGTAAGAGAAAGGGACATTAGAAGAACCCAGAATCAAAGAGAGCAGAGGGCGGCACAATGAAGGCAATCCTTTACCGAGAAGACAGAAATAACGGCAGGGGAGAAAAGTTTTTGAAAATTCCTGGCCGGGATTCAAACCTGGGTCTGCTGATTTCCATATATATATATATATATATATATATATATATATATATATATATATATATATATATATATATATATATATATATATATATATATATACATATACTGATGATGGAGTCGTTCCTTGGGAACCTAATTCGTAGGAGGAATATGAAGACCCACGTGATAGTTCCAAACATTTTATTTTTCGGATGTTTTGGTCTTTAACAATGACCATCTTCAGTGAATTGAACTCTAATACGAATACAAGGAATTTTTAAGAATTAAAACCAAAGTTTAAAACTTAATTAAGCAATAGTGAAGGAGCAGATAAGAATGAAAAACATGAAACTATGGGAATGTTAGTTCTATATGACACTCCAATATGCTTAGTAATCCTACATTTTAATTGTAGACTAGTTTGGCCTACATAACGACTTTGGCAGGTCTCACACGTAAATTTATAAATAATGGAGGATCGCAAGCATAATGGGAATGATTCTTTGTGTCGAAAGAAGGAAATTGATAGAAAGAGGATTAGAATTAACAGGAAAGAACTGCCATTGAGGAAAGTACTTATTCAGAATTGAGAGTAAAATTTTATTGAATTTACCGGTAAAATGTTGAAGATATGGAAGTTTCAGGTTTAGGCACAAGTTTATTTAGTTTCTTGCCAAAAGACCTTAAGTTATCCTCGATAAAAACTCTTTTTCATCGAGCCTACAATATATGTTCTTCATATAGGTTGCTGCATTTAGAATTCTCTTTTCTAAAAACTTTCTTTAAAAATAATGGCTACCGTGACTCATTAGTGGAAAAAAATATTAAAAAGTTTCTGAATGCTCTCTATCAAAAATATCCAACAGAAAATACTGTAGAGAAATTATCTATTTTCTTTAGTGTCCCATACTTTGGTAACAACTCAAATGACTTTGTAAGTGAAATTAAGAAAACACTAAATAAATTCTAGCCATATCTCGACCCAAAATTTATATTAAAAAATGGGCGCAATAGTGGATACTATTTCAGCTATTAGGGCCGAATTCCATTCCCTCGCCGCTCCTCTGTAATTTTTAAATATAGTTGTGAATCTTGCGATTCATCTTATATTGGGTCGACCATTAGGTCAATCCATTCTCGCATCGGGGAAGGTAGATCCGCACGGGGTTGATTCTAAACAAACCAGACCCCTCGCCTTCCATACGAGATCACATCAAAGTATGCAAGTCTAAAATTAATATGGATAATTTAAAAATACTTAGTGATATCCCCCATCCCAACGAACTACGGATGTTAGAATCACTTTACATCCTAAAACTTAAACTTAATTTAAATATAAATCAAACTGCATCCAATCTTTATATTGTATCATGAATTATTGATTTTTTTTCATTTTTGTATTAAGCAGCTTATCCTAAATTGCAATATTCAATTTTAGTATTTTAGAAAAACTAAAAATTTTAACTCTTTACTATCTTAGTTTCTTAGTGTCGATGATAAGGCTAGGACCTCGAAACGTTCAAACCCAGACAAATAAAGATGCTTTTATCAATAGCGTGCCTTGATTTCACCATATATATATATATATATATATATATATATATATATATATATATATATATATATATATATATATATATATATATATATATACGAGGGGCAGGCAATAAGTTTTGAGAATCGGTAGGGCAAAACAGAGGAAGGGGGATGGCTGTTTGTGGGGGTGTTAGGACAAGTTACGACAAGTCAGGACCTGCAGCCGCACGCTCCTGCCTCGTCTATTTAAGAAGAAGTAGCTGATCGCAGATCGTCAGTCACAAATTTTTCCACAATAGAAAAGGTTGAGGACCGCGCAGTGATCAAATTTTTGACCAAGGAAGGCAAGAATGCAAAAGAGATCCATGAACGCATGGTTGCAGTGTACACCGACACCGCCCCTTCCTATGCAACCATTGCTCGCTGGAATAGGGAGTTCCGCCATAGTCGTGAGTCCCTTGAAGATGACTCCCGTCCACGATGCCCGTCGGACGTGACCAACAAGGACAATGTGGCCCGTGTGGAGAGGAGGATCCTCGAAAATCGACGGGTGAAGGTCTAAGAAATCGAGCGAGAACTTGGAATATCACATGGAAGTGTTATCAACATCATCCACGACAATTTGGCCATGACCAAGGTCTCTGCCTGTTGGGTCCCTAGAAACCTCACGCCTAAAGATCGACTTCAAAGTCGTCAAAGTCCACAAGGCCAGAGTTGCACAAGCTGCCCTGCGCGAGTGCGGATTCGAGGAGCTCAACCATCCCCCCTACAGTCCAGACCTGGCCCCTAGCGACTACTTTTTATTCCGCCAGCTCAAGGATGCACGGCGTGGAGGCCGGTTTGGGGACGATGAAGATGTCAAGAACGCCGTCCAGAAGTGGATTGAACAGCAGTCGGGAGATTTCTGGTTGTCGGGAATTCAAAGCCTTAGGGACAAGTGGCGCAAGTGCATTGAAGTCAAGGTTAGTTATATTGAAAAATAATGGTGGAACACTTTTCCTCATATCTCGTTTCCTTATATCCTAATTGCAAACTTATTGACCGCGCCTCGTATATATATATATATATATATATATATATATATATATATATATATATATATATATATATATATATATATATATATATATATGAGGAATTAAACCACATTCTCCGAAGACAATTTAATTCAGAGACAAGAATCATACGATCGATTTCAATGGAAGTAAAATGTTATTTGAATCGGCTAACTATGTTAAGAGAAGAATCGTAGAATCGAGCTTGATATCGTCAGTTCCTAATTTAAATCTATCTGAGGGTCAATTTTCTTTTAATCCTGTAATAAGATCGCAAATAAATAAAATAGTAAAATGTCAGCCCTTCAATATGTTTAGGCCTAACCCCCCCCAGATTAGCCACAAGTAGGGGAGGGGATTGGGGGGAAAAAGAGGGAATCTTGTGTTATCCTTTTCTCTTATATTTTCTGCCCAGTGTCAGTTGAAAAAGGGTGTGAGATACACTGAAACTGTTCTGAATTAAATTGTCTTTGGAGAATGTGGTTTAATTCCTCATCTTTTCTTGCGATATTGCATTAATTTTCATCATATATATATATATATATATATATATATATATATATATATATATATATATATGCGGTTAAGGTAATGGCATTATTAGACAACTGCTCTGCTTCAGGTCCAGCGGGCGATTCTATCCTCCTCGAACTGGACCTGGACAGAGCAGTTGTCTAATAATGCCATTACCTTAACCGCATATATATATATATATATATATATATATATATATATATATATATATATATATATATATATATGAATCCTTTAAACCACATTGAAAGAGGAACGGACTAATTTTTCCTTGCAGTATTATTTTTATTACCTTTTTTTCTAAAAAATCCGTGCAGGGCAACGATTCGAACCAGGCACACTGAGGCAGCGAGAACCGCTTATGAACTTCACCATTTGTAATTCTTTGGGTTTTAAAAAATTCACAAAATTTTGATACTTATATTTATTTCTGAACTTTACCATTTTGTTTTTTGATATTATAAAAGAATTATTAGAAATAACTTTGATAAAAAAAACATAAGTCATAAACAAACTAAGATGAAATTATTATTCAAATACTAAAAAAAATTCCCATTCTTAAATTATAGAGTTAGTGACGATAAACTGCAGTCAAAACCTTTGCTCAGGAGTGTATCCATATTCTGAACTTTGCTCTTGGTCAATTTGTACACGTAAACATTTTTTAAACGAAAAAAATCCAGAAAAATTCCCGTGTTTAAATATAGTGTACCCACTGTTGAGAGAAACCCTTCTTATCTTTCTGAACTTTTGTCTATCTTGTATAATTTGTTCCAATTTTTTGCATTTCTACATTATTTATTTATTTTTTTGCTCCAATCGGTAATTCTTCTAGTTCGTTTATATTCTTGGAATCTTGCCACATTGTCTTCCCAGCTTCACTTCCGGTTTCTTATAGCTTCCACTTGGGTTTGTCCACCTATCCAAATGGCTGATTTTCTGTCACGCTAACTTTTCACCATCATAATGCGTTCATGTGCTCTTTTTTATTGTTCTAATCTTAATGGAGGTGTCTTGGCGAGGTCATAGTTGAGATTATACATTAGTTGCTTATTTTTCTTTTCAGGCAAATGGGTATTTGCTTTTTAAGATGGTGTTTGTTTTTCCAAATGCCCTTCACACCAGAGTGATTCTCTATTGTATTTCTTGATCTTCTTCCGGTGATATTGGGATCTGTTGACACAAATTGTTATATTGGCTACCATTTCAATTTGCTCGTTGTTAATTGTAATGTCCATCATGGCAACCTCATGTTGATTTGTCCTGACTTTTGTTTTTTCAAGGTTTATTTATCTTTAGGCCGACTCTTTTGCTTTCAAGGATAAGTTCTTGAAGCATTGTTTGAATCTTCTACGTTATCAGCTATGAGTACAAAATCACCTGCGAATCTCAGTAGATTGACGTATTCCCGTTCGATATTTTCGTTTGGAATCTGAGAGCTTCACAGTCGAAGAACGATCTCTTTTCGACCTGTAGCAAAAACTTCCATAGGCCAAACCTATCTTTATTGGCGTTTATGTACGCATCTTAGATTATTTTGAAAGTTTTAAATCAGTAATTAACTTAGGCAAGAGTATTATTATTGGTATGGTCTAGAGAAATCTTTCGTCTCTTGGACAGATATGTAAGATATTACTATTACTTTTATTGAGCCCAACTGTCATTTAATTGACCAGTCCACGATTTTGTTGAGTGCTGGTTGAATTATCTCTCGGTCATAAACTCTAAGAATATTTCTTCCCAGTTTTACAGTATATCATCAGCGAATTTGGAAAATATACATAAAAGTTCATCGTTTATTTTATTAACCTGTGAGCTTGTTACCGTTATAAATATAAGTGCTCCCAGTATACATCCCTGCGAAACTCCATTAGATACTAACTGCCACCCGTTAATTACTGTTCTGTTTTCTAACTAAGAAAGCCAGTCTTTCTATCGATAAATACCGTGAATTTGGAGTTTTAATGTCCCCGAAGTGGAACTTTAGCAGCAGGTACTTGTCTATAAATCTAGTTCCATTACTACCTAATTAAAGCGAGCTTATAGATTGCCTTAAAATTTTTCTTTAATGCCCAGATAATTCGATTTTTTAGTACAATATTTTTTCGGGCACAGTTTTCCATCTTCATATGTATGTAAATCTATTTCGAAGTTCTTGAATCAAGTCTTTAAAACTTCCAACAAAGTTCCTAAGAATAAAAAATATTTCTATTACCTGATCGAGGCTCACTTAATAAATTTGCACGCTCTTTATTTTGTAAATTGTTGGAGAACTTCTATATGCAGACCTATTTTAGACGTATTTGTTAATAAGGGTAAGCTGGGCATGTTTTTTTAATGTAAGGACAATCTCCAGCCTGAGAATAATAGCATGGTTGCTTACATTTTTTCTTGCCCTGGGTTTAACTAAAGGACTTACACAATACCGTGCCCTCTTCGAAGGCAAGAGCTTGTTCCCATATGGGCATCCGTTTGCGAAAAAATCTCCAATTAGTCACAACATTCCATTAAAATATCGATTAATAATTTTAAAATCTTAAGATCAACTCAGGAACGAACTTCACTTCGGATCTTGGAATCGCTTTATATCAAACAATCCGTCTCTGACTCTGTCTCCTTCCCTCTACTAATTAAATTATTTAACACCTGATCGATAATTTTCAGTCAACCACTCATTATTGGAGCTCTCAAGCTAGCCTCGTAAATACGGCGTTGGATTTCTGATGTCGAGGCACGAGTTCAATCAAAGCGAGCTGGGAAACAAAGCTTTTAGCGTCGTCACGACGTGGCCACTCATTGGGAGGATACGCTGATACTCACCCCGTTGGGTGTATTTTGCTCCACACTCATTATCAAGCAAAACACCGCTATCATATCCCATCCGGTCTTCAAAGCACAACATAGCTCCATCTATTCCGGAATCATACCTATAGAGTAGTAGTTTCACCAATGGGGGCACTCATATTCATGTACCCATGAGGCGGAACGAATGCACCCACACCAGTGCCAGGAAGGGTCCCACCATCGATGGTTGGTATCAAAAACTCACAATACAACCCCGACATCCGACTGTCCTCAGAGGCGTTTAAGATCACCATTGATTGTGATTCTTATCTTTATGTGCGTTTCATTATCTAGTCGGGAGGATCTCGTCCACGTTGCGAGGAACAGATGGCGCTACCTATCTACCATTCAGTATTCATCCCCAATAACAAACTTCCTAGTCTTTCGGTTTAACTGGGTTCGTAGACAGTTAAACCGAGGCTCTAAAAAGGTATCCTTCTAAATTAAACATCGGCATTTGTCTTGAAAGTGTTGGTCCCGGTAGTAACAACGAGTGGATAAATATTGGTAAGGAGTGAATGGGTATCGGCACCGAGTAGGTGAGTATTGGCAACGAGTGGATGGGTAATGGCAAGGAGTGAATGGGTATTGGAAGCGAGTAGGTGAGTATTGGCAAAGAGTAGATGAGTATTGACACCGAGTGGATAGGTATTTACACCGAGTGGGTGGGTATTAGCAATGAGTGGATGAGTATTGGCAACGAGTGGATGGGTATTGGCAACGAGTGCTTAGGTATTGGCAACGAGTGGATAGGTATTAGGAAAGAGTTGATTGGTATTGGAAACGAGTGAATGGGTATTGGTAACGAATGTGTGGGATTTGGCAACGAGTGGGTGGGTATTGGCAACGAGGGGATGGGTATTGGCAACGAGTAAATAGGTATTGACAACGAGTGGATGGGTATTGGCAACGAGTGGATGGATATTGGCAACGAGTGGATATGTATTGGCAACGAGTGGGTGGATATTTGCAAAGAGTGGATGGGTATTGGCAACGAGTGGATGGGCATTAGCAACGAGCGGATGAGTATTGGCACCGAGAAGATGGGTGTGGAAACGGGTAGAAGAGTATTGGCGACGAATCGATGAGTATTGGCAACGAGTGGATGGATATTGGCAACGAGAGGGTGGGCATTGGCAACGAGAGGATGTGTATTAGCAATGAGTGGATGGGTATTAGAAACGAGTGCATGGATACTGGCAACGAGTGAGTGGGTATTCGAAACGAGTGGATGAGTATTAGCAACGAATGGATGGATACTTGCAACGAGTAGATGGGTATTGGCAACGGATAGATGGGAATTGGCCACGAATGGATGGGTATTAGCAATGAGTGATTGGATAATGGCAACGATTGCATGGGTATTGGCAACGAGTGGAATGGTATTATCAACGAGTGGATATGTATATATTGGGAAGACTGGATCGGTATTGGCAACGAGTGGATAAGTATTGGCAACGAGGGGATAGGTATTGGCAACGAGGGGATAGGTATTGGCCACGAGTGGATGGGTATTGCAAAGAGTAGATGAGTACTGGCAACGATAGGATGGGTATTGGCAACGAGTGGATGAGTATTAGCAACGAGTGGATAGGTATTGGCAACGAGTAGTTGCGTATTGGTAACGAGTGGGTGTGTATTGGCAAAGCGTAGATGGGTATTGGTAAGGAGTGGGTGTGCATTATCAACGAGTCGATGGGTATTAGCTTTAAATTGATTCGTTTTAGCAACGAGCGGTTGGGTATTGGCAACGATTACATGGATATTGGCCGCGAGTGCGTGGGTATTGGCAACTAGTGGATGAGTATTGACAACGATTGGATGGGTATTGACAACGAGTTGATAAGTATTGCCAACGAGTGGATGGGTATTAGCAACGAGTGTATGAGTATTAGAAACGAGTGTATGAGTATTAGCAACGAGTTGATGGGTATTATCAACGAGTGTATGGGTATTGGCAACAAATAGATGGGTATTGGTAACGAGTGGGTGTCTATTGGCAACGAGTGGATGGGTAATGTCAACGAGTAGTTTGGTATTGGCACCCAGTGGATGGGTATTGGCAACAACTAGATGAGTATTGGCAACGATTGGATGGGTATTGACAACGAGTGGATGAGTATAAGCAACGAGTGGATTGGTATTAGCAACGAGTGTATGAGTATTAGCAACGAGTGGATGAGTCTTAGAAACAAGTGTATAGGTATTGGCCACGAGTAGATGGGTATTGGTAACGAGTGGGTGTTTATTGTCAACGTGTGGATAGGTATTGGCAACGAGTGGATCGGTATTGGCAACAAGTACATGAGTTTTGGCAACGAGTAGATGGGTATTGGCATCGAGTGGATGAGTATTATCAACGAGTGGATTAGTATTAGCAACGAGTGTATGAGTATTAGCAACCAGTGGAGGGGTATTAGCAACTAGTAGATGGTATTGGTCACGGGTGGGTGTGTATTGACAACGAGTAAATGGGTATTGATAATGAGTGGGTGTGTATTGGCAACGAGTGGATGGGTATTCGCAACGAGCGGATAGGTATTTGCAACGAGTAGATGGGTATTAGCAACAAGTGTATGAGTATTAACAACCAGTGGATGGGTATTAGCAACGAGTAGATGGTATTGGTAACGTGTGGGTGTGTATTGCCAACGAGTAGATGGGTATTGGTAATGAGTGGGTGTGTATTGGCAACAAGTCGATGGGTATTCGCAACGAGCGGATGGGTATTGGCAACGAGTAGATGGGTATTAGCAACAAATGGATTGCTATTAGCAACGAGTAGTTGGGTATTGCCAACGATTGCATGGGTATTGGCCACGAGTAGATTGGTATTGGCAACAAATGGATGGGTATTGGCAACGAGTGGATGAGTATTAGCAACGAGTGGATATATATTGACAAGACTGTATCGGTATTTGCAACGAGTAGATAAGTATTCGCAACGAGTGGATGGGTATTGGCAACGAGTGGATGGATATTGTCAAGAGTATATGAGTATTGGCAACGAGAGGATGGGTATTATCCACGAGTGGATGAGTATTAGCAACGAGTAGATGGGTATTGGCAACGAGAGGTTGGGTATTGTCAACGAGAATATGAGTATTGGCAACGAGTGGATGGGTATTGGCAATGAGTGGATGAGTATTAGCAACGAGTGTATGTGTGTTAGCAACGAGTGGATAGGTATTGCAACGAGTAGGGGGTATTGGTAACGAGTGGGTGTGCATTGGCAACGAGTAGATGCGTATTGGTAAGGAGAGGGTGTGTATTAGCAAGAAGTGGATGGGTATTAGATTCGAATTGATGGGTATTAGCAACGGTTGGGTGGGTATTGGCAACGATTGCATGGATATTGGCAACGAGTGGGTGAAAATTGGCAACGACTGGATAGCTATTGGCAACGAATGGATGGGTATTGTCACTGGGTGGATGGTTATTGGCAAAGAGTGGATGGGTATTGGCAACGAGTAGATGGGTATTGGCAACGAGTGGGTGGGTATTGGCAACTAGTGGATGAGTATTGTCAACGAGTGAATGGGTATTAACAATGAGTTGATGAGTATTACCAATAAGTGGATGGGTATTAGCAACGAGTGTATGAGTATTAGCAACAAGTCAATGGATATTAGCAACTAGTGTATGGGTATTGGCAACGAATAGGTAGGTATTGGTAACGAGTGGGTGTTTATTAGCAAAGACTGGATGGGTTTTGTCAATGACTAGTTTGGTATTGGCACCCAGTGGATGGCTATTGGCAACGAGTAGATGAGTAATGGCAACGAGTGGATGGGTATTGGCAACGAGTGGATGAGTATTAGCAACGAGTGTATGAGTACTAACTACGAGTTGATGGGTATTAACAACGAGTAGAATGGGTATTGGTAACGAGTAGATGTGGATTGGTAACGGGTGAGTGTATATTGGCAACAAGTGGATGGGTATTAGCAACGAGTGGATGGGTATTAGGCAACGAATTGATTGGTATTAGCAACGCGTGGTTGGGTATTGGCAACGATTGCATGGCTATTGGCAACGAGTGGATGAGTATTAGCAACGAGTGGGTATATATTGGCAAGACTGGATCGGTATTGGCAACGAGTGGATAAGAATTAGCAACGAGTGGATTGGTATTGGCAACGAGTGGATGGGTATTGTCAACTAGTAGATAAGTATTGACAAAGAGTGGATGGGCATTGACAACAAGTAGATGAGTATTAGCAACGAGTGGATGGGAATTAGCAACGAGGGGATTGATACTGGCAACGAATGAATGTGTATTGGCAACGAGTAGATGGATTTTGGCACCGAGTAGAAGGGTATCGGCAACGAGTGGATCGGTTTTGTCAACGAGTTGGTAAATATTACTAACGAGTGGATGGGTATTAGCAACGAGTGTATGAGTATTAGCAACGAGTGGATGGGTATTAGCAACGAGTGTATGGGTATTGGCAACGAATAGATGGGTATTGGGAACGAGTGGGTGTTTATTGTCAACGAGTAGATGGGTATTGTCAACGAGTAGTTTGGTATTGGCAGCCAGTGGATGTGTATTGACACCGAGGAGATGAGTATTGGCAACGAGTGGATGGGTATTAGCATCAAGTGGATGAGTATTAGCAACGAGTGGATGGGTATTAGAAGCGAGTGTATGAGTATTACCTACGGGTAGATGGGTGATAGCAATGAGTATATGGGTATTGGTAACGAGTGAGTGTGTATTGGCAACAAGTGGATGGGTATTAGCAACTTGTGGATAGGTTATAGCAACGAATGGATGGGTATTAGCAACGAGTGGTTGGGTATTGGCAACGATTGCATATCTATTGGCAACGAGTGGATATATATTGGCAAGACTAGATCGGTATTGGCAACGAGTGGATTGGTATTGGCAACGAGTGGATGGGTATTGACAACGAGTGAATGGGTATGGTCAACGAGTAGATGAGGATTGGCAACGAGTGGATGGGTATTGACAACAAGTGTATGAGTATTAGCAACGAGTCGATGGGTATTAGGAACGAGTGGTTGGGTATTAGCAACGAATAGATGGGTATTGGTAACGAGTGGGTGTTTATTGGCAACGAGTGGATGGGTATTGTCAACGAGTAGTTTGGTATTGGCACCCAGTGGATTGGTATTGGCAACGAGTAGATGAGTAACAGCAACGAGTGGATGGGTATTGGCAACCAGTGGATGAGTATTAGCAACGAGTGGATGAGTATTACCTACGAGTGGATGGGTATTAGCAACGAGTAGAATGGGTATTGGTAACGAGTAGATGGGGATTGGTAACGAGTGAGTGTGTATTGCCCACAAGTGGATGGGTATTAGCAATGAGTGAATGGGTATTGGCCAGTAATTAATGGGTATTAGCAACGAGTGGTTGGGTATTGGCAACGATTGCATGGCTATTGGCAACGAATGGATGAGTATTAGCAACGAGTGGATTTATATTGGCAAGACTGGATCGGTATTGGCAACGAGTAGATAAGTATTGACAACGAGTGGATGAGTATTGGCAACGAGTGGATGGGTATTGTCAACGAGTATATGAGTATTGGCAACGAGTGGATGGGTATTGGCAATAGTAGATAGGTATTGGCAACGAGTAGATGGGTATTAGTAACGAGTGGGTGTGTATTGGCAACGAGTAGATGGGTATTGGTAAGGAGTGGGTGGTTTTTGGCAATGGCTGGATGGGTATTATCAACGAATTGAGTGGTATTAGCAACGAGCGGTTGGGTATTGGCAACGATTGCATGGATATTGGCAACGAGTGTGTGAGAATTGGCAACGAGTGGATAGCTATTGGCCACGAATAGATGGGTATTGTCACCTGGTGGATGGTTATTGGCAAAGAGTGGATGAGTATTGGCAACGAGTAGATGGGTATTGGAAACAAGTGGGTGGGTATTGACAACTAGTCGATGAGTATTGGCAACGAGTGGAGGGGTATTGGCAACGAGTTGATTCGTATTACCAACGAGTGGATGGGTATTAGGCAACGAGTGTATGATTATTAGCAACGAGTCGATGGGTATTAGCATGAGTGTATGGGTATTGGCAACGAGTAGATGGATACTGGTTACGAGTGGGTGTTTATTGGCAACGAGTCGATAGATATTGGAAACGAGTAGATTGGTATTGGCAACCAATGGATGGGTATTGGCAACGAGTATATAAGTATTGGCAAGGAGTGGATGGGCATTGACAACCAGTGGATGAGTATTAGCAACGAGTGGATGGGAATTAGCAACGAGTGGATTGATACTGGCAACGTGGGGATCTGTATTGTCAACTATTGCATGCGTCTTGGCACCGAGTGGATGGATTTTGGCACCGAGTAGATGGGTATTGGCAACGAGTGGATGGGTATTGGTAACGAGTGGATGGGTATTCTTAACCAGTAGATGAGTATTGGCAACGAGTGGATTAGTATTAGCAACGAGTGGATGTATACTGGCAACGAGTGGATCGGTATTGGCAACGATTGCTTGCATATTGGCAACGAGTGGATGGGTATTGGCAACGACTTGATGGGTATTGGAAACGACTGTATGGGTATTGGCATCGAGTCTATCAGTATTGGGAACGAATAGATCGGTATTAGCGACAAATCTAGTTTCATGAGTATGAAGAGATGTTTTTACTAAATACGAAGTAGTGGTTGTCCATTTTGGTAACTAGTCACGCAGATTCAGCCTAATTGCTATTTATACTTCCACGAACAGCGATTAAAAATCGCCAAATATCTGAACGGTAACCCCAAACGTGTGGATTCGTGGAATGCCTCAAATTGCCGTTGAGCAAAACTTGTATAGGGAAATTGTGTGAAGGTGGGGGGGAGGGACTACGATAATTCATAACCATTACACGGGACCCAACCCTAACCAGCGAGAATTTACATTTTTTCTCCCTTCCAATTTAAGCTCTAAGTCAACTATAAATTAATCATACATCCGTTAAATATAAGAAAATACCTCCAGAATCCGTATCTAGATCTGGATCCTCCCCGAATTCTGATCACCTCTTCTTTGGATTAAATCCCAATTCCATCGAACTCTTTCAATAACATTTAGAGATCTCTTGAGCACAAACAGACATACCATCATATAGTGGTGATCAACATAGATACTCATACAGGCATTGGGGGGAGGTAAACTGTGGGTATTGAGGCCAGAAAGGCGTACAATCCTTCAGATGCCAGCCGCAACTAGGATGCCCTCACCACACACCACACTCGTTTGGAAGTCCAGCGTTTATAGAGATGAGCTTGTGGTTTGGGTACGGATGCCCTTTCATTGTTGTACCCCACAAAGGGTACAGCAATACCCTTGTCAAAAAAATGCGGTGAAAGCAGAAGAGTTGTGTCCTCTTCCGGTTCCCCGTTCTCCCATTAGTTCCTGTAGAGTTACGCTCCCTTAAATTGGAGTCTTCAGTTGTGAGCATCGATGAATTAAGGTTTATGAGTAAATTCCTTGGTATTCGAATGTAAATTGAAGGCAGCAACCATCGAGAGGTGGATAGTTACGCAACTTCCCAGTTCCAAGCGCCTCGGGTAGTTTCCTCTTTTGAATATTCGGAAAAATGTGGTAACACATTTCCTTAATGGCAAACAAAACCACCAAAAGGCAAGGCGATCAAAACCTTTCAATCATAAAATCCACAATTATGGTCACCGAAATATTAGAGAGATGATTTGCAATGGGGCCTACCTCTGCATTACGCTGAAGCAGTACTGTGATTATGCTTTCGTTTGTGCTCTGAAGATTTCATCCCCTTGTCACTTGAGAACTAATGGTTTAGTTTCTGAGTACAAATTGTTAAGTTCCCTTAGGTTATTTTACTGTTTATTCCCCCTCTCTTCCATTTCCTATTCGCCTGCGGTGCAGAGAGAATGCGTATTTCCTCAAACAAGTTAACCCCATCAACCTTTTGTAGATTATAGGATTTCAATTTATTAAGACCCTCCATCAAGAAAAAGGGGTTTCTCTTTCGCTAACCCTCTTTAAAATCTGGTCCGCGAGGACCCCATCGCACCCTTCCCCCACCCCTTCTAAACAGAGCTCCTTTCCTGCCTAATAATCCTCCCCTTCTTTTTCATGTTCTCTCGATCTAGTTTTCTACACTTCAGGTCCTTGTTAAACAAAGCTAGCGAAGGCTTAGCTCATGGATAGTGTAAATGCTATTTCCGAGGCCGTATTGTCCCTTCACGGTTATTCGTTCCTGCCCACTCCGAGCGCCGCAGGACGTGGTTGGGGCGTTGGTTTAATCCCTTCCCCCTCATTTCATTCAAATCTTAATATTTTTGAAGTTCTACTTGCCTCCTTGCCTAAAAAGTCCTATTAAAATATTCGCCATATCCCATGTCATCATGCAACATTAATGAGATCTTCAAGGTAGGACAATAGTAAATCAACTCTCCGACATGGAGCTGACCGCCTTTGCCGTCCGGTTGTTGATGGTCTTCCTTCCTTTATGGTACGTTTCAATCTCTCCGCAGCATTTAATATTGTCACTCATGTTGTCCTTGTTTATCGTCTTCGTGAATTCTTGCGTGTCTCTGGAACTGCACATGACTGGTTCTAGTTGTATATATCATCTTTTACTCAGTCTATTCATATCGGGAGGGCTAGATCTAGGCCGTTGGATGTGCATTACGGTGTTCACCCTGGTTCGGTTATGGTTCCAATCTTATCTATGTTCTCTTACTCGTACCCTTGGAATTATTAGGCATTGCCTTGGTCTATGATTCTATACTGATAAAAGGCATCTCTCTCTCTCTCTCTCTCTCTCTCTCTCTCTCTCTCGACGCCCCCTTGTCGTGTGGAGAGAGCTTGCGTGTACCATAGATTTTTCGAGTTTGTCGTCGGTGGTACCTTTGTGGTACCCCTATTAGGGTTACCCTTGTCGAATTGGTCGGGAATGAGGTTCCAGACAAAGTGCGCCCATCTTCTCTTCTATCCTGAATTCTGTTACTGTTTCCTTTATCCCTTCGACTGATTAAAAAAAAAACCCTACTACTATCCTTTTAGCTTTATCCTTCATCTATCTAAATTTAACGACCTTACAGCTACCTCATGCGTCAGAAGAGAGGCTTTGCAACCTCTAAAATAAAGCCAATCGGCGCTCACTGGTTGCGAGAGACTAGGACTAGAGGGGTCCTAGGCGCTGGGGCGTGATGAATGGGATAAAGATAAGTGCCCCGTTAACCCCTTTCCTGGCGCGTACTTAGATGACCATTCCCAGTGACCGTTGACGGGTGCCTCTGGTAGCAACTGTTTCTAAGTTGGTTGCCAGGCTAACACAAAGCCTTGGGTCGAGTCTCTTGGTGTGGCGGGATATCCATTGAACGCTACGCCGAGATCCTGGCCGCCCTGAAGGGAATTAGTAGGAGTTTAGTACGGGGCATGTTCCGCTATTCACCTGGTGCGAAATCGATAGCCCCCTTCGGTGGCTGTCAGTGCTGCTTGGTTGGGAGCCACGGTAGAACGGGCTTGAACGACTCGGTCGGATGAACAGCAGTAAAAGGAGGGTGCCTTCCGAAAGGTCCGAAACCTCTCGGATGGATAGGCGGGAGCGACTCACGCGGGGCGAACTCACCAACCCCCCTTCTTTTTTATTGAGTGGTCACAAAGTATTCGGAGATATAAAGTGTTAAGCATGACTGGAAAGAAAGGATCGGCTGCTCTTAAATACAAATGTTCAGTGTGCAAAAAGGACAAGTAGTGCGTGGACTTTCCGGAGGGGTGTTACTCCAAATGCCACCCGGCAAGTATCTGCACTGACTGTGTCCTTAAGGAGAAATGCAAGAGCTCAAGGATCTATATAGATCATCTGAGCAAAAATCTAAAGAACTAGAGAGGAAGCTGCAGAACCTAGAGTCTGAACACGTGCGTCAGCTTCGCCGTTTCGAGGACAGAATCGTTGAGTTGACCTCAAGAATAGCGGTCCCTCGCTCAAGAAGCGGGCACTGCATCGGCAGTGCCGATGCAATGCTACGCCAGCCTTCAAACGTCATAGAGCTGGAGTCAGCTACTGCGGGACTAGCTCAACGGGCTAAAAAGAAGAGAAAGTAGAAAGGGAAGAAGGGAAAGTAGAAACAGAGGTTAAACCAGAGGAAGATAAGAAAAAAGAAAGAAGAAGAAAAATATGAAGAAGAAAAAGGAAACAGAGAAGTAAGTCGCTTCCGAAAGGGAAGACTCTGTCCTCTGCAGCCAAATGTGCAACGGTCATCCTTATCGGTGATTCTCAATCAGGGGATCTGCACCCCTGCTAGCGGCCCGCCTTCGCACCAGTGTGAGTGTAAGCTGCCTCCCAGGACGTGGGAACCACCAAATAAGAGTAGAGGCTGAGAAATCTCAGATTTCTGAGAGTTCAGTCGTTGCCCTGATAGTAAGTGGCAACGACCTCTACCTCAGATGAAGTATGGTAGGCCCTACAGGCGAGATCCTTCAGACGGTCATGGGGGCTGTGGATGACTGTGGGTTGAAAACCCGCAAACATGTCGTGGTCAGGATGCTCCCAAGAAGAGGTTCAAGCCGGATCGCTCACTCGAGGAACGTCTCATTGAACCGATGACTAGCAGATTTATGTACGGCGGAGGGGGTGTTTTTTGTCAACCCCTACCGCATCTTTTATGGTAGGAACGATCTCTACCAAAGGGATGGGGTGCACCTTTCTTTTAAAGGAAAGGCTGTACTCTCAAACCTGATACAAGATGTCGTTGGGCGGACTCAAATGACGGTCCGGCCCAGAGTGGGGGCGGACGTGCGCCAGTACGCCAAAGTCACCACTGGAACGAACTTCACGAAGGTCACTAGAAAGGGTGCCACCACACCACCAAAAGAGAATAGAGAGACAAGTAAGACGAGAAACGGAAGATCGTAGGGATTCCTACATTTGCGGACTCCCTGAAAGTTCTACTGTTTAATGCGAGGTCAATCAGAAACAAGTTTCTTGAACTTCGTGGCCTCGTAGCGACGGAAGAACCTGAAATGGTGGCCATAACAGAGTCGTAGATAAAACTTCAAACCGAGATTTTGAAGATGAATTCAATTCACGATTCTATGTTACCAACTCTTTGCCAAAAAAGATAGGGGTGGGCATAGAGGGTGGCCGTGTGATGTTGTATGTCAAGGATACACTCAAATCGACGAACTGCAGCATTGTATCCGACCACGAGCTACTAGGAGTTGACCTAGATATCGGTCCTACCAGATACAGGACCCTGGTGCTTTACAGACTCCCTGCCTAACTCGTTGAAAAAGAGAGGGATCTGTACCGGCTACTGGGTGAACTTGTTCAATACAGTGTGTGTATCGCCATGGGTGATTTCAATACCCAAGTTGACTGGGAAAACAGAGAACCCTGTGGCGAGAACGCACTACTCCTGGAGTTCGAGAACGACGAGTTCCTGACTCAATGGGTGAGAGAGCCGACGAGAGGCAACAATACACTTGACTTGGTCTTCACCTCTGAGGATGACATCATTGAGGATCTCTCTGTAGGCGAAGAGCTCAGTGGCAGTGATCACTGACTAGTCAAATTTATAGTCAAGGTCCCCAAGGTAGAGTCTGAGACTATTAAATCGAGGAAGCTTGATTTGAGAAGATCAGGCTTTGCAGGTCTTCGTGCTGGATTGACTGATGCGAAGCTAGAAGTGTGCCAGGATGTTGAAGATTCATGAAATAAATTCAAAACTACGTTCATGAGTCTCCAATCACGATTCATCCCTTTGAAAAGACTCTGTCGTTCTTCTGTTCAACCAAAGTGGTTTAATCGAGAAATTGGTCAACTGCTGAAGGAGAAAAGAACGGTGTACCAGAAGTAAAAGATTTCTGGATACTTTTACGAGTACCGTAGGCTAGCTAGGAGAGTGAGGTCCAGCATAAGGGCGGCAAAGCATGCCGAGGAGCTTCGAGTGGCGAGATTTTGCAAGGAGAATCCCAAGGAGTTCTTTGGTTATGTAAACAGCCGTAAGCCAATCCATCGCACGATTGGCCCTTTAATGAATGAGGAGGGGGCATTAAAGCAGAAAATGCTAACCTCCTGAACGACTACTTCTCTTCAGTGTTTACTGAAGAGAGTGGTCCCATCCCGCAGCCCACAGATTCCTACTTGGGTGAAAAGCTGGAGGAAATGAACTTCACTCGAGGAGAAATAAAAAAAAAAGATCACTGATCTAAAGAGGAATAAGTCCCCTGGCCCGGACGGGTTTCTACCTAAAGTGTTGAAAGAAGTGCGCGATGAAGTGTCACGACATTTGAGCACAATCTTCAACATGTCAATCCGGACCGGATGCGTTCCTAGAGACTGGCGTGAAGCGGATGTAACTCCTATCTTCAAAAAGGGAGACCCTAGGCAGCTGTCGAACTACCAACCTATTAGCTTAACCTCAATAGTCGGTAAAATCATAGAAAGCATCTTGGTGGACAAAATGACGTCATATTTACACTCCAACTTGCGATTGAGGAGTTCCCAGCATGGGTTCCGACGGCACCCGTCATGCCTAACGAATCTTGTGTAATTCTTCCACCTTGTTTTTAGTGAGCACGACCGGGATAAGGCGGTTAATGTTATCTACTTAGACTTTCAAAAAGCCTTCAATAAGGTACCACACCGCCGCCTCCTTCGGAAAGTGCGTGCGCTGGGCGTAGATGGAAATGTAGCAAGTTAGATATAGAACTGGCTAAGCGGCAGACGGCAACGGGTAGTGTTGAATGGGCAGGCTTCTGAGTGGGTGCCAGTTACTAGCGGTGTTCCTTAAGGTTCAGTCCTGAGACCACTACTACTCATCATCTACGTCAACGACATGGACGGTGACACGGTTGCGAAGATTTCTAAATTTGCCGATGATACGAAGCTTGGTATGAACGTCGCAAAGGAAGGAAATGCTGCCCGCCTTCAAGATGATCTTCGGAAGATTAGGAAGTGGTCTGACACGTGGCAAATGCCATTTAACGTGAACAAATGCAAAGTGATACATATCGGCCACCGAAACCCCCAATCTCAGTATATCCTTAAGGGCACTGCTATTGAATCCACCGACACTGAGAAGGACTTGGGTGTAACAATCACTATTGACCTCAAGTTCTCGATACAGTGCATTGAAGTGGAGAAAAGGGCCCAACGAATGCTAGGCTACATAAAGCGCCAGTTTGGATATTGGAACAAGGAGATAGTACTGTGTTTGTACAACTCACTTGTCCGACCGCACCTGGAGTATGCTGTACAATTTTAGAGTCCTTCGTTTCGAAAGGATATTGCGAGATTGGAACGTGTGCAACTAGGGCAACCAAACTGATTCCCTCTATCAGACACAAAAGTTATGAAGATAGATTAAGGAAATTAGATCTGTTCTCGTTGGAAACCCGGAGACTGCGTGGTCAGCTTATCTAAGTGTTTAAAATACTTCGAGGCTTCGTTAATGTAGACTACACGGATATTTTCTAACTTAGTGAGGGTAGAACGAGAAATCACGGATATAAACGTGAACTGAAACGTTACAACCGTGATCTGTGTGGTAAATTTTTCACATACAGCATCTGAAGTAGCTGGAACGCACTTCCAGTGGAAGTTGTCAACAGCAATTCTGTTGATCAGTTCAAGTCAAAACTAGGCAAAGTCTTGAAAAGTGGCCGTTTGGGCACTTAAGTCGTTGTGCAGAACTGTGCCCGCTCAACTGTTAGCCCAAAGGTACCCTCTTTGAATGGACCGTAAGGTCTCCTAGGGTACTTCTTGTCCTTGTAGCTCCTTGTAGCGCTCGCTCTCGCTCTCTCTCTTTCTCTCTCTCTCTCTCTCTCCCTTTTTCCTTCTGACAAAACTGAGGTGATGCTGGTGGGGACTCCATCGCATTAGGTTCAGTGAAAAACTATCGCTCCTTTTCTTAACCTCGTTGGCTCCCCGGTTCCCTTTTCCAGCACTGTTAAAAATCTGGGTGTCACCTTTGATAGCCATTTACTTCTTAAATCCTGGCTGCAAATGTCTGCAAGTCTTTTCCCTTCGTAATCTTAGCCGCATCCGCTTTCATTTTGACTCCAATAGTTTCGGGATTGCTACCTATTGTTTTGCTACCATTCGCCTTCATTGTTCGAAACCCCTTCTCAATCGATGCCATGTTTCATCTCGACACTTTCAACTTGTTCAGAAATTTGGGAGCCCGCGTTCTTCTTCTGGCGAGGACGTTTCTCTCGCGCAATCCATTTCACTGTGGTCAGCACTGTCAATACAGAGTTACATAGGGAAGCAGGCAAGGACTACTTAGTCCACTCAAACGCCAGTCCCATTCTATACTAGTATGCTAGTAGTCTTCCTTTATTCATTTATTTATTTATTCCATATTAATCCAATGTACAGTATAAACATATTACATTTTAAATCTTAATGACAAGTTACAATAAGTACTTATACATACTTGTATATATGTATATACATACAAAGATTAGTTATGGGCCCTAAATAAGTCAGTGACTTTTAGGGCAGAAACTTAAAACTTAAGACTAAGCATGAAATTATCAAGAATAAAATCCCTTCATGTTTATAAAAATATAAACAACAGGGTATACATTTGAGAACCTAACCATTGTAAAGATTGCAAATAACGGAAAATTATATTATTTAAATTTTGAGATAAATTAAAAAACTATTTTATTTCCAGCGATTACTTCAAAAGATCTGTAGTTAACATAGTCAACAGTCTTATATAAATAATAACATTTATAATAAATAAATCAAAGTAATAGTACACAGTATAATAGTGTACGGTAACAAATAAATACACAATAACAAAAACTCAATAGAAATTTAGTAAGCCGAAATTAGATTGTTTTTAAGAGCTTTTTTGAATTAAGCTAAATTGGTTTGGGATTTGATATTTTCGTCCATGCCATTCCATATTTTGATAGATTTGTACAGAAAGCTACATTGAGATTTTGATTTTGAATACAAGGGTGAAATAAATTTTGTTCTATTGCGGGTTTGGTGATTATGGGTATTATCAGCTGTTTGTAACATATTAAATATATAGCTATTATAGGAACACTTTATTGTTTTGTAAAGGAATAAGGATGTTTGAAAAACAAAGAGATCATTTAATTTTAGAATTCTGGATTCTTTAAAATATCGATTAGTGTGCTCTTTGTAGTAAAGTTGATGGATGGCTCGAATTGCTTTTTTCTGTAATATGACTAACTTATTGAGATAATTTTGATATTTTCCATACCAACTCTCTATGCCATATGTCAAGTAAGGTTGCACCATTGTCATATATAAAGAGTGGAGAATAGATTTAGGAAGAAACTTATTTAATTTATATAATATTCCAATCGATTTTGATAGTTTTGTTGAGATATGAGTAATATGTTGCTTAAAACTCAGATTTTTGTCAATAAAGATGCCTAGGAATTTGATATGAGTAGTTTTTATAGATTATTCCGTCGCCCATTTTAATATGGGGCAATTCAATAGATTTTTTGTAAGAGAAAAGAATATATTTGGTTTTATCTACATTTATTGATAGTTTATTAACATTAAGCCACCTGAAGACATTTTCGAGTTCTTTATTTATTGTAGATGCAATGTTGCTCGGTTTGTCATATGGCAAGGGAGTTGATAAGGCACTATCATCCGCGAATAATATAAATTTAAACAGAGAGATGATTTAACAATATCATTAATATAGATTTAAAATAACAGTAGCCCTAGCACGGAGTCTTGTGGGACCCCAGTTGTAATATTAAGGTGGGATGAGTCATGACCATTGACGGAGACAAATTGCTTTCTTTCAGTTAAATATGATTTGAACCAATTTTGATAGTTGCTTCTAATTTCGTACATAGCTAATTTTGACAGTAGAATATTATAGTTGACACAATCGAAAGCTTTTTTAAAATCGAGAAAAATTGAGAATACAATGTGGACTTTTTCAATGTTATCATATAAATATTGAAGGAGGTTAATTATCACGTGAATCGTTGATTTCTGACGTCTAAAACCATATTGGTGTTTATACAACAGTGAATTAGATTCCAGAAATTTATAAAGTTTATTGAATGCTATCTTTTCAAATATTTACTGAACATTGTAAGACATGAAATAGGGCGGTAATTGATGACGTTTTTGAGGTCTCCGGCCTTTGGTAACGGTGTTACCCGAGCAACTTTTAATACACTTGGGAATATACCCTGCGTAAATGATTTATTAATTGGTGATGCTAAAATTGGAGCAACTATATCAGAGATGTATTTTAAAATTTTAGTGGAGATTGAATTAATACCTGATTTTTTATTTTTTATATCGGCTACGCTTATAGGAGAAAAGAACAAGGAATTTAGTACATTAATCTCATTAAAATACGAAAGAAAAGATTTATCGACTATTTTGCAGGAGTCTGAGATTTTTTTACCCACGTTGACAAAAAATTTATTGAATTCATTCGCTTTTTCATTATTGTCCTCAACTGGTTTACCGTCAATGATAATTTGTTTAATTTGGTTTGTTTCTTTAGTAATTTCAGGTTTTATCACAGAATTGATTAATTTCCAAGTTTGTTTTATATTGTTTTTCGTTTGATTAAATCGTTCATGGTAATAATTTTTCTTGGCTATTTTAATTTGGTTAGTAACTTGATTCCGAAAAATTTTATATGTGTGTTCTGGAATTTGACTAAGCTTATAAAGAGGAAAGTATTTCTGGCGTTTTTTGATGTTATTTATAATTGCGTTTGTTATCCAAGGTTTTGTTTTGTGTTTATATCATATGGTTTTAGATTTTAGAGGACAATTAAGTTTAAAAGCATCGTCTAGCCTTGAAATTAACTCTTCGGTAGCAGAATCGATGTCATTTATTTAGGAAATTTCATATAGATTCTGATTTAGAACATAGTTATAGAAGGTTGATAAGGTATTTTCGTTAATTATGCGGTAGGTTATTGTACGGTTTTGATGAATATTGTTCGAGTTGAAAAAAGACTTTTGGATCATGAATATAGGAAGATGGTCCGATATGTCACAAAGGAGAATACCGGACGTTATTTTCAGGGTGAACTCTGAAAATATTGTCAATTAGTGTTGCTGAGTTTTGGGTTATTCTTGTCGGTTTTGTTATAATTGGAAGTAAGGAATGAGAATAAAAAGTATTGAGGAAGGACTGAGTTGATACGTTATTTTCTTTCAAATTTGGATATAATTCATCAAAATGGTCTATGTCTGGATCGATATTATTGAAGTGATCGAGTTGTTCAAACATAAAGGTAGTTCTATTGGAATTTAAAAATTAAAGGTTACAAATTTATATTACGTATAAAATATCTATAAACAGTTAAAATACTATTTTTATGATAACTTTAATAAGAGAAAAAGGAATGAAGTATGTAATACAATTGAAATAAAAGTAAGTGAATGCTAGGTCAAAACATGGTTTGTTTGTTTTTGTTTTTTTCATCTAAAACAGTAATATCGCCGAAGGTATTATTACTGATCGTTTCAGAGATTCTCACCATTAAAGTCTGCAAGCGTCGAATTGAGGTGTTCCGACAGAAATTTTT
Source organism: Ceratothoa steindachneri (assembly GCA_963969495.1). Classification (NCBI taxonomy): domain Eukaryota; kingdom Metazoa; phylum Arthropoda; class Malacostraca; order Isopoda; family Cymothoidae; genus Ceratothoa; species Ceratothoa steindachneri. Next base: position 1,836,746 of record OZ018329.1, read on the forward strand.
GGAGGGCAGCTCGGGTATTGATAACTATACGTGGGTCACGGCGACTGGAGGGTGATGGCAGGAAAACGTTGATGAATCCATCTCTGATAGTACAGCCGGCGATCTTTATGGAGAATTTCTTTTTAGCTTGGCGGAGGACTAAAAAATTTTTGTTGCGATCTGGAGTCAGTTGTTCGTTTACATAGAATGAAGGTTTGAATTCTTTGCATGCTGAGAAGATATCACGCTTCAGATCACTTGTGCGCAACTTCACAATTATGTTTCTTTTGTCGGGACCTTGTACTTTAGGCTTGGGACCTAGACAATGAGCAACAGAGGTGTCAGCTTTTTGCATTTGTATATGGCAGTTATCTTTAATAAGTTTGCGGATGATATTGCTGCAGTTTTCATTATTGGTAGCTTCAGGTATATTGCCGGAGAATATAATCGTATCTCGTCTTTTGTAAGCGTCGGAAGAATCAACCTTTTCTTCTAATTTTTCGATTTTTGATCTCATTTGTTCGCTAGATTTTTCGAGAGATGATTTTTTGTTCTTGTTTGGCAAAAGATGATTCAAAAAACTTAAAGAGAACGTTCATAATGTCTTTGGCATCACCTGATAGCGTAGATGAGGAAATATGGGTCTGCAGTTCATTAAAATTAACTGGTTCGTTTAATTCGGTTTTTCCTCTTGTAATTGGAGTATTTTTTTCTTTGTCTGCCTTCCTGAGAGTAGGAAGAGCTATTCTTTCTAAGGATGAATGGAGAAATGTGACAAGAGTGCTTATGTGCTATGGGAGTTTGTTTAATTACTGGGAGAGACAGTAATGTTTAATTGTTAAAATTTTTACTTTGAAGGTTGTTAGGTTTTGATTGATGAGTGATTGTTTTAATTTATTAATTCAAAGAGTGAAGAGATTAGTTAAACAAGATGGATGTGGCAGCGCTGCACTTCTAATCACTCAGTTGAGTTTAGGCCTAATGGCTTTCAAACAGACTCAGTGGGAACATGGGAATTTTCGACGTAATGCGGTAATATCTTTATATGTCCAAATAAATAAACTTACATACGTAGATTTATAATTTTTAGTATTTAATGCAGTTTAAAAACACTAGTATTCACTTTTATTCGATAAATAAGCAATATCACTGTTTGTTGATGAAAACAAAGATTGATAAAGGAGACTGGGCAGCACACCTTCACTCTACGACATTCCCCGAACATTGTTGCCACGATGCTCACTCACGCGACATTCAATCCACAATAGGACTCTGTATTTAAACAATATCATTATTCCTAAAATAACTGTCAATTTTGTTTTTAAAACTATTCACACTACTACCATTTACTACCTCTGCGGGGAGTGCATTCCCTTTATCGCCTAGTTTCGAGAGTCGGTAGTTTTAGTATATTTAATCTTTCGATATACGACTTATTTCTAATCGAGGGAATTAGTTTAGTTGCCCGTCGTTGAATTCTTTCCATTTTATTGATGTGTAGAAGGTGACCTGAATTGTATCGCGTATTCTAAGTGTGGCCTTACTAAACTTTTATGTAGAGGTATGATTATATCTTGGTGTTTGTAATGAAAACTTCTCGCAATAAATCCAAGAATTTAGTTCGCTTTCTTACACACTTCGTTACACTGTATGTTAAAGATATGATCCTTTGAAGCCCGCACCCCTAAATCTTTTTCTCCGTCCACAAAATTAAGATTTTTACACCCATTTCATAGTTAAAACTTGGGTTATTTCGACCTACGTGCAAAACTCTACACTTGTCTAAATTGAATTTAATGTTCCATTTATTAGACCATTCCAAGATTTTATCTAGATCCCGCTGAATTAATTTGCTATCCTTCTCATTTAAAATTTTACCCTCAATTTTTGTGTCGTCCGCAAATTTGGATAATTTACCAAGTAGGCAGGTGTCCATATACAGTCGATCCCGAATCACTATCAAAGGTCCTCCTTAAATATAAGATCTTAAGCACCGCAGCCTCTCCCGCCTGTTTTCTGATTCGATCTATCCCCAACCCTTGAAAACCCGACATTCCTTTTCTGTTCCCTTACTGATTGTCCTATTCGTCTATGATGCATAGGAGGTGAGGTGTTCTCGATATTTGGCCCTGGAATGTAGTAATCTGGCTGTTGCTATACATTCACCCCACCCCCCGCCCCTCCCTTAGATCCTTCAAGCGTGCCCTGAAAGCCCCCTTCTTTTCATAAGTCTTTCTCTCTTTTTGTCAGAAAGCCGCTCTGCAAATGCTCGTGGCCCTGAATAAAGAAAGCTATACAAAAATGTATATAGTATTATCATTATCATTATAATTTTGCTTATTGGCTTTCAGACGTTGTATATGACCCTGGTTCTGATCCCTCCTTAACCCATAGGACCTTACTGAAAAATAAAAGACTTCAAGTCAAGTGCAAGTCGGTGATTAAACCCTTTCTAAATGATTTATTTTTTCTTAAAAATCAAGAAAAAATCCTTCCTTTCCTAGGAATCAACCAGTGTTAAAAAATGGCAAGCTCGGTCGGATGTGCCATTTCAGATCCGGGCAAATTTTGAACTAAAAAATCGTTTGGGTATTAAAATTTTGATTACGTATTCTATTAGTAAGATAAATCGCGTACTGCACAATTTTATTTAACTCTATTCTCGAATTTGATTCACATTAATAAACCGCTTTTCTCGAAAAAAGGACTCACTTAAATGAGCAAGAGGCATTCGTCACCACAAACTAGCTTTTCCTTCGTCACTAGAATTATAGGATACTGATATATACCTTACACCGCTTGAAAATATTAAGATAAAAGGATCCTCAATAAAAATAATTGATTTTACTAACATAAGACATGATCGAATCGAAAGTGAGGCTTTTTTTAACTTGTCATAACATCATTTTGAAGTTAAAAAAACACCAGGTCTCTTTCGTAAGGCTCGTCATAATTTTAGTTCGCAAAATAGCATTAGACATGCATTTAGTAAAAAAAAATAGCAGGTTTATAATATAATATACATATATACAATTTGATTTAATAAATCAAACATTCCCTCTGTTTGCCAAACTCTTTGAATGAACCCAAACTAGAGCTACATATTGACAACACCTCTAGATAATGCATTCTAATACTCTATCACTTTATTGTGAAAAAAGTTTTTGCCAAATTTTGCTTACAGCTAGTTTTTTTCATTGCCATGCAATGACCCCTCGTCCTATCAGCATCATTCTAATTTATCAATTCCGCTCAATATAATATAAAGCTGGGTCATATTTCCTGACAAAAATATTTCAAATAAAAACATGTTTAGTTTCTTCAAGCTTATCAAAGATGCAACTTGTACTTGCAAAGTACACGAGTCGCTCTTTTATTGGTAATAGTATTTGGTAATATTTAAAAATAAATATGGTATTGCTAGTCTAATCACATCTGGCAACACTAGGGTCAAGCCGGAATCACGCTGCAAGCACAAAAACCCTCAATAGTGGGCACAGTTTTGTTTTTTTACTGGATCAGATAAAGCGAATGAAGAGTAAAAACAAAGAACAAAAAAATGAAAAAGAATAACAAAGACTGCGATACCGTACATGCATCGTAAACGCTGACTGAGTAGTGGAACTATGTGCCTTCGACACATTACCACTTCCTTAACCCAGGCGCTTACACCCTGGGTTAAGGAAAAGAGATACCTTATCGAATTTGTTTTATTCTCCGGTCAATCATCATTCCCCCCCTCCCCGCCCTCCTCTCTCTCTCCTTTTCTCGAAGTCGCGCGATCGAGGCATACCAGAGTTGCCGTCGATCGCAAGATTATGCAATGCCTACTCCCATCAAACACTGGCCTAGCTTATGGCATGTACGGCACCTCCATTTGATGCATATGCGCCCATGACTGACCTAAATAAGAAAGTTTAAAGGTCCTTTTGCCTCTACTTGTCCTACATTTTTCTGACTTATCTCTATCAAAATCCGATACGAAGACACAAGGGCATGCAAAATTCCCACCCAAATAGCTTATGTATTTAAGATGAAACGAAAACCAACGACGTAGTGTTGAGAGACGGGGTGAAGTTAGTAGGAGTGAAAATGCTTGCAAAGTATATTATCCAAGTGGGTCTTTGAAGTTCATTTGTCCCAACCTGTCCCCATTTCGCAAGAAAGGCTAGTGGCAGTCAGTCAGTCAGAGTATGGGACGAGAGGTGTTGCCTCTTAAATGGGGCGAGTGGTTTATGGTCGGGATGAAAAGAGGTGATGCGGAAAGTGAATGGTGGATGGGTATCTGAAGATTGTTGAAATGCATTAGGATGGCAGTAATAGCAATACACATAAAAGCACAATCTGTGTGTGAGAGAATGAGAGTGAGTGAGAGAGAAAGGGAGTATGGATAGAGATTGGGAGTGAGTGAGGTAAGTGCGAGAGAGATTGGGAGTGAGTGAGGTGAGAGCGCGTGAGAGTGCGAGAGAGATTGGGAGTGAGTGAGGTGAGTGCGCGTGAGAGTGCGAGAGAGTGATAGTGAGTTACAAGGAAAAGCCGTATCTCATAGGTTCTTGCGAACCATACCGAGGAGGCCCTGTTTATGCAGGCCTAACATAAGTATGAGGGAAAAAATAGCAAAATATATGAAGGCTCTTCCCTCCCACATCTTCCCCGCCATCCTGCGGGTAGGAAATTGAAGAACGCCCTAGCCATGTTGACAAGGGGCATAGCTAGGAATTTGGACAGGATAGCTGAACATTTTCTAAGATGAACTGTTCACCGCTTCCGCTGGAAGATAGTTCCACCTTTCACAGATACTGTGCGAGTAAGAAGAGTTCCCGGAGACGCTTGTCCTAAATCTTGGTAAACCTAACCTGTAGTCGTGGTTGCGCGTCGGATTCATGTTCAAGGTGAATATCTTCCTGTGTGCGTGTGTGAGGCAGTGAGAAAGAGTGAGACAGAGAGTGAGTGAATGAGAGAGAGAGAAAGAGAGTAGAGGTTCTTAAAGAAAGTGAAGCTGGGGAACGTGATAATTGGGGAATATATCTCACCCGAGAAATCTAGAGAAACTACTTGGGGCACTTGTTGGCCAGGAGAGCCCCGTTAGGGAATTAGGGCCGGAAGGGCACAAAAGATATCTGTAGCATATGCAACCGCGCGCCCCCTTACACCCCCTCTCGAGGGCTAAATGCGCACAAGTTCAGGCGCGTCAGATGGCCTTTAATAATGGGTCAGAAATCGACCTTCGAAGGAGAACAATTTTACCCTCGCTTGAACTCGTCCGTCACATCTTGGGTCGAAATGAGGTGATCTATAATTTGTGTCTTATTTATGACCTCCCCTAAAGGGGTTTATAGTTCGTAGTTTCGGGTAGTTCCTTTTCGACCCCATAAGGTTTGTTGTTTGAAGTCCTCGCCATCCCTATATCTCTTTCACACCGAAAAAGTAAATTAATTTGTTCGCCGTTTCGCTGCAGAAAACACGTCGCTTCCCGGTGTTCATTTGATCCTTCCTTCCTTCCTGCCTTTTCATTGATCAAGTCCAGTTCAGCTCCTTTCGTATTCCAGTCAAGGCCTCTTTCCAGGAATGAGATCCTGAACCATTTTATTAAGGGGCAATAAATAATTATTGGAAAGGCCAATTGACTCTCTCTCTCTCTCATCCACACACGCACACACACACACACACACACACACATATATATATATATATATATATATATATATATATATATATATATATATATATATATATATATATATATATCTTTCTCACCTACCTCTCTGTCTCTTTCACCTACTCTCTCTCCTTCTCCCACTCTCTATCTTTTTCTCAGAGTGTATCGCTCTCTCTATTTCTCATTCACCTCCTCTTTCAGTCACCCACCCTTTCTCTCTTTCCCATACACTCTCTCTCTTTTTCTTCACTCTCTGACTTTTACCCACTTTCTCTCACTTTCACCCACTCTCTCTATCTTTCACCCACTTTTGATAAGGTACCACACCGCAGGTTGATAAATAAAGTCCGCGCCCTTCGCATTACCGGCAAGGTAGCCGAATGGGTAGAAAACTGGCTCCCGGGACGGAGGCAACGGGTGAAGATCAACTGGGTAGCCTCGCAATGGGCGCCGGTCAGTAGCGAGGTGCCCCAGGACTTAGTACTCGGGCCTCTATTGTTCATCGTCTACATCAATCACATAGGCGAAGGACTACTCTGCTCGATAGCCAAGTTCGCCCACGATAGCAAGCTAGGAGGTAGTGTGAGCTCGCGAGGAGTCGAACGCCTGCAAAATAGCCTTCTCAGGAGAGGCGAGTGGTCAGAGAGGTGGCAGATGCTATTTAACCTTAGCAAATACGAGGTAATGCACATCGGCCATGCTAACTCTCGGGAAAAATACTGCTTGCTAGGCAAAAAACCTAGATACCACCGACCTTGAAAAAGATTTAGGTGTGCTAATTAACAGCGACGTGAAGTTCTCCAAGCAGTGCCTCCAGGTAGAAAAGAGGCCTCAGAGAATGCTGGGGCACATAAAGAGACATTTTCGCTTCTGAAATAAGCAGATTAATCTCGCCTTGTACAACTCTCTAGTCAGGTCACACCTCAAATACGCCCTTCAATTCTGATCCCCAACCCTACATAAGGACATTGAACGGCTGGAAAGGGTCCAGGCCAGGGCCAATAAATTGATCCCTTCCCTTAGGCATAAAAGTTATCAGAGTCGGCTACGAGAACTGGAGATGTTCTTTCTGGAGACGCGCCGGTTAAGAGGCCAGCTGATTGAAACTTTTAAGATAATGTGAGGAGTTCAAAACGTAGATCACAGGTGGCTGTTCGCGTTGAAGGCAAATACTACACGTAACCATGGTTACAAAATGGACTTATAGTAGCATTTGGGGCAACTTATTTCGTACAAGATCTGCGGAACGTGGAATCGCCTACCGCCAACAGTGATGAACAGCTCGTCAGTCAAAGAGTTCAAATCTCGAATGGATGATATAATGCACGACTTGACATAAATGGTACCACCTTGGTATAGAATATAGTATCAGCATAGTTTAGAATCAAGTAGATAGGTTTCAACTTTTCTATAAAAAATCCTGATTGTGTTCTTTTTTACAGCGCAATCAGGTATCTTTTCCGCTTTCTGGCCCGCAAAAGCGGCTGGGAGAGGTGGGTTGGGAAAGCCTTTATCTGTGCTACGGTTTCTCTTATGCTGTAGGTTAGGGCCTTCCCAAAATAGTACCTCCACGGTATGGCTGGCAATGTCCTTTAAAGTACTACTTTTCCTTGTGACTCTCTCTTTAATCCCCCTCTCCCTCTCTTTAACCATTCTCTCTCTCTATCTTTAACCCCTCTCTCTCTATTAATGACATGAATTGACTCTTCATTAACTCAGACACGACGGAAACCTTTTAGCAACGAGGAAGAGAAATGTTATAGATAAATACACTTGTTGCAGACCTGATAATAAGCGCTCCTTTATTATTGACTTAATGTCCCTTTGGTGACTTTCCTAAGGGGTGACTTTTAGCTTATTTAATGATTGTCACTTGCGTTTGTTCCGTTGTTTGAAAGGCAGGGAAGCCCAATGAAGATGATATTCACAAATCTCTCGTGTGGGGCGGGGGGTGGTTCTATTTCGTTCAGTTTTACACCTCTATTTGTGTTTGTTTTTTAGTATATTTAATAAAAATGTCCTGGACCAATTGCGATGGCATTTCGCATGAAGATCTATCATTTTCAAGGATCGAGCTTTACATTTTAGCGACCATCATTTAATTACGTAAATGAAAGGAGTATTACTTTCGTGTACCCCCAACGTGTGGCCAGACTTTCTGTGCGAGAGCAATCAATCAGGTCACACCAAAATGCACATAACTCAACCACATCTGCATAAACAAAGACTGCTTGATATGGAAAGAGTGGGATTCCCAACTAGTAGAGCTGTCGCACTACTAGCAAGAAAAGGGGAGCTGATTAAACATAACCTAGCAATAAACAAGCTGGTTGACTCCTATATATAACTTTTTCCCTCTTTATTACACTGTACTGACCTACAGAAGTCGAAGAGAACACAACTTCATCCTTTTAGGGCGAGGCACAATTCTGCCTGGGTGGAAATAGTGCTTCCGCCCGCCATTGCTTGCTACCAACTACAAGGACAGAGACCCATCATCTCGTAAAATTTAGGCTGCCGTCAGTCATTATGAATATTTCGCTCTATTTTTGTCACACCCGTCAATCGCATTCTGGGAAGTTGCACCGACTCCATCATGCGCCGTTCAAAATTTATAGATTGCCATCAGTCGCTAATTTATTACCTTATCCATCATGCCCATCTATATTGCATTAAGATTAATTGCAATCACTTGACATTTTATTATATTAATTACTTTCTATCCAACGAGTGTTTTATTTGTTGCAATTTTAAGCTTTATTTTTATGCTTTTTGCTGAGTAATTATTTCTATTCTTTTGGGCTTATCAATTTTTCCAATTATTCTTTTTGCTGAATAATTTTCCTCATCGCATTATGCATATTTCTTTATCTATACCATAAAGAAAGCAATTTAGACCTTCTTTCGTTAGTACTTGGTTTAAATGGAACCTATTTTTCTCCTTGAGGAGGACCGAGGGGGGAAACATTTAACTTTTATCGCTTCTTTCCTATTTGTTAGGGTGTATTTTTCTTTTTTGCTTATCTCCTTACTTTATTCTTGCCCTATTTCATTATAGTACCACGCCTCCATCACGGCGAAACAGCTTTCTTTTGTCTTCCTAATATATTCAATGTCGCTTTATTTCATCATGTTGCGTAGACAAAGGGGAAACAAAGGACTCAACTTTACTTCCACATCTCCTGTAAGAGGTTAGAAGTCGTAGGTACAATGGACGCACACAGGCATCTGTGGCGAGGAACTGCATATATACACACTGACCATTTGCTCTTAATGATACAGCACTCGATGGCGAATATAATGATCTGTACCACGAATAAAATCATAGAATTGTAAATAACCGGATGCCACATTCTCTATATATTTCTATGTATCTATGCAAAACGACAAAGGGGCAGCGCAATAAGAGTTAAAAATATACAACTTTATCGTTTTGCCACTCAAAGGAATAACCAAATTTCACGTAATTTTAATTCTTGAATATAAATCACTCTCTAATTGTAAATGTGAACGTTCGAGGCAGCTGAAGTAATTTCGATAACATTTAATCAGGTGATACATGTAAATTTACGTTCATATTGAAGTTTATGGAATTGTTCAAACATATTGTAAAAAATCGTTGTATTATACCAATTAATTACACACAATTCTGAAGTTAAAAGGAGTAAAAACTTTAAGTTTTTAATAAAATTGATTTTAACTTAAACTTCTGTGGATATAAAACTTGCATCACAAAATATATAACTTTTAGTCGCGTGCGAGGCTAGTCCCGAGCGACTCTACATCTCACTATGTCGGTCGGTCGGTTCCTGTTTTGATTTTTTTTTTTGTAATAACATCATAACTATTCGGCCGATTCTATCCCAATTTGAAATCATTATGTCATTTTACATTCTAATTTGAATGTTATAATTGCCAAAGTGCTCCCATGGATAGCCAGGAAATGATTTTGTTTTGGCAATAACCTCATAACTATTCGTCTGATTCGAGCGAAATTTGAAACCTTTATGTAGTTTTACATTTTTATTCGAATGATATAATTGCCAAAGTCCTCCCAAGGTTAGCTCGGGGATTAATTTGGTTTGGCTATACTATGCTAGGCTATTATAGGCTAGGCTTACTAAGCTAAGGTAGGATAAAGTAGGCTATACTATGCTGGGTTATACTAGGCTAGCTAGATTATACTAAGCTAGGTTAGGTTTGGCCCGGTACAGCTAGGCTATTCTATTTTAGGCTATGCTATCCTATGTTTGGCTAGGCTTAGCTATACTAGGCTAAAACATGACAGGTTATACTATGCTATTCTATACTAAGCCAGTTTTGGCTATGCTATGCTAGATAATACTACGTTATGCTAGGCTAGACTACACTATGCTATGCTATACTATGCTATAATATACTATGCTATGTTATACTATGCTCTGCTATATTATGCAATGCTGTCTTATGCTATAATATGATATGCAATAATATTCTATAATATACTATGTTCTAATCTGCTATGGTATATTATGTTATACTATGGAATACTGAGCTATTAGCGTGTGTCAATCTTTTCATCGTTTTAATAATATAAAGTTAGGAATGCTCAAAATTTGCAGTCCTACTTATGAATTCTATTTTTTAGTTTTAGTTCTACTTGGTTAGCTACTTAAAAGTTTTCACTTATTTTTTGTCATTTGGGGGAATTAAATGACTATTATTATATTAATTATTATATCTATTTGACTTTTATTTCTTATTTCACCGTTTGAAACATATTCATCAGTGTGCTGAAGATTACGTGGCCTTCAGTACCATCATCCAACCAGTGGGATTTGACCTACAATTGCTTTTAAAATTAGGACAAGACTGGCGACATTCACACATTTGAACAACTAAATTGAAAATAGCAGAGTTGTTGCCATCTCAATTCCAAACTCTAGTTGACGTTCTGAAATGTGGATATGAGAAACTACCCAGCAGCCAATATTGCCAAGGATATTTACCCTAAAGTGCTTGAAAAGTGGGAACGAGGGAACAGTTCTTTTCTAGTCCCTGTTGTAAATTCAAGAGTCACAATCTTAAACAGATCCCAAAGAACTTGGAGCAAGCTCAAAACATATCCATTGGGAGAGGAGAGCTACAGGCCTAAGACACTTCCATTACAAAACTAGACAACCTGTTGATATCCTCAGGCGCAAGTGTAAAATTGTTTTTTGATGTGAATTTGTCTGCCCTGGTTGCAAAAATGGAACTCAAATTAATTTAAATCCCCTATTGAGATGAAGATCTTTGTGGAGGAACTTGCTTTCATTAAAGGTCAGAAAGAAATGATTACTTCTTTTGGGCAGCATCAAATTTGCTTTCGAGATTAACTTGAGTAAAATAGACAAGTCAATGAGTAAAAGCGACAAGAAGGTGAAGGAAGAAGAGTTGCTTACTATAAGTAGGCCAATGTTTCAATGCCATCAAGTAAAATAATTTTCTTTCCTGACGAAAATGTAGAACAGATAGCTGATGCTCAAGATGGAAAGGATTGAATTTACGAGTATGAAGTGACATTAAAAATATCAACCACATATTCAGGTTTCATTAAAAAGTGTTGATGTTTCAGCATTCTTGGATTGTGTTATTTAATTTAATCCAAGGTTTATTTAACATTTGCAACAACGGTATATCTTCCCTATTAAGAATTTCAAATACTTGTGTATTGGTTTCTTCATATATATATATATATATATATATATATATATATATATATATATATATATATATATATATATATATATATATATATATATATATATATATATAATTTAAGAAGGGGATTTCTTTGAGTATTTGAATAATAATTTCATCTTAGTTTGATTATGACTTATGTTTTTTATCAATAGAAAGATATCAAAGACAGATATGAAGTATATTACCAAATAGATAAGGTCTACTTCCAGAAATTCCAACTGTGAGCACAGAATGTAGACATTTAGGTCACTAAACTAAATACATACACACCTAATTGTGACTACATAAAAATAAACGAGAGAACCATAACTAAATTAATAAATCAAAGTGCTCAGATTTAAAATGGACAATTTCGTTATCAATAAGCCTTTTAATAATAGGGGCCAGTTTAAAGAGACCGGGGAATATATTTAAATTAGGCGAGGAATTAATGAATGAGCATTCGACAATATTTCTTTGAGTAAAGTCATCAGATTTGTAAATAAATTAGGCCGAATTCCAATTGATGGGGGACTGTTTTCTGATAAATGGGCAAAGAAAGAACTACTGCATTCCACCCTCCTAATATTGTATTTATGTTGTGTCAAAGTATTGCTTAGGGCAAACTGAACAATCGACAGAATAAACCCCCCCGTATGCTATTATTATTATTATGAATCAACATTTTGCACATGGTAGACTGATACTTGAATATGACAGAAATATTAGCTTGTTCAAGAGGCGGGGAAGCAAGGAAAAGGACTCAGAAAGCGGTAAAACAAGGAAGTTCTTAAAATTGTATGCGGGAGGGATTTCAGATCTGTAAAAGGATTTTAGGCAAACCTAGGCATCCTGCAAGAATTTTTGAGGGTAACAAAGATTGTTACCTATTTCCAAGATCCGTTTGACTTTATCATTATGACCCGAGTAAAAATGAATATAAGAACCGGCGTTGCTAAGCTTACGATAGACGGAAAATTTAAATCCAGATGGAGACCTATGAATAAGTAGATCTAAGAACGGGAGGACTTTGTTCGAGTCCGAGGGTAAATATAATAAAAGGAACCAGACAATTAAGTTCAGTAAGAAAACTATTAACATCGTTAGAACAAGACCACAAACCAATAATATCCTTTATATATCGGAACCAAACGTTCAACGCTTCCTCAAATCCCATTGACCAAATCCTTAGTTGTGTTAGTCCTTCGCCCTCACACTGGCATGCATCCACATGTAAGTTTATTTCTCCACATACGCCCAGCTGTGCGTTCGCAAGCTTTGCAACGAAACAGTGAAATTCACTTCCCTTCCAAATCAAGTGCCTCTCTATTTCCCCTCTATCATGAATCATCACCACCTAAGCCAACAAGGAATGTATCGTCTGGGAGTTGGCATTAAAACCTACCCTTGCTCCCGAAAGTTAGAATCTCATTCATTTCACCCGTGGATGTTAGACAAAAAATTGCAACCAATAACAGCAGAAGTGCATTCGATTATTTATGAATTAAATTTTGCGTCCTCTAATAAGGTGACGCAGTTTTCTCAGCCTCCGCTTTGTGGTAGACGCAGCAGAATTACCTTGAACCGAAATCACATACTGATTGTTATCAATTGATAGTCACTGCTTGAATAATCTTGTAATAACTTTGCATATACGTTGAGTCAATGCGCCAGGCGCACCAAGGTAGGATATTTCAGCACAAGTTCCTCACGATTCAGCTTTACCCTACTTGCGCGTATTTTGAGATACACTTCTCCTTAGTGCGAACTTATACCCAAAAAAGTGTATACGCTGCTTCAAAGGAACGTCTGTAAGAGAATGGCTACCCATTGGGCGGAAGTGCTGAACCTATACAAGAAGGGGGTAACGTAGCTCCTACATTCATCTTCAACACATGGCCAATCACAGCACAGTTATCATTTCCCGTCGTCTTCACACTACAGCATATCTACACTCTCTCCTCTGTTCCGGAGTCCTGTTGATGGGGTATTCATCTCCACGTACCTCTGGAGCGGAACGGCTTCCCTCTTCTTGGACTCACTAAGGGTTGCATGTTGCATGATCGCTGGTTGCTGTAGAAAACACAATATTACCTGGATACTTTCATACAGAACGAGGACTTCCCCCACTCCTGTTCCCTTCGGGATTACCAGTAATTTTCATTCTGATCTTTATGCGCTTTTCAGTATCCGTTCGAGCGATCTTTATCTTGGATTCGTCCTTTTCCCTGTCGTTTCAGACCTGGAACTTCCATTCAAAACCCAAAAGAACTGTATTCTGGAACCATCTACTTGACTCGGTACTTGCGTATCGATGATTGGGTTCCACTCTACCAACTGGACTTTGGATTGGGTCGGAGTGTTATGTTTGTTTTAACGGAGTAGATAGAGGCCTCGCCCTACAAAGAGCGTTGATGTACAAATCGCTTTTTCCATATTCACTTGGAATTCTTTACTCCGATAAAAGCAGAATTAAGACATGAACAACAGCCTCGTCCGATTATTTTCTTCTATTAATAAGGGTACAGAGAAGAGGCTTCTGTTAGAGGCACTAAACATTGGGGACAAGTTTCCAAAGCCTTAGGCACGGCTCCTCCCGTATCGCTATGCAATATCTTCAACCGAATTGACGTTAGTTGTTGGGCCTACTTCAACCCTTACCAGGGCCCCTGGTTTTCACTTCCCGAACTCAGCGGGATCTCTTTCCTGAACAAACGTGGTGGGGGACTTTTTCAAAGACGGCATCGTGGCGCCAGAAACAACTTGATGGTAACTGTTACTCACTGGCGGTAACTTTATCCCAGCAACAATAAGAATTGGACTCCTTCACTAGGGGTGAACTTCGCACGTTTGGGGCTAAATTATAATGAGTAGATGAAATAGGAGTTTTGGGAGTCAGAGGTGATAATATCACCAAAGTGAAAAGCTCCAGTACCCTTCCCCTACCTCCACACACACCAACATGAGACGTCACAATGAAGGTAAAAAGACATAACATTGGATATAAAGATTACGAAATTAACCTTGTTTATTAAACAAGTATATTGAAAAGGGATCCAAGTGACGGAAGAGAAGGATGGCGTAAATAATAGAAAGAAACCTGACAGGTGTCTGCGGATTGTATAGATCTCGTAGCAAACTGCATAGATACATGAAATTCTATAAATCCAAAATTCAGGACTGACGGTCAGGAATATTGACGTGGTGTGTACAGAGTTCCAATACCACTAAAGAGTACAAGCCTGGAACAACCACACCTCACAAGATGAACAGCATCGATGAAAGGCTGCAGGGTATTGCAGATTGATGCCAGACTACTGCCCGCCCGATTAGGGAAGCTGGTAGCGCCAAGCAGGCACCGGATAGCGCAGGCATGTTATGAGGAATGCTCCCCCTTGGTCTGAGGTTGTGCCCCTCCCCTAACCCACCCTCAAGATGGGGAAGAGCGGGTGGCCGAGACGATTTTTGTGGGGGAGAAGCCGGTATGAATGTCAAGAGGAGCACTTTGAGGGAAGGGGATAGAAAACAGAATGGGAGAGATGGGGTAGTGGGGGTTTGCGATTGGGGTAAGGTCCCGCTTGCTCTCGTCATGTGCTCAGACGAAGCCAATCACCGACTCCAGACATCATTTGACCGACGACGTTTCGCCGTCTTTGCTAATTCTTATCGGATAGCCCTTGAGCGCCTGGGCACGTATTATTGTAAATGCGCATCCATCCTAAATATATCGCTTGCCTAAGCTGGAATAACGATGACCATTATAGAGGGTATTAATGTTTGCTACTCAAGCGAGAAAAGAAGAAATAGAATAAAGCGGAATAGGAATAATCGAAAAAAAAACAGCTGAATAAAGTTCACCTATAGCCCAATTAGTCTACGCATTCACTGTTATCATTGAAGCTGTTTTTAAGATTCAATGCAATAAAGGTCTTTTTAGCATTCCAGTGGTTCTGATCAATTCTATCCATCGTATATTGGATATACTTGTGCTTTCCAGCTACCACCAATCCATTGAAAGGTCTTCTTGTAATGAAAAAGATCAGACGGCGAAATTAAAAAGATGAAGGCGAAGAAATGGAACACAAAAGATGGCGAAGAAATGAAAAGTGAAAATGCAGCGCTATAAAGAATTTGACTTGCTCCTAAATTTCTGCTCACCTCTTCCAAAGTAATAGCGAGGTGGGGATATAGGGAATTTATTTCCCAGTTAGGACGTATAGTTTACGTGGTATGCGAACCACGAGTATCTACAACGTATTTATTATCCCCGGCGTGAAGTCGAACCGAATTGGACGACTAATCACGGCCCATGTGGCTTAACTTTTCTGTAATCAGAAGTAGTGTTTTCACTTGGCTTTGCCGTAGCACAGTAGAAGAAATCGAGGAGGGGGGGTATCGAAAGATGTATGTAGGAGTGGAAGAAGTAATGCTATTCATTTTTATCTCTCAGTTGCTTCTCGGTGAACACATGAGAGAAGCGAAATATGATCGGCTCGCTGCCTCAGTGTGCCTGGTTCGAATCACTTCCCTGCACGGATTTTTTCGAAAAAAGGTAATAAAAATATTACTGCAAGGAAAAATTATTCCGTTTTCTCTTTCAATGTGGTCTAATGGATTCATTTTCATCATTCTCTCGTCCTACTTTGAGAGAAATATACATATATATATATATATATATATGCAATGAAAATCCAACAAGAAAGAGGAAATTATGTTTTCAAACTTTATTCAGTTCCTTATTAAGGATAACTACAAGTGAAAATAATAATATAAGTGTATATAAAAGAGAACAATTTTTTTTTAAAAGCACCCTAAGACAAGAAATCACAAATAAGAAAGTAGGAGAGGGAGGGTGAATTCACAAAGATTTTTCAGGAGCAGGTAGCAAGGTCAAACGTGATTTCTTGTCTTAGGGCTGTTATATTATTTTCACTTGTAGTTATCCTTGATAAGGAACTGAATATATATATATATATATATATATATATATATATATATATATATATATATATATATATATATATATATATATATATATATATATATATATATATATATATATGTATATATGTATATATATATATGTATATGTATATATATATATATATATATATATATATATATATATATATATATATATATATATATATATATATATATATTAATAACACAAAATTAATAACACAAAAACTAATTAAGTTATAAAAGTGGGAGATATATAAAATGAAAGAGGGGTTCTTGAATTTTTATTATTTAAATATAATATCCTTCAAATGTTCTCCATTATTATTGAAACAAAGGCGGATTCTTTGCACCATATTTTCCATGGCATTTTCCAAAACATCAGGAGTGATTTTGTCGACTTCTTCAATGATGTTTTGTTTCAATTCTTGAAGATTATTAGGTATATTTACGTATACCTTTTCTTTAAGGTATCTTCAAAGGAGAAAATCTGGAGGGGTAAAATCAGGTGATCGTGGTGGCCAAGAAACGTCACCTAAACGTGAAATTAACCGACCAGGGAAGGCTGCTCCTAGTGTTGCCATGGTTTCTCTCACTGTGCGTGGTGTCGCCTCATCTTGTTGAAACCACATATCGTGCATATCCAAATCTTCCAGTTCTGGCAATAAATAATATTGTATCATTTCTCTGTAAGTGTCCCCTGTTACTGTCACTGTCAGCATCCTCAAAGAAGTAGGGACCAATGATTCTCGAACTGGTTATGCCGCACCAGACCGTAACTTTCTGTGCATGAAGAGGCTGCTCGTGAATTATCATGGAGTTTTCAGCACACCAGAATCTAAAATTTTGTTTATTAGCGTATCCAATAATGTGAAAATGGGCTTCATCGGACATGATCAGGTGCGGGGTAAAAGTCGGATCATTTGTTTAGTCCCAAAAATGCGCGTGCAAAGTTTATTCTTTTTTGATGGTCTGCAATATTTAATTGTTGTTATTTGAATTTTGTATGGATGAAGTTTCAATTCTTTTGTTAGAAGGCGTTGCAATGATGTTCGAGAAGTTCCTAGTTGACGTTTGTGGCTGTTGTTGAACACTGGTTAACACACGCTGAATGACACCTGCATTTCGCACAGATCTCAGTCTACCAGAGCGTTCTTTATCACCTGTAGACCCGGATTCTCTGAACCTTGAACCATTGCAAGAATGCAATGCCTCGAGGGACTATTTCGTTGATTAAATGCTGTTATAAAGTCCCTCTGCACAGTAACAATTGATCCATTATGTTTTAAATAAGTAGTCACAATTCTTGCTCGCTGTTCTTTGCTGTATTTTGCCATTCTGGGTTAATAATTAGTCGGGTATTATTGTGTATTATATTCTTTATATACGTATTATAGATACACAATAAAAATGTGAAGTAACGTTTGGGCCCCCCGTCATATATATAAAACTCACAAAGTGGCACGTGAGGAAAGTAATCATATGAAAATTAACCCACAGGAAAATGAAAAGATGAATCCAAGCACTTTCGAACTATATTTGCAAGTTCATTTTCAAGGAATAGCACAAAACCAGAGAGAAAAATACCAAGAAAAAGAACAATAGGCAACTAATAACAGACATATGCATCCCTAAAACGATATATACACAACAACGCCATGTATATGAATGGAATATGGTGGGTGGAAAATAAAACATTTTAAAGGATCATCATTAGAGCGAAAACATTTAGGGCTAAGAGTTAATCAACGATTCTAGCAGAGACACGTGGTGGAGGAGGCAATGCGAATGATATTTCACTAATAAAGAGTGACAACAGGCTACATTATGAAGTTATTTCATTTTGTACAAGTTTTTTTTAAACAGGGTCGAGTTTAAATAAGCCAGGGGCAATATTTATATTGGGTAAGATGCCAATTAAGGAACACTCGACAATATTTCTTTTTGTGAAATCAGCGGAATGAGAAAGGAATTTTGCAGAGTTCCAGTCAATGGGGTAGTTATTTTCGGATAAATGTAAAAATAAAGCACTGTTTAGTTCACCTCTTCTAATATTATACTTATGTTGGTAAATTCTAGTAGATAAAGATTTACCAGTTTGCCCGAAGTAAGGTAAATTGCAAATAGAACATTCTATAGAATATACTCCACCTTTTTTCCTCGTATTATTGTGGACTAACATTTTATATAAAGTGGATTCATATCTAAAATTTACAGAGATATAAAGTTGCTTAAAAATACCGGTGAGACCAAAAAATGGTTCAAAGTATGGCAAGATAAGACAAATTTTATAACTAAAACCGGTGGGTTATCAGTTCTATGAAAAGTTCTCTTAGCTTTTCTTGACCTTTTAATACATAGGACGCCGTCAAGTTTTAAATTCAGTTCATATATTCACTTTTATTCTTATCACAGTGTTAAAATTAAACGGTTTGTATTCACGTCTATGTTTCTGCGTGTATTACGCCTTGTTAGTCCGGAATTTATGATAAGGAATTGTCCAATATCTTTGAAATAGGTAAAAAACTTTGTTACCCTCCTCAATTTTTGACACCATTAAACTTTGCTAAGAGAACTTTTTATAGAACTGATAACCCACCGGTTTTCAATTATAAAAATTTGTATTTTGCAATAATTCGAACCAATTTTTGGTCTCACCGGTATTTTTAAGCAACTTTATATCTCTGTAAATTTTAGATATGAATCCACTTCCCTACACGGATTTTTTCGAAAAAGGTAATAAAAATATTACTGCAAGGAAAAATTATTCCGTTTTCTCTTTCAATGTGGTTTAATAGATAATATATATATATATATATATATATATATATATATATATATATATATATATATATATATATATATATATATATATATATATATATATATAAGAAGAAGAAGAATCCAGAACCAAAGGGAGCAGAGGGTGGCACAGTGAATGCGATCCTTTAACGAGAAGACAGAAATAACGCCAGGGGAAAAAAAAATTGAAATTCCTGGCCGGGACTCGAACCCGGGGCCAGTGATTGCCGGTCAGATGCTTTACCGCTAAACTACCAGGCACAATAATATACTCCGTCTAAAGCGTTGCCCCATCAAACCCAGTATCTCCCTAAGCTAGGAACCTCCACGAATTTTTATACCACATCCTCTTACTCGCTCACAATTTTAAGGCTCACTCTCCATGTCACATACAAAGAAAGAGCAACTACAGGATCTGCGGGTGATTATACAACCACCACAGGGCGGCTATGTCATTTTTATTTTCTGTCTTTCAATTAATTCTAATGTCCCTCTCTCTTGCCTTTAAAAAACTCCTGTTTCTTCTCTTATTTGCTCATTCGCGTCCAATTCTTCTTTCTCTTGTACTATATTTTTTTATAGTCAGCTTTACAAGGTTTCTGCATCTTTCTTTCTGTCTTCAAATTTATTTGAAAGACAGAAAATAAAAATAGCATAGCCCTGTGGTGGTTGTATAATCACCCGCAGATCCTGTAGTTGCTCTTTCCTTATATATATATATATATATATATATATATATATATATATATATATATATATATATATATATATATATATATATATATATATATATATATATATATATATATATATATATATATATATATATATATAAACTTGGTCTAAATAAAAATGCTCAATTAAATGTTTCGTTCAGAAAAAAATACCCCTCTAATGGACAATAAAGATGCTGTTTGGTCTAAAGTTGGCACTCCTTCTCCGTCTCGAACTGCGCAACATGTACAAGCAAATCAGTGTCGTTTCGTACTAAATGTCTCCGAAAACGTTGACCTACAATGTAACGACTCTTTAGTATGACGGTGATTTCAAAGTCTCCTTAGATAATAAACAACCTGGCGACGAATTCAGGACAGCAATATTTTCGCGACGAGCGAAATGATACAACTTTAGATGTCATAATTCCGTTGTCACAGAGGTAGGTACTAATTTATTTGAGAGGGTCGGATCCCCTTCGTGACGCCACGTGGATGCACACGAAGTCGAACTACCTTTCCTGGTGGGGTAAGGTCACTAGTCCACTTTATTTGCTTGCTCACGCCCCCATAGGAGTGTACGGCTGTATACATCCTATTAAGTTCATTTTTCGTTTGTCTTCCTACGGTCTGCATTTTATAAGCTGGAGGAGTGCAGCCACGTCGCCCTGTCGGGTGAAGATCCAACCACCTGCTGAAGTGAGAACAATATGTACTCTTGGTAGGCGCACGACGTACCGCAACCCTCCAAATTTTGCTCAGTGTTTTATCCCCGATCTGCACTCATTTAAAGTCTTTTATTTCTCAGTGGAGACCTGCAATTTAGCATGGGAATCGAACCACGGGTATCTTTAACGTATGGCAGCCGCTGTGAGGGTGACCGAACTCGCCTACGCCGTGGCCAACAACGGACTTTGATAAAGAAGACGAAGCGAGCCTCCTCGTCGCCCTTTTGCCCCCACTTGACTGCAGAAGACCAACGGATACAACACGGGAGCGATCACCCTGAGACCCACTTGATCGCTCAAATTAAAGCTCTTCTCATTTAATTACTGGGGCCGCCTCCCCTCATCGGGCCTCATGCTACACTGCAGGTCTCCACTGATCGATATCCCTCCGGGGCAAGGAACGTCTCATTTATCTGCCTTCATATGTCGTGGCTTCGGTAATTCGTGTCCTATGGTCAATGTCCACATATTTTCTTCTATGGTCTGCAACAGCGGAAGATAAGGTCCATTTTCCCTGAGCTCCGATTTTCTTTCGCGCGAATTGCTTCAGGAGGGCTTGATGACCCCTCTAAAACCTCTAGGGGGTTTAAAGACCGTGTCATCTATCACGTTAAGCCCATTTGAGTTCGACTGTGTACACCCCCCACCCAGGCCCAACGGCATATATCTTCCGCCATTTCCGCTTCGTCTACTGTCACTCTCACTTAAAATAGGAAGAGTCTGCAAAAAGCTAATCAATTGTCTCTACGAGGTAGCTCCTGCTCCCACCACCCAGCTCAGTCCCACCCAGCATCCTCATCCATAAATCTATCCAATCTATTCTTAAAACTCAGCAGGGAGGAGCCGGAGGACGCTTCTATCACAATAATAGTGAGACTATACCATTCACCTATCTAGTACTCGATTTGTAAACCAATTTCTACCAATCTCTTTTCTAAACCTAAACTTGACCAGCTTCAACCCATTGTTACGTGTCCTATTCTGTTCACTAAAAATATGAACCTTACTTATGTTTCCCCTATTATATATAACCTTTTACCCACTCGAAGATTTTAATCAATTTCCATCGAACTCTTCTCCTTTCTAACGTATGAAAATTTAGTCTTTGTTGTGTAACGCAGATGTTAAACCATTTAAACCAAGCGGAAGTAATCATTAAGTTCTGGATTTAGTTGTTTAATGATTCGAGAAGTTTTAGTTCGAGAGAATTCGAAGCACAAGTTAATAAAGTGAAATAATCTGAATTAAAAGGATGGTTAAGGTATGGGAAGTTTGATCTAATCGATCAGAATTCACATTTGGGAAGGGTAATATTGGTTTTGTACGATCGTCCCAAGTGTTCTGCAATCTACATAGCGACTTTAGCAGAACCAACACGTAAATTTATACACAATGGAGTATGGCATGCACAGTGGGAGTTTATTTGGGGTGAAAGTATGAATGAAAAGAACGAGAATTAGATTTATTGCAATAAACCGACTTCGAGGGAAGTAGTTATTATAAACTGAGCATATTTTTATTAATCTTTCTAGTAAAATGTTCAAGGTAAGGTAGTTTGATAAATACCTTATGTTTGAGAACTGTTTTTGGTTGCGCTTTGCGAGAAAACTGCTTTGCTAAGTAATTTGAGATTTACTTGTCAAATATATATCTGGAGCCAAATTAAAATGGAAAAAGTTCTCAGATATTCTATTTGAGAATAAAAAGAAAGCCAATCAGAGCAAATGTAAGTTCTATGGACACAGTTTTTGAAGCTAAAGAAATGCGTTCCAGATGGGAGGTTTTCTGTGTACTCTTTTGAATTTAAAACCCACTTTTGTACCAGCGATATCAATAAAAAGATTTTATTATTATTTTATGTTTCCATTGAACATTTAATATTGGGTGTTGGTTATTTATGTTATTCAAGATTAAAGGGAGCAGGTTCTTTGTCCTTTAAGATAAGAATACAGGCAACAACCTATCTTTTATAAATCTTGCTTCGCTTTTTAATTACGATTTGAGACATTGCACAAGATTAGTTCACTTTGCAAATCGATTGCTTTCATGTTGTGTCAACCCTATGTGTGCCTCATAAGCTTCATATATGTAAACTCAAATAAAGAAGTCTTAGAACCTGATCATTGCTTTGAGATAGAGTGGTTTTCGTAAAAAAAAACGATATCCATAATACAAAGAACTCTCTCCTCTAAATCAACTCATTTGACCTTAAAGATATCTCTGACTCCAGCAATACCCCTTCCCCCATGCATCAAAGGAGAAAGGGAAGGGCTGTGTCTGAGACGACGGGGTGGGGGTGGGGGGGATAGTCTGGCCGAACAAAACTGGTTTGCGCCTAGAGTAGTCGTCTGCTATGACGCAGAGAGGGACTGGGGAGTAGGAGATGGGGAGCCGCTATGTGGAGAAGGAGGGGGATAGGAAGACACGCTCCTGTGATTATTAAAGCACGTGGTTCAATTTACATGGAACTTAATTATAGTCTTCCGCGTTGGTTCTTTCTTAATATACATTTAAAGTGAGGGTATTGGGAGAGGCTGACGTTAAGAGGACGATGCGAGATTTTATATTTCTCCCAATTGTTGTTGCAATTTGAAAGCACAACTCAGTAGAAAAGGGGGTGGGGAATACACAGAATTGGAAAAGGCTCGAGTGGAGATTAATAGGAATTTGTGGAATTTAATTGGTTTAATTGAGGTTCATAATTAATAGTTGGACAATTCGAACCCCCGTGTAGCTTCTGTTTTTGCGGGTAAAGCAATAGCCCCCCCTTTTTAGGGCTATATAGAGACACCGAACATGACGGGTTAGGAGAGTCAATTAGGCCCGACGAAAGGTTGCTTCAACTCACCCGCTGGCAGTGAAAAAGCAACAAAGAAAAATGAAAACAATATAACTGAAAATATTTATTTTATCTCGAATTTAAAGCGAAGTAGTAACAAGGGCGAATTGGGGGGAATAAAAGGAAAACAGAGCGGGAGGAATGGAGGCATGTTACAAAAAAACCCTAAGTCAAGAGGGGGGGGTGACCCCCCATCCTTCCTCGATGTCCCAACAATGAATGAATGGTCGAAAGCTGGTCGACGGTGCCTAGCCTCAGGTAAATAAAATAAGCGAAAAGGGGCTTTGTTGAGAGGGAAGGCTGAAATGGAAATGATTGGGACTAAAGCTCAGGTAGTATGAATCTGGTATGAGAGTACCGGAGATACCTACTTCTTTAAATTAGGCAATGATAGTAGGAAGTCATTATCTTTTACTCTTTTTAGTTGAGAGTTTTTGTATTTCATCAGACTAAGATTTTCCGGATCAAATATTCTGAGATAACAAAAAAAAAGCAGTGTTAAAAATCGTAATGCAAATGGAAAAAAAAGATTAATTATTTTGCATCGATACAAATATGTCATTAATAGAATGAAGTGACACCCCAGTTTGTTTTGTTTGTGTGTTTATAACTGTGCTAAACCCAGATAAAAGAAAGCGTGTTTTAAGTGGAGGTTTTTACTGTAAGAATAACTCAAACTAAGAACCGATGGAAAGGATGAGAAACAAAGTTGAGGACAGGAAGAATATTCCGGCAGGGTTTAAAACACCTTAGCAAATTAAGTGTAGAGCACAGCTAATACAAAAAAAAAATACCATTCAACCTAGCAGTGAGCAGGTACTCGATTTGTTTTTTCACAGCGATAAAAAGAATAAAAACATGACAAACACACTTGGAAAGTTAGAGAAGTGGTAGTAGAATACCAGCATGATGTCACTTTATAATCTAAAATTTTCAAAACACAGCATTTTACCTTCATAACAGGAGTATATTATTTTGGGATACATAGATAGCTAAGGCATTTTGCATTTAAATCGAAAGGTATTATTTTTATCTTATATAAGCGCTTGTAGAACCTCATTTGGAGTACGCGGTACAATTCTGGTTTCCATACATGCAAAATGACATTGTAGTAATATTAGAACGCGTCCAGCTTCGAGCAGCAAGATGAATTCCAGTACTTAGAAATAGATCATACGAAGAAAGGCTGAAACCCTTCAATTTACTTTCACTAAAGATCAGCATCTGTGCGGCCAACTTGTTGATCTATAAAATACCAAACAAGTTCACTATTATAAATTATAACTCCATATTTGAGCTAGTTAACAAGCGTCCACTAGAAATACGGTTTCAAGCTAGTAAATAAAAGATTTAACGCTGCAATAGCACAAAATTTCTTTTCTTATAAAATAAGACAAAGTTCGAATAATTTGGCTATGAATGTCGTTGAAAGCACTACAATAAATATGTTTAAAAATACAATCAATAAATATTTCTTTAAAATAGGCCCATACAGAACTAAGAATTGTTAAACTAATTGTACATACGTACCTTTGAATTTTACCCTTTCCCTTCTTGAACTACTAGCCTTGAGTGGAACTTAGGATTTTTGCTAGTTCGTAAATCTGTACGGCTCTCGTAGACAGCAGACACACACATACGAACTACACTTGTAATTGCTTCGGCGGGCTGCATACACTTTTCAACTGCCTGCCGCTCATATGGTTAAGATATTTAATCAATTTTGGTGTCTCAAGGCACCGAGAATATCTTAGCGAAATTCTATTCCAACTTCTATGTAATGAAAATTTTCTCATTTTAATGGGGCGCAAGGGGTTACCTCCAAGTTGACAAAAAAGGAAAGTCCCATAATACGTCCATGTTGCTCGTTTAATCTCGTTTCTGCTAAGGGGAGACAAGTTCTTTTCCCTCTGACCTTGTGTCCCAGACATTACCTGTCGCTCTCCCGTGGCCGCCTCCCCCCGCACAGACTTGGTGTAGGGGAGGAGGGTTATTTTCGAACTAACGTTCACGTCTCCATAGTGTGTCTGGTGGGCTAGGAGATGCTCCTCCTTTTATGGTGTCACTGCCTCGGAGAGAAAAGCTTTCTTCACTAATGTCGCGAGATTCGGCTCTACAAAGGGCCACATAAAGAGATATAAGAACATACACGGGGTGGCTTCTCACCCATTCATCACAAGCGCAGTTGATCCGATGTGATTTTCCCGCGGCTTTCGAGGTTTAAGAACACAGGCCTGCGTTTGAGACAAAAAATTATGTTCTTGTGGTTTCTTAATCAATAAAATCTCCTGAGCTAAAAAATGAATGTATTTTTGTTCAATCAGGTCAGATTTTCTCAGTACAGCATACACCATTTTTATTGAGATTACCTCATTTTCTCTGAAACTATTTTTTTCAGAAACCTTTATCTAATAATGCATTATTATTGTTATATCATAGGAACACGAATAAACGTAGGTAAACTATAACCCTTTTAATAAAACAAAAAAATAAAGAATGCAACATAATAAAGAAATTAATTCTAATTTCCAAGAAAGGACGCCCTTGACGATTTTCGTTTGTGCCTCTCATCTGGTGCATCACGCTTCAAACACCAACTGTAGTCAGCAAGCATGTTTACATCCCATTTACCCTGGTACCTGGATTCCATTGTTTTTATGTCCTGGTGGAATCTTTCCCCCTGTTCTTCATTGTACTGCCCGCAGTTGTAGGGAAAATAATTCCGATGGGACTGTAAAAAGTGTATCTTTATAAATATTCGAACTCCCAAATGTTTGAGAATTGTTAGGAACTGAATGACCAGGGCAACATATTCTGGGCTTCTTTTATTGCCTAGAAAATTGTTAACTAGAGCTTTGAAAGCTTTCCAGGCATCTTCTTTTTCTGTCCGTCGTTCATGCCTCAAACTGATGATCTGAGGTCCATCAAAAATTCCGGCATGGAGCTTAGCTTCAATGATTTGTGGAAATTTTTGAAGAAGAAATTTAAAAGCTTGGCCTTCTTTATTAAGGGTTTTGACATAATTTTTCATTATTCCAAGCTTTATATGCAGTGGAGGAAGCATAATTTTGTGAGGAGGCACTAAAGGTTCACTATCACATTGTTTGATCCAATTCTAAATGCTTCTCGTAGAAGCCAAACCGTCTTGTCATAGTGCATACTATCTACACAACTGTCCCATAAACATAGGAAACAGGGATGCTTCGTGTAGCCTGTTTGCATCCCAAGTATAGGAGACAATACCTGAAAATAAATTTAGCAGGGTATGTAAATTCAGAGTGTAATATTTCTAAAAACAAATTCAAAGTAATATTTCTTAAAACAATAAAAATATAAATATGTACTGAATGCTGATGCATTAAATCATTGTATTGGAACTAATTGGATATATGTACATCTTATTTGGAGTTGATTGAGTTATGTTGTATACATTCTCAATTAGGATAAGTTCCCCATTAACCCCAAAGGATGCATCAACCTATAGGGACACACTTCAACAAAAAAATATAACTAAAAAATGACTCATGATTTCCAGATTTGCATTCTTGTAAAATGTAAGTTGACCAAAAAGTGTATACAAGTATTAACAATTAAAAATGAAAATGTCAATATCAAGGAGCTTAGAAATGCCAAGTGTAAAATGATCTTACCTTTAAGTCACCACATATCCTCCAATTGTGGGCAGAGTAATTTATTGCATCCAGCAATTTTTTCATAACTTTCAGTAAGTTGGATTGAATGGTCTATAGAAACGGAAGCTATCTTGTTACCAATATTCAGTAACACAGCTTTTAAACTTCTACTGGAGGAATCTATGAAAAGTCTCCATTCTAACGGGTTGTAGGGAATTCCAAGGGCTTCAACAAGTCCTTTAATATTGGCGCAGTATACTAAAGAGCTGGAAGAATGCTGTAAAAAATAGCTTCGAAACTCTTGTTCTCTATTTCTGTACCCCCCAAAATGTTGTTTCTTTAGCGAGAAGATAACTTTCACGAAGTCGAGAGCCAAGTTGTGCATTCTCCTTTGAAAGCCTCAGATCCCTGGTCAGGTCATTTAACTGAACTTGAGTGAATGGTCTTGCGACTATCATGTGTGTAAACCTGATAAGACTCAGATGTGTCATAGGAATTCCTGGACCATGGGGCAGGGGTTTGATGACAGAAGGAACATCCAGATATGCAACACTATTTTTATTCTTCTTATTTATACCTGCGGAAAATATAATTGCATATTAAATAAAGGAATTGATTCGGAGTTGCAGATAGTATATAAATGTTTAGTAAAAGATATGGTTATGCTGAAATGAACTATGTTAGGTTTTTATTTTATGCTAAGTCTATGCATAATAAGGACATTTTCAGGAGCCAGTATAATACAGAAAGCTTAAATATTTGATACAATGCTTACCTTTAAGATTTGTCATGCAAAATTATCAGTCCGTAGTGTGGTCCTTGCCCTCTCTTTACACTATGGGAACACTAAAAGAGAGAACCCACTATTATTATTATTATTCTTATTATTATAATGCTAATCAATTTCTAACCTGCAAAAATATAAACTTATTAACATAATTACTTAAAATGTACACAAAATTTACTGTGAATGCATTAGTGCAAAAACTATTGAAATTTTCATGTAATGTTGGACATGTATAAATTATAAAATTATCATCATCCCCTGTATCGCAAAAAATGGACATGATAGAGAAAAACGGATGCCAGATTCGGATTTAGGAGGTCAATTTTATTAAGAAACACTACAGAAAACCTAAGGTACATTTTTGAAGCAGACCAGTCTAATAAATAGATACAGATACTGTGATTGTATTAGCTCAAAAGCTAGTCAATTGTATCAAATATTAATTTATGTTTTACACATTTAATTATTCCTGCTCAACCGAATAGCTTTTGGAAAAGTGAGAAATTGGAGCAAACTTCTTAGATAACATCGTAACTGGAGACGAAAGTTGGATTTATGTGGATACAAAGCGATAATCATTCCATTGGAGATGTCAGGGTTTCCAAGTCCGATGAAAATTCGACAAGCGAAATCGAAAGTTAAAGAAATTCGCAATCTATTCACAGATACTATTCTTAAAATTGACTATAAGGAATGTTTCCAGAAGTTTGATAAGACGCTGACAAAGGTGTGTAGCTTCTGCAGGGCTTATTTTGAATGAGATAATCTAAAGTTTGCATAAATATTTCTTTTTAATGTTTAAAAAAAAATTAGCCTGGGGATTTTTTTCAGCAAACATCGTAGCCATGGTTCATTTGCGCGTCCTCCAGAACGGACGAATCAACTATCAATAATCTGCCATCTCGACATCAGAAGAACAGGCAATGAAAAGTCCCCTTTAAACAAATTATTAAAAAAAGGGAAGTTAAAATTTATAAAAAAAAGTTCGTAGTTTTCAAACTTCAATAAAACGAAAACTTATCAGTTTCGATTCCAGTGTCAAAATACAGGGTTGGGTGGAGTGAAGAACAATTCAACCCCGTACTTTCCACTTTGCAGGCAGAGAATTTGCGAAATGGTTCATGAACAAATCATTCCCACAGGTTAGTATTTCAACGATGAAGACCACAGCCCATCGTTGCCTCTACCTATAACACTCACGGTGCCATTAAATACTCGTTCACTTAACACACCAGAATGATAATATTAAAGAACTTGTCTCTCATACTACTTTGGCTTCGCGCCAAGCAAGGCGCCATCCACTTTAACCCCAGCAAGGTCATCCGTTGCGTGCCATAGCCCTTACCCCCACCCTCCCCTCCATATATCTACCCTTCCTCTTTCCAGCTCTTTCTCATCTGCTTGGAACCGAAAAAATCCAGTTTTGAGATTACATACAGGCGATAAGGGAGGCGGTCTGGGGGGAGTGAGGGGACGTTTGAGAGTCAAATAGATACGATATTTGAGGATCGCTCTACATAATGAGCGGAAAGACAACTCATCATTGAGGAAATAACGGATTGTCCTGACGAGAGCAGTCGATGGCGTTCGAGGGAATTGGAGCGGAATATTGCAATGAAACCCCTCTTCGGACACAAGATTATTATTATACATATCAAATCTTTGTTTGGGGGGAGTTCTTCCGTGTGGGCAGGGGGGCTCTTATGAATTAGTGCGACCTTATTACATACATATCTGGTTTCAACGAGTCTAGATGGGTCTTTCAACCACGTGATACGAACGCGTCCATTAGAGGCATTAAGATCCATGGTCGCATGCCGAAGCGTTGCCTCCTAGGCATGGAGGTAGCTCTCGCTAGCCTAGTGCACAAGGAGCTGGATTGGGGGAGGGGGGTTGTAGGGAGCTAGTCGCTCTGACTTCGATGCGTAAGCGTGAGTTTCTTTATCTACACACGTGTTATGACACCGCAGCCAATCACAACACCGCTCTCCCTTCCTCCCTCATATTCAAATACATAACAGTTCACACCCCTCCTGAAACCTGCCAAAGGGGTTTTCATATCCACACATTCGTGACGCCAAAAGAGTGGCCCTTCCTTGGGCCACGTAGGGTTCTGCGCTCGTTGGTTGGTGGCAAAGCATCGTATTACCGCTCTTACATTATTTTCCATCCCAGCAACGTGGGGCACTCTAGTGCCTTCGGGCTATTGTGGCATTTGATGTTTAGATTATTTTTTATTATCAAATATGAAATGGGAATTGCCCTTTTTAAAGGTATGGTGGAAGAGAGAGGGAGAAGGAATATGTTACAATGAGACTGCGAGGACGTCTCTTCCACCCGACGGTTTAGTGCTCTGGGGCAACTATGAGGAGCAAGTTCGCTCCCAAAGCAAAGGCATCACTTACGAAGGTGAGCCCCGCCACCCGTCGCGAAATTCGTCGCGTAGAGAGAGTACTGCGGTGAGTTTGTGTGATTATATGAACGCATTTCTGAAGCTTTCGAAGTACTCTGTCCCAGCCCCAGGATTTTGGGTTGGCACGCACAGTAGTTTTCATTCGCTTATTTCCTTTTCTCTTCCTTCTCATCAGTGTCCTCTTTGGATTAGTTTCGTTGCTTCTCTACCAAAATATCCGTTCTTTAAGTTGGCCTTTGATGCATTTGTCATTGCTGGCCTATTTTCAATATTTTTTTCTCTTTCTACACTACACGAAAATGGTCTCGCTGGTTACATGTTTCATCCCAAAACAAATTGGCTCCCCCAATGGCATTGCGGAAGGGGGGGGGAGGGGCGAGCAGCTCGTGTCTCCCTCCTCCTGTTAAGATCCAGGTGTGCCTCTTTCTTCATACCTTATGCACCTATGGAAAGGGAAGTGGGAGGGGCGCCTCAGCTGGTCAAAATATTGAATCGATACCATGGCTGCGACCACCACGACGGAGGGTGACGAGCGCCGACGAAGACCCTTATTGCATCATCCGGAAGAGTCCGAGTCAAGGAGTCTGCGGGGGAGATGGCGCGACTCTTTCCCCATCCAGCGCTGTCATTGGGCTGCGGGAATCGAGTCGTAGACGGGCCAGACTCCCTAACTTTCGGCTCGGGTGTTCGTGTTTTTTCGCGAACTGGAAGCGTGTTGCTATAAGAGTACGAGAGTGGTAATTTACGTGTTGAGGAAAAGAAGAAACAACAAAGAGAAAGAATTCTAGGTGAAAATGCGAGGGAAGAGAGAGAGAGAGAGAGTTTCTTGAATTGCTTAGGTGAGGAACTGAAGCAGAATCCTCTAAAGTATTAAATTGGATTTTGAGTCTTCATCTCATATGTATCTAAAGAGTTGTATGGAGGATATATATATATATATATATATATATATATATATATATATATATATATATATATATATATATATATATATATATATATATATAGTAAACCTTCGATATAACGAACCTTAATATAACAAATTTCGGATATAACGAACCAAATTTCCTGGCCGAACTCCATCGGGTTTAACAGGCAAGCGAAACGACCAGCCTGAGTGAGTGTTGGTGTGTCACATGTCTCCTACAGTGCAAGGTTCGTATCAATACTATGTTGTGTAGTCCACGTTACTTTATTAGTAATTACATACGAATACGTATTACATATCTATAACGAACTTGGTTCGTTATTTCCATTGCTTTTAACGCCTATCGGGTTTAACGAACGACCCCTCGCTCCATATAGTTCGTTATATCGAAGGTTTACTGTATATATATATATATATATATATATATATATATATATATATATATATATATATATATATATATATATATATATATAATTATAATAATAATAATAATAATAATAATAATAATAATAATAATAATAATAATAATAATAATAATTGAACAATAACGTTCAAGTCAATGCAGTTAGGTAAAGATAATAGTAAGAATTCCTTAATAGGCTAGAAAAGTTTGCTGAAGTTCCTCAACCCGCTTCACGAGCGCCGGCCATTTGACTGGGCAATCATCTATTTCTCTCCTTACCTAATTGACCAGAACATTATTTACACGTTTAGCTACTATAAATGAGTCACTCGCTTATGCATAGAATAAATGAGTTTAGAAATGTAACTTGAGGTATTTCCACTGTGTTTGGTCTAAACCAGTGGTTCTAAACTGGTGTTGTCTTATGGCCGGCTTAGGACCCTTATTTTTTCCTTTGGTTCCTATAAGTATTATTTTCAGTAGGTAATATGCAAATTAACTTTTTTTTTGTTTACACGATAAGCTTGTAAAATTTAAAATATTTATTACAGATAAATTCTCTCTCTCTCTCTCTCTCTCTCTCTCTCTCTCTCTCTATATATATATATATATATATATATATATATATATATATATATATATATATATATATATATATATATATAAATATATATAAAACAAACAGTGACTTCAAACACAAAACTCCTCTCCCCAAAACCACATTGGTCATCCCCCCTTCCTCTACACGTATAAAACAAGCACATGTTATTCACACAAGTTAGATACAGATGTTCTCATAATCCACGCAGTCGATGACATCACTTCGTCTATACGTTTATTTCCTCCGCCGAAAAAGGGATTTAAGCTCATCAACTCCAGACATTCATCTTATTAAAACTTCAACTTTAAAAATAAAGCCATTTTATGAACTTGTTTGCTAATTCAAATACGAACTATTTGGTGAACACCCTCAAGTGAACTCAAATTCCAAAAGTTAGGATCGTATAGCAGAAAAGAAATATTTGTTCTATCTTTAAACTGCTGAGTCCGCCACAATCAATCAACCCCTTATCCTGGATTTAATATATATATATATATATATATATATATATATATATATATATATATATATATATATATATATATATATATATATATTGAAAATTAATGCAATATCGCAAGAAAAGATGAGGAATTAAACCACATTCTCCGAAGACAATTTAATTCAGAACAGTTTCAGTGTATCTCACACCCTTTTTCAACTGACACTGGGCAGAAAATATAAGAGAAAAGGATAACACAAGATTCCCTCTTTTTCCCCCCAATCCCCTACTTGTGGCTAATCTGGACGGGCGGGTTAGTCCTAAACATATTGAAGGGCTGACATTTTACTATTTTGTTTATTTGCTTTCTTATTACAGGATTAAAAGAAAATTGACCCTCAGATAGATTTAAATTAGGAACTGACGATATCAAGCTCGATTCTACGATTCTTCTCTTAACATAGTTAGCCGATTTAAATACCATTTTACTTCCATTGAAATTGATCGTATGATTCTTGTCTCTAACATGGCAAAATATTCTACTGCTTTCGCTGCCCACTCTAATATCTCTTTTGTGTTCGTACAATCTCTTGTCTAGATTTCTCCCCGTTTACCCAATATAAACTTTATGGTAATCAAGGTAATACATTTTTCTAATTTTTCTAATTTGTATTACTCCGATTGGTTCATATCGTCTGCTCATTTTTCAGCTAGGAAAACATTCTATAGTAATAAGCCTTCCTGCACTAACGACTTCAACAAATGTATAACATTGCCATTTAATAATAAATTAAATAGTTTAAAGGACATATTTGGAAAAGCGGGTATTAATCTAGCCTTTAAATATAATAATTCCTTAAACCAATTGATGATGGCCAGGAAACCCAAATAACATCATAACATAGGAGTATATGCAATACCAGGCAACGATTGCCATAAAGTTTATATAGGGGAAACGGGGAGAAATCTAGACAAGAGATTGTACGAACACAAAAGAGATATTAGAGTGGGCAGCGAAAGCAGTAGAATATTTTGCCATGTTAGAGACAAGAATCATACGATCGATTTCAATGGAAGTAAAATGGTATTTAAATCGGCTAACTATGTTAAGAGAAGAATCGTAGAATCGAGCTTGATATCGTCAGTTCCTAATTTAAATCTATCTGAGGGTCAATTTTCTTTTAATCCTGTAATAAGAAAGCAAATAAACAAAATAGTAAAATGTCAGCCCTTCAATATGTTTAGGCCTAACCCCCCCCCCCCCCGATTAGCTACAATTAGGGGATTGGGGGAAAAAGAGGGGATCTTGTGTTATGCTTATATGCACTTCTCTTATATTTTCTATCCAGTTTCAGTTGAAAAAGGGTGTGAGCCGAAACTGTTCTGAATTAAATTTTCTTCGGAGAATGTGGTGTAATTCCTCATATATATATATACATTTTATATATATATATATATATATATATATATATATATATATATATATATATATATATATATATATATATATATATATATTAATAATTCATTCAAATGTAAGTCAAATACATAAATTAAAATTATTGGCTTAAATATAATTTAGGCTTCAATAATTTGAGATCTGTGGCCCCCAGGAAGTATGTTTTTTTCTAAATTTTAACATTTCCTTTGGACCCCTTCAAATCTGTCATGGGCTCAAGGAGCTCATATGAGCACCGGCTGGAAAACACTGATCTTAACAATTCAACAATTTTGTCTAATACCCACGTGCGACAATAGGATTTGTCAGGAAACTGATTGGTCCCAGAAAGTCGTTTGATACCCTTTTCGACGAACAGACAGAGTTGTTTTTTTTTCTCAATTTGACCTCTTGCGACAAAAAAATTATTTTTCAGTTAATGCTCCCAACCCATTCTCTTTTCTCGGGTGATGATTCAGTGTTTCACACTGAATCACCCTGCACTAAGAAACCATGTTGGTTGTCCCGTTTTCTCACTCGTTCCTATTACTTGTCCTAGTTAAAAAGAGGATTTATCCTAGCTGCACCTCCTCGTAATTGGAATGATGAATTTAGCTTACTGCTGTTCTTGAACAACTCTGATTTTTTTGCCATAATTGAAGCAATTAAACGCAAGGTTGTTTTTAGTCGGTGATTGGACGTCCTCCAGAATCCTGTCGAAAGGTTTTATGTTGAGTAGGTCGTGACTTGAATGATGTGATGTCTTCTATTTAACTTAGTCCTTCATTGCGTTGACAAAAAAAAGGAATTCAGGGGTTTCTAGTATTTGTCTGTTGTACAATCAACCGTTAAATTCCAAAACAATTCGTTGTCATTTAGAATCAGCCACTCGGGATTTCACGTTTGGAGCCAGGTCGAGAGTACACGTATTGCAACTACAGGTGAAGAAACGATTATTTATCATAAAAATACGGGTGTCTATATCCTTCTCGCAAGCGTCTGTATAACTATCAGGTACTGGAACTGATTAAGAAATAACTTGCAACCACCGATTATAATTCTTGTCTTCACACTTCAAATTTGTTATTTCTGGCACAGTAGACCACTCTCGTAAGATATTGAGAGAACTTAGAAAAATTTCCCCAATCATTGTACCAATGGATGCTATTTTTTGTCTTCACACTTGTGTCACCATTCTAATACCCTATCACTTTAAATGCACATGATCTCCTGCCATAACATTTCTGAGGCTATACCCTAAATTTAACTCCATATTTCTCCATTTTAGACACTGATAGGAAATATTTAATATATCTCCCGCCCCGTGAATTACTCTTCTCCCTATAATAAATATTACTCGAGTGGGATGGGGGGGGTATTGAAACTAAAGGTACGAACGATGTTGACTCCCTTTTCTCTGGATTATTTTTGAGATTCGAAAATTTAAAATCCACCTCACGTAATGGAGTGTGCATTAATTTGTGAAAGCACGTGTTTTTATATACGTAAACCACTGACACAGTTTTTCATTGCCTTGAGTTTAAGTGCTTCAGTGTTTCGTGGGATATTTCCGTCACACTCTTTACTACATGGCCAAAATGCTTAAAAGGGCTGCTTGAGGAGAATTGCTCGTTCAAATCCGCCTTGGAAAGTGAATCGGAGTAATTAGGAAGGTTTTTTCTCACCCAAACGAACGTTTCGGTTCGTCCAGATTCCTCCTGCTGCGACCGAATGACCTATGCTTCGGAACACGATTTCAGGCCATTATCAGGATGATTCACACCATCGAGCATATCCACCCAGCAAGGTGAACCTTGTGTAGACTGTTACACCTGGTACTTGGAAGAAGGACACGCCCACCCGAACTCACTGTCTCATGAGAAATTGGTGCCCTCTTTTTAATCGTTTTTGCCCCTCTTTTAAATCTTCATTTCATAATTTTGTCCTTCTCTCCTTTCGCCCGGTAGGGGGAAAAGCCATGCCCTTCCGGCACCAGTGCCTGGAGTTCTGCACCCCCGGCTCCAATCCACGCTTGAGAACCTTCGCCTATTTATCTTACACTATTTTCTCTTCATCTAACTTAACCAATTTCTTCACATCTCTCTCCTCATTATTATTATTCGTAATAGAGCCTCGTTGCTCTTGCGCTTTAAATTTCGAAGAAAAGCCATCACCTATCCAACTCGGATTCGCGCCAAGACCATTATACCTAGCACTTTCCATAACACCCACACAGGAGTTCAATGGCACATATAATATTGAGACACCCCCAGCAATCTATGTGGGATAATAAAATGATTTCCTAGTACTCCTCTTACATTGTACTCGATAGAGATTTGTACCAAACCGATACCAACGCTCCTGTGCTAGTTGAAATTGTTTGCATCGATCGTGAACGTTGTCTTCTCACTGCCAAAGGCACCCCACCTCTAATCTTCCAAACGCAAAGTATAAAGATATCTATGATAACCGAAATATTTATTGCATCAACCATAGGGAATTCTTGTTATGTGTGTGTGTGTGTGTGTGTGTGTGTGTGTGAGAGAGAGAGAGAGAGAGAGAGATAGAGAGAGAGAGGGAGAGGTGTTTTGGGAGGCATTGAGGTCGATACTTGGGAAAAGATGCATCCCAGGTTCCTCTGAAATCGGTGGGAAATGTAGCGAGGCGCGGCGCGTCCCTGGGGAGAAATAGACAACTACGGGTCGCTCACTTCTTGACGGTTAAAGGTGGCAAGGAACACTAATCCCCACTCTCCCCCACACACAAGGGGGTTTCCGTACTTTGGAATACTTGTTTTTTAACGAACATATCTGTGAAGGTTTCAAAATTGTTTTAGATTTGAAAACTACTGTAATTGTTACAGGTTAGGGTTTTTTTTTAAAATTTTTGAAACATCGACTTTCTAAAATCTAAAAATCCACTTTATACCACTACAATATAAAAATAATAATAATAATAAATTGTATAGGATCCTCAAGATCTACATATTTGGACGAATCTCACGTGACTAATTTAGTCTTCACCATTCCACTTTTCAAATTTTGCTTCTGTACATCACCACCATTCTTCTCTCCTTGGTTTTTTCCCTTCAATGCAACAGTGACATTGTAATTTTTCTTATCATTTACGCCTACCCACCCCACAATTCTACACTGCAAGTATCATTCAACTCAACTGAAACAACGAATTTTGTCCATAAGAGGGTAATGTCTTGTGCCATCTACGAGTGTGTTGTTTTTAATTCAGTATATGGTATTTGACATGAGATGTAAACGTTCCCTAGAACTTTCTGTCTCAACTTTAATTAATGTTTGTTAA
The DNA here is from genome assembly GCA_963969495.1 of Ceratothoa steindachneri. Classification (NCBI taxonomy): domain Eukaryota; kingdom Metazoa; phylum Arthropoda; class Malacostraca; order Isopoda; family Cymothoidae; genus Ceratothoa; species Ceratothoa steindachneri. The sequence continues at coordinate 1,874,096 of OZ018329.1, forward strand.
ACTTTAGTTCCTTCTAATATCCCCTAACTTTCTCTCACTAGATGTGGCTCAAATTTGTTGCTATTTCACTACTCTTGTATTTCTCCACTCTGATAGAGACTATGCTGTACTTCTTAGTCCAAGGATGCATGTATACCCATATTAATTCTCTCACAATATTTATATGCCACAGGTTTTATCTAATGGTCAAAATAGTACCTGGTCCCAGGTTGTTAAAGTTATTAAGATTACTCGGTATTGTGAAACTACCTCTAAAATTTCTCAGAATTGCGTAATTAAGTTAGAAACTTACATCTTCCCGGCTCACTAAACCTGTCATAAACTTGAGTAGCAGACCTAAAGTAGTCCTTTTTATTTAGTACTTAAAGTCACAAAAGTGCTCTTACAAGCATATCTCAATTAATTTGTATGCAAATCATAGTGGTATCCAAGTGATGCAAACTCCAGGATGAAATAAGACATTTTATAGATGCTCAAGTGCTGCAGTGTCTGTTTATGTAACTTTAACTAAAACTTAAGTAATAAATTATTAGCAACGTACAATTATACGCATATTATTTAAATGAATAACTCCTACTCGCAATTAGCGTTGCGTCCATCGTATATTTGATTTATTTAAACATTTGGTATTTATAATAAACAGATGAAAAGCAACATCGCATCGCTAAGCCACATTTAACAAGAGGCAACCATATCGGAATAAATTAGATCCGATCATGAAAATAATAACTGACTAGGAACTTAGGATCACTCTTTAGAAGGCAACAGATAATATACCGAAGTTTTGGTGGTTTATTTAACGAAATTTGAATTAAGAAGATAAATTAATATATAGAATACCCGTATTAAGATTTGCAACATCCAAAAAGACCTTTCGTCGGTAGGTCCAAAGTAAATAAATGTAATAAAATCTTAATCGATGATAGCTAGTCATAACATAAGCAAATGAATAGGAATAAATGCAATTGACCCTGATTGCTAGATAAGAATGCAGTTCAGCTAGTGATTGATTGAAAAGGATGTTATCGTCAACTAGGAAGTTGTAGTTGCTACTTTTCGTAATGCTGCATGAGTGAGATAATAACTAGAACACACAAAGATTAATGACGGTGAAGAGCAGACGGAATCGAAAAAATCAGGTGGCAAAAGATCGGTAGAGTGAATGAAGCCTTGCCGTGGCAAGGTGGCGTCAAATCGGAAGGGATGGGGGTGCATTCCTTAGATCAGTGGCCATCGAGCTGCGATAAAGTTTAGAAGTGCGCGCCACAGCGAGGGACATAGACAAAGAGAGGGAAAAGTGATGGTCGTGGAACAAAAGTGAAGTGATTCTCTCCTCTAGTCACTGCGAGTCGCATCACTGTAAACAAAACAGATAAATTAGAATTTTAAATAATTTGTTGGGTTGAATGGTTTATTCTGATACCCAATAATTTTTCAAGAATATGCCTTACGTGTATAATAAAATTAAGAATATTAATTTGAACATCTCTTTTTGTATAATCAGCTTATTTATTATTATCTCTTGCGGAACCCCTAGCGACCTTTAGAGGAACCTTAGGGTTCCAGGATCTCCCGGTTAAAAACGGTCCACGAATGAAATAGTTGCAATTTCTGCTAATATAGTTTGCATTCCTGTTCGCAATGTTTATTTTCTAGTTATAAAAAGATAAGAATCCCGTTTTTATTTATTTGAGGATTTTGAAAACTTGGCTGACTTTAATTGAAGCTGAAAATAATTTTTTTAACTCTTTATTTTTAGTCGTGTGTGAGTGAAGTTGCGAACGACAATACATCTCACTATGTTGCTCGGTCGGTCCCCGTTTTGCTTTTTTTTTGTAATAACATTGTAACTATTCAGCCAATTCTAAAGAAATTTGAAACCCTTATATTGTTTAACATTCTCTTTGTAATGCTACAATTGCCAAATCCCCCCTCAAAGTTATGACATAATATACTCTGTTATACTATACTATGATATAGTAGGTTAGGCTAGACAGGATTTACTGTTAGTTAATCTAGGCTAGTCTATATTATGCTAGGCTTTATTATGCTAGTTGACGTAATACTATGGTAGGCTATCCTACGGTAAGCTAGGGTTTACCAGACTACTATTCGAGACTATACTATGCTATGCTAAAAAATGTTATACTATTCTAGACAATACTAGGCTATACTAGGTTATGCTATACTATGCTAGTAGATACTATACTGCATATACTATACTATATTATACTTTACTATACTATGTTTTCTATGCTATACTATACTATGTTATACTATAATATACATTACCATGTTATACTATGTTACAATATGATAAGCACTACTATGCAATAATATGGTATGTTATACTATGCTATACTATTCTAGACTATGCAATTAGGGTGTGACCATTTTTTCGCCTTTTCAATTCCATAAATGAGGTGTGGCAAAAAATTAAGGCCCGCCATTTTAATTAAAAAGTATATATTTTAATATAATTTAGTTCTGTTTTTTTAATAAGATTTTAGAAAGTTGTGAGTTTTTAGTCGCTGGCGACTCTGCTGCACCTCACTATGTCGGTCGGTCGGTCTACGTTTTACTTTTTATTTTAAATAGCATTGTAACAATTCTGCCAATTCTAACGAAATTTGAAACCATTATGTTGTTTACATTTTCTTTCGAATGATACAAATGACAAAGTCCTATAGAGGTTATCCCGGGAATTGTTTTATTTTGGCAATAGCATCATAACTACTCTGCAGATTCTAACGAAATTTGAAACCCTTTTGTTGTATTGCATTCTCTTTCGAATGATATAATTGCCAAAGTCTTCCCAAGGTTAGCCAGGGAATTATTTTGTTTTGGTAATAGCATCGTAACTATTCGGCCGAATCTAACGAAATTTGATATCCTTATGTTGTTTTACATTCTCTTTCAAATATGATAATTGCCAAAGTCCTCCCAAGGTTATCCTGGGAATTATTGAAAGTTTTGAAAGACGTAAAGTCATAGGTCAGAATAAATGAGAGCACGCAACTTAGGTATGTTGACCTTGTTTCTCATACTGCTCGCTTTCTACCTAGTACTTTATATAGACCTGGCACACATCATTTAAACTTGGTTAATACAATGGTGGGACCAGTTTTGCACCCAAAGAAAGCACCATGTTCAGTGATAGTTTAATTCCCCGTTTGTTTTTATCTTTCGCAGGAGCTTTCCTGATCCCATATCTCATTATGATGGTGCTCGAAGGAGCCCCGCTCTTCCTCATCGAGCTGGGGATTGGACAACGTTTCCGCCAAGGCTCTCTGGGAGTATGGAACCTCATCTCACCCTGGTGGGGAGGCATCGGAGTGGCATCCACTATTGTCTCCTTCTTCGTGGGGTTGTACTACAACCACATCATTGCCTGGTGCTTCTTCTACCTCTTTCATTCGTTTCAGGTAAAGTTAGATAGGTAAGACGGATTCAGCTCCGGCTCCTTGTCAGGTTATGGCAGGTATTCGGTGGTCGTCCGTTCCTTCGTCCAGTCTCTGTCCAAGGGAAGGGATTTATTCCCGTAGATTTACGCCACGTGTGGCTCTATCGCTCGCATCTCGCTCTCGACTTCATTTGTTTTTAGTTCCTTGGACGCGACTCTATAAATTACTATCTCGGTTCGTAGGTCATCGGTAGGATGGCAACCATTTTACTTTTCAATGTTTTTTTTTTGGGGGGGGGGGGTATTATCATAACTATTCGTTCGATACTAACGAAATTTAAAACTTTTTTATGTTTTTTTTACATTCTCTTTCGAATAATATAATTACCGAGGTCCTCCCAAGGTTAGTCTGGAATTATTAAAAAAAACAACAACTATGGATCGGATTGCCTCACTTGTTGAAGGTTCTGAAGGTCATAAGGTCATAAGTTAGAATAATTGAGAGGTCGCGACCTAGGTCTGTTGACCTTGTTTTGTATAGTTATTTCTCGCGGGTTTAAAATGCATTTAGGGCTCATATGTCTTTTTGATACACCTCTTCTCGTTTCTTTATTGCTCCATCCATTTTACACATCTCTTCCTGTACATAAGGTTATCCTGTATTATAAGACTTATCTACCTACTTATCTAGCATCTAATTTTTTCGCTTATTCAATTTTTTGCTGTATTATCGTCGTCCTAGAGTGTGTCTCAGTTCTAGCACAACTTGGAGACAGTCCAAGGTTGCCCTTGTTAGTTATTTCTATTACGTCGCATTTCAATACGGTTTTATTTTAAGAAAAAAAAATCCATTATAACTTCTATTTATGCCTGACTGCATTGAACTTTGGAGTCTTTTCTCGGGTAAAATTAATAAATCCCTTTTTCTTCCCCGATTCTAATCTTATAAAAGAGAACCAAGATTACGAACCAATCACCTCAGAAAATCCATTATCCAAATCTTTATTCGTTAAATTTTAAATAAAACAGAATCTTGGATGAAATAAAGCAGCAAAATATATTTAACCATTTCAAAAACTAAATTCCTGATCAGATCGTGGTTAGGGAGGTGATTTACAATTTTCAGCGATATAATCCAAGATGCTCAGGTTCCGGATCTACTGTAACCTCCTTTGTCAGATTTATGTTGAAGGAAAAGAGTAAGATCGATTTTTAAGACCCAAAGCTTCTCCACAAAGTGAGGTTTGCGCGCATCATCGCATATTGCATTCGCAGGGAAAAATATCTCAGCGGCACCTTATCAGAGTTTAGTCATTTTTTACGACGCGTGCTAGATGATGGTATGGGTATTCTTCCTGTCCCACATAAATTTCTGAAACTTGCCTTCACTGAGATTTGAGCACACAACCTAAGGATCTTCGTTAGGTACTTTGCTTCTCCTGCGTCGAATCTTTTCTTCCACCAGTCTTCAAATTAAGCGTTATTGAAAAATCGGTAAATCCCAGTTTCAATCAATTTTCCACGCTTTTCTTTTCGTCAAGGAAGACCTGCATTCAGAAATGTGTACATCGACATAATAATAATGATTATTTACACAAATACGAAATGATTTGTAGCTAAATAGTAGACAAATTTTATTTTTTTTATCATTCTGAAGAACATTATTCTCTTTTATGTGCAAATTGATTTAATAAATTACAAAGTAAATTCATTTTAAAAAGTGGCCCAATCTGAACAACTGAAATATGTAAACAATGAAGGACTAACCCCTAATTGTAAACTAAGCTTGAGGAATTGTCCATGAACCGTTTATTGCAGAGTAAAGAAATTTAGGGGCATTAGGAGTAACAACAAGGAGTAACAATAAGGAAAGAAGGTACCCTACAAGACCTTACGGTCCATTCAATGAGGGTACTTTTGGACTAGCAGTCGAGCGGGCACATCTCTGCTCAAATGCTTTACGTCCTTTCACGGCCATTTTTCAAGACCTTGAAAAATTAGACTCCACACAGGTTGGAATATCATTAGATCTGTTAAAAATGCCCCAAGGATGACTAAAGGGGAGAGAAAGGCGTCTATTTTAGTTTGAAAACATTGTCCAATATGTTGCAGAAAGTGGCAATGCATAGACATTTGGTATTAGGTAGAGGTAGGAATACTTTCTGGAGCATATTCATATACGAGTATATCAGGAGAATCTTCAAAGAAACAAGTCATAATATGAATGGACAGGCTCTGAGTGGGGGGAGGGGGGCTTAAGACGATATTGACGATGATGTCCGTATCATCACCCCATTGGCCTCTCTTCATGAAGAAAAATTAAATTTATGTACTAATTTTTGACCGAGCAAGAAAAAAAAAATTCCCCGATGCTTATATCAAGGGATGAAAGATGGATCTATCAGTTGATCTCGAAGACAAAGAAGAATCAAAACAATCGCTAAAAGAAAGCTTCTTGAGCTTTAAACAATCAATCCAACCATCCCTCTCACGTTTAACATTTGCCGTGTCCTTGCAATACACTGCCCCTTAACAATATCTTCCTCTTTGGTTTAGTATTTGCAATACTCTACGTTTTTAAGGATTGGGAAAACACTATAAAATAGTCTTATTAATAAATTAAATAAGAAAATGAAAGATAAACTGAAGAAAGTATAGGGTTTCAGAAAGAAAATAAATAAACATTAGATTTCTTTGTTTTTTCTCTCAGACACATTAAAAATTCTAAACCAGCCATAGCCAGAAGCTATGCACCCAACGTAAACCAATATGGAGAGGACTTGACTGAAATTTATGATTTAACTTATATTAGAACTAATAGGAAAATTTGAACTGCACTCTTCAAGGTTTTGAGCATTCTTTGGGCGCTGTCTGCCAACTGAGGAAAGGCTTAAAGAGGAGGTTGGTGTTCAAAGCCCAATTGAAGGCACCAATGGAAGGGGGGAGAGTTAAGCGTATTGGGGCCTGCAGATCATTCCACAATCAAGGGGTCAATATCGAGAAAGTCAATCACCTATGCAGCACAGGTGATTCCAAAGAACGAGCATATGGCAAGCTTAAACTTAAGTCCTCAATACTGTGTGTAAGTGATTTGAACCATGGGAAACCACCAATGCAATAACCCTTTATCATCTTATCACAAAACGCCGCAGGTAATTGGAGGGACTTTTCCTCTAGTTTGCGGTAGGCTGCAGTTTGGGGAAGTTTTTATGTCGTGCACGAATTTTATTTAAGAGAAATCTCAAGCGACTTTTGGTTGCAAAGAATAACGTCGGTTTCTGCGTTAACGGTGTAGCAGAGATCGGAATGCAATTTGCATTCTTTGAGGGGTCCGGTTTGAGCTGTGTTGGCTTGAGATTGCAGTCAGAGAGAGGATAATTTAAGGTTTGGGGTCTTTTTTCAAGAGGCGTATATGACTGGGCCGTTAAGTTGGTATGCGGCTAGTAGGGTATATTCAACCGTTTGAAAGGACGTGGGAAAAATTGAAGTGACAACTCGAGAGGACACTGTATGAGCTGGCTGCGGTCAAACACTGGCAAATGAGGCTGATCATTTTCACCAAGAGAGAGGATGTCTGTGGTCGGTGAGTGATTAATTCCTTTAGTGAAGTGCTAAACTGGTTATCCACAACACCTGGGTGAGGTTAGGTCTGGGAAGGATGCGAGTAATGCAATGTATTTTACATGTATTGTTGGATGAACATGTCAAGTCCTTGAACATGCTCGGCAAGTGTGAACCGCAGGGCGTGGGAAGAAAAAGTGCCGTGAATAGTGCTTCCGGACACTTGGTAAGTGATAGCACATCCTTTTAAGTCTAGGATAAGAGAGAAGTGTTGCAAGAATTGGTCCCTAAGATGGTGTGACCGATGTTAGCAACTAAGAACAGCTAAGGGAGAGACCATCCGGGGAAGATAGATATGGAAAGAAGCTTCTTTTAATAGACCGAGATAGGCTTTCCTGAGGTCGCTGTCTGTCCTGGTGCGAAACCGGAAGTATGGAGACGATGGAGCCGCTGTTAACGAGGAAGGTTAGTCCCGTGTCTGGATTCAGGATGAAAAGGTAACGGTTTGAGCTCTCCATCGCTCCCACTGTGAGTGCGGTGGCAGGCTGATGGAGTCCTTCGAAGGAATGTGTCCCTGAGGTGGATCTAGTGGCGCGGCCAGAGGGCAGGAAGATCGGGTGTGGACAGGGAAATGGTAACTATGACGAGGAGAGGTTATGTTCTGTACTTCATCGCTCCCTGGATTTCCCGTGGGAAAAGAGCAACACCAACCCGAGAGCGTGAGCGGAAACTAGGACCCTTACCTAGGAAAGAGCTTTTACCCCGCAGATCTTTGGCCAGATTCTGGACCGCCTCGATGAGTTTGTCCATCTTGTCTTCTAACGATGAGCGGTCCAGGGTGGTGGAAGAGCTGCGCGAACCTCGGTAGGTCAGAGCATTGTTGACGGCAGCGGTGGCTAGCTCTTGGCCACCTAAGCATCCCGAGTTAAGACACGCTCGCTAGTCTCTGCCAAGCTATCGAGGGGTTGAATTTCTCCCAGCGCCTCTAAGATGTGTAATATGAATGAGAAGACGTGTGAAGAAGTCTCGTCTCGTTGTGCCGCCGGAAAATCGGCATCCGCTGCGTCTCAGAGCTGCCGAAGGACAGTTGTATGCTTCCACCCCCACCAGGGTGATGGATGTTCCTGGGGAGGTTCTGTCATCGTTGTTGTTCAGATGGCTCGCATTGCCAAAAAACGATTGCCTTGATAGCATCGTAAATTCTCTGCTATACTGACACCTCGAATAACGAGCCAGCTGATTCCATGAAGTCTGTTGGTAGATGGGAAAGAACCAACCAGAATTTTGTCTTGTTGGATGAGGTTTTTTTGCCAGCTTGCAGAGACGGAGCCAGTTTTTCCGTATTTCTGGTAAATATTGAGGTACTTTAGTTGCCGAAACAATAGCCGTGCCTGTGGTAGAGGGCTGCTGGTTGTTTTCTTGTTAAATAGTCATGGCAAGTGACTATAGAATTCTGTTGAGCGATGGGGTTTCTTGATGTAGGATTGAAAGAGAGTTAGGCTTATGGGCAGATAAAGCATGTTCTCAGGCTCGGCTGTGCATTCCCTCGAAGCTCCCACTCCATTTTCCCCCACGCCAAGGGGATGTCCTGACTATTTATTTGGAAACTTTACCACTAAGATCAAATTGGAGATCCAGATTTTCGTCGCGAAACATCACTACGACCCCCTCTCACCTTGTGCGCCAAGGGACCTCGACCTCGAGATTCACCATCACTTGTCCAGAAGAAGGACAATATCCCTTGAGTGCCAAGGTTCGAGCCATTCGTGACGCCAAGTCCACAAGACTTTCCCTGTTGTTCAAAAAGAGAACAACGTTAGAACAGCCATTGTTCGTTCGAGCCCGTTGACAAGAAACGGTCCCCCCCCCTGTTGTTCAGAAGAGAACAACGTAAAACAGCCATTGTTCGTTTGAGCCCGTTCGCCAAGAAACGGTTCTCACCCTTTCCCTGTTGTTCAGAAAGAGAACAACATTAGAACAGCCATTGTTCGTTCGAGCCCGTTAACAAGAAACGGTTCTCACCCCCCCCCCTGTTGTTCAGAAGCAAACAACGTAGAACAGCCATTGTTCGTTTGAGCCCGTTCGCCAAGAAACGGTTCTTACCCTTACCCTTTGTTGTTCTGAAGAGAACAACATTAGAACAGCCATTGTTCTCGAGCCCGTAGACAAGAGACGTTTCTCCCCCCTCCTGTTGTTCAGAAGAGAACAACGTAGAACAGCCATTGTTCTTTAAGCCGTTCGACAAGAAACGGTTCTCATTCCCAAGACGCCACGTCAGGATCATTTAATCCCCCCCGCCTTCGGCTGGAACTCGCCAGCGGACCGAAGATTCCTCCACGTCGCCTTCCTCTGCACAACAAGTATAATTACGTAAGCCGAACGTTACCTTTAAGTATTTAACCCTTTTTGTCAACTCTATTCGGTGCTTTAAATGATTTAGCGAACCATCCGATCCCTTTGACTTTATATTTGTTTTACCTTTTTAAATCTATCTTAATCCACGGATTAGCTAGATTCCCCACGACCCTTTTCATTCTCTGTTTATGTCAATATTTTCCGTTTTGTGTGTTGTTGATAGTTATTATTAATAAAACTCTATTTTATCAATGATAGCAATATTATTATCCTTGAGCTCAGTTCCACTTCTTAAGCATATCGAAGATACATAATATCGGCCAGCCTAGACATCCACGCACTCTAAAGATAATTAAAGAAGTTCCCTCAACGAATATTTATATATGGTATATCGTCGAGAGTCCATTCTACGACAAACTGATTAAATTTAAAAATAAATGAATATATATCAGAGATTATTTGAATATTCAATTATTATAATATTTTTAAAGTATTTTACTTAGATCAGGATCTTTTCCACCTATGTAAATAATAATATGTTCTAAGAATGTTGGGAGCTAAATTCTAAGTGGTTCTTTTATCACATTTTACTATAATATACCCTAGTCTCTCCCTTTTTTATCTATCTCACTCTTAGCGAGAAACGATTCTTTTACATTTCTCTTTTCGACATCTGAGAATCTTTTATAGCCCCATTATGTTCGCTTATAATTATAGCATCTCATTGAACTAAATTTGGAGCCCATATTAATAAATATTTATTTCTCTTTATTGATTCCATTCAACTTCTCATATTGTCCTTCCTCACCACCCAATTGCATTTTTAATTCATAAATTCAATCTTACTCAAGGCGATGCCATGCATTTCACATTTCAAGAATCGGATTTAAATATATTTTATAGATTATTCTCTTATAAACCTAACCTTATAAACAGGCTCGTTATAATTTACAATTACATAAGAAATCTTATTAACATATAAACATAAAATGAGTTCCAAATTAGTAAAATGGTAAGAGAAATCGAGCTATTTCTCATTGTATACAAGGAATTCGACATTATACTTTTTTTTTTACAGAATTGGGGGGTTCTGAAAAGTTACTTTCAACGAAACAACACATGATAAAACTAGTTATTTTGATAGACACCTCGGCAGATGTGGCTCGCTGTAAAAATGTATCCCCATCTCTCAATCGAGGTGGCTCCCTCGAACTCGAGGTGGGAGTTCCACAAGGCAGCTGTCTGAGTCCTTTGTTGTACCTCGTGTACACAATTGACCTGCCTGTTCCAGTGAGGGACGATTCGATATATCTGCAATACGCAGATGACATCACTCAAATCGTCCCAAGTCCATTCAGGAACGCTGGAAGTCAAGCAAGGGCGACAGCTGCCGAGATAGACAACGTCAATTGCTATGAAAAAAGGTGGAAGATAAAGACCAACCGCCAGAAGTTCATTATAATTTCAATAAACCACCGGAAAGTGGACAACGTCCTCGTCGACAACAAACTCTATCCGTACTCTAACGAGGGAAAGGTCCTGGCCTTACGACTCTATAAAACAGGATACAAGGCCCACGTAAAAACCAGAGTCTCCCTAGCCAAAAGACAGCTGAAGAAACTGAACCGTTTCCGAAGCCTCAACGTGCAAAACAAGAAAAAGCTATACATGTCCCTGGTATGCTCCGCCATGGTGTTCCCGGCTGTGATCACGCAGATGGCAAGCTGTAACTCTCTCAGGACGCAACAGAGGGTACAGAACAAAGCCACACTGCTTATAACTGGCACGAAAAAGATTGACCATATTCGACAATCGGTTCTACATGAAAGAATCGGACTAAAACCGATCAATATGGAGATCCAAAGGCTAGGGAGAAAGACTTGGGACAAAGTCGACAACGAAAGACTCCCAGCTATGCACAACAATTTAGACATACCAGAAAACAGAAGACGCGCAGTAGAAAGAACATCTCTATTCCCCAGCGGAAGAACCTGTTCGAGAGAGAACATAATACCTATATTCACATAGCGATATACAAAGGAAATTAACTTTAATAAAAAGAGGCGAAGTGCCCAAATTCAAAATCGAAATTTAAATCCAATCCAAATCAAACTCAACCAAAGACGATTAACTTTAACAAAAGAGGCGAAGTGCCAAAATTAAAATAAAAAATAAAAAGAAGTGAAGTGCCCAAACACAAATTCAATTCAAAATAAACTTAATTAAAGATAATTAATTTTAACAAAAAGAGGCGAAGTACCCAATTTAAATTTAACAAACAAAGAGAAGTGAAGAATAAATCAACAAAATTAACCAAATTATAATAAGAAAAGGAATATAAATTAACATAAACGAAAAGAGGCGAAGTGCCCAAACTAAGATTTAAACTGAACATAATAGATGAATAACTAAATATAATAAAACAAGAGATAATTAGCAGAATCAAAATCAATTGAAAGGCTTGAAAGCCATGACGGAGGAACAAATTAAACAAATCAAATAAATATATATATATATATATATATAAATAACAATGGAAGAACCTGACTGTCATCATCAAAGGTCAGCAAAATTATTGACGGAGGACTAAAGTCTATGAAACTAACAAGAAGAAAGCATGCTAGTGATGCTCTAACACCAAGGCAACCTAGTAAACATTTTCACACTTTTGAAAACCTACTACACATTTCATCACTTTCATAAATTAATTAATTAAATAAAAAAGAGGTGGCTCCCCTATCGCGTTCTCTGACAACGTTAGAAGCCTTTGACAGTCAACTCGATTTCAAATCGCATGTTGAGAAATATCAGCAATTCGTCTCTCTCCTTTCTCCATAACATCAATCGTATCCGGTTCCACTTTGACCGAAACAGTTTCGAGATAACCGTCCATCTAGCCTTTGTTACTTCCCGCCTTGATTGCTGTAATTCTCTTCTCACAGGAGACCCTAGTGCTACAATTCGTCCGATTTAACTTGTCCAGAACTTTGCGGAACGAGTTTTTCTCTGTCGAAAGCAGTTTTCTCGTGCCACACCCCCTGCCGCGTGAACTGCACTGGCTGCTCCTTAAATTTCGAATTACTTTTAAAGTCCTCCTCCTCAAATTTAAAATCATAAACATCCGTTTATAAAACATACATTGTTGCAAAGCCAAAGCGCACCATTTTAATTTTGTTATTCACTTTTAAACTGCATTAAATACATCAATGGGTTGTGATCACTCTGGACCAGGGGTCGCCAAACCTTTTTCACAGTGGGCCAGATAACTGAGAGAATGAATAGCGCGGGCCGCATAACCATTTTGTTCAATACAATATAGTGAATACGCAAAAAATAAAGACAACAAACATATTTATTTACCAATACACAAAATACACGAAAAATAAAGACAACAAGCATATTTATTTCCTAAAAAGTTAGCAAAGAAGGCGTCGTTAGCAATAAGAGAGTATTATCACACCCAATGGGCGGATATCCGAGTCTCACAAACTAAGCATCAAAAGAGGTTAGTGAAATTTGTGAACCTAGCGTTTAGCTTTTAAGATGTCATCAATATTTGCTTTGTAATTGCTGCATCAAATCAAGAGAATTGCTTTCAAATGTTTATTTGTGGCACAATGCAGCGGCGGGCCGTAGTTTGCAGACCCATGCTCTGGACAAATACATCAATCTGTCGTGATCACTCTGGACAATTAGCCATAGTATTCTCATGTAAATTTTATATTTTTCAATAGCAAACATTACCCCTCTGATTTTCCCGGAGGCAAAACAAATTGATCGAAGGATGTTTTTCCTGATACTACGGCCAATGGAGCTTTGATTACGAGTTTCTTTTCTCCTGGGCTTCTTGGAGGTTAAAACTCCGAGTCTTAGTTCTCTTTTCTTCTGCCTTCCTCAAGCCCTCATCTTTGAGCAACGAGTCGTCGGGTGACGAATCCTAGGCCAAGATCGCTCTTCTCCACAGGGAGTAGGAGCTCTCTTCGTGATCCCAGTTCCTCTCCAGCTTTCCGTTTCACGATGATATTGATTACAAGTTTTAGGGTTGCCCACAGATCTTATGAAATTTGCACAGTTACCTTTGAAGTGATGCTTGTTCCCTTATCAGTGAACCCATATTTAAGAAACCCAACCTGCGCAAAGATCCTTTCCAAGGACCTAACTATCCTTCTAGTATTTGCTTTTCTAAGAAAGTTTCATTTACTACCTTCTAAAAACACTTATTCCAATTCTTACCATACCTTTTTATCAGATAAGGAATGAGTTTATTTCGCTAAAAATACCTTCGAGGACCTCCAAGCCTTCGAAATCATTCCTATCTCCACCTGTAACATTCTTTTTGCTACTCTTGTCTTCTATACCTGAATTCTTCTCATTACTTCTCAACGATAACTCATGCAAAGAATAATCGTATCTTTCTTAAGTACTCATCGTTGATTTTTCCGTGGCCGACTCAGTCTGACCTCTTTCAAAAGTTAAATCACTGCCATTTGCCTTAGGTACAGTACCACCACCTGTTCCTCCCAGAAGCAGAATCTACCTGGCCACCACTCATTACCCCTCATAAATTTCCGTCACGACCTCTTTCAGTATCATTCCCTCCCACCATCTTTATCATCGACCGGGTTACTGCACAATAAGGAAAAATATAAATTCCTTTCTCCTCTATTTCCGTGCAATCATTTGATAACTGCTGGTTTACAACCACAAGACTCGGCACAACAACTTCTCTGCAACATCATTACCCAAAATAAAATCACCCTTTTCAGCCAGCAATGAATCATATAGTCCAAATGTATAAAATCCATCCCCAAAATAAGAAGGCAAGTATAATTTTGCTAATGGGACCTTTTAATTCTCATTAATACCTCCAATTTGAGCGAATTCTCGGCAAAGCACACCGTGAGTAATCCCCAGAGATCCTTCCGAAATTAAACTAGTTTTCGCTCCAGTATCTTTGAGAATTCTACCCACTAAGGGCTTACTTCCTTCGCCCTTTGATATAGGATCTTTCAAAACAAAATCGTCCTGAGGAGAGGAGAATAAGGCTTCTCATAACTGATCCAGTGCCACATAGGATACTTCCTTGTCAACCGACTTAAAAGAACCTGGACTTTCCCGATTCACTCTAATACTCTCCTCTTCTTTACCCAAGGGACAATTTATTATTTTGATGGCACCCTTTTGTTACATAAATAACAAACTTAAATTGTTTCCTTTGTTTGGTATTTGGTCAAGACAATCACTTCAATCCTCCCTGTATTGGAAATGTTCATTTACATTAACCAGTTAGTCCTTTTCTAATGAGAATTCTTACTCTAGTCAAATTTTCTTCCACTCAAACTTTTGGAAATTGTAAACAAATCCGCCATCTTCGCCGCTTCCTTTGGAACTATTCATAACCCTATTTCGCTTTAAATAGATTTGGATATCCGGTTCCATTTTATGCAAAAAACGTCTCAAACAAAAATGCTTCTTTGATGTTATTAAACGTAATAGCATTTAAAATTTCAACCATATTTCTTTCTAAGTTAAGTATATACGTAACATTATTTAAATCTTTCAAGAGCGCGAAAGAATGATGAAAATGAATCCAACAAACCGCAAGAAAAAGAAAACGGGAAAATATTTCTTCGGAAATAATATTTCCTAATTCGCAAAAATTCCGTACAGGGGTGAGAATCAAACCGTGTACACTGATGCAGCGAACATCCGCTTTGATCTTAATTAAATCATCTCTTAGGCCACTTCCTTGTAGCCAAGTGGCCTAAGAGATGATTTAATTGAGATCAAAGCGGATGCTCGCTGCCTCAGTGTGCACGGTTCGAATCCCACCCCTGTACGGAATTTTCGTGAATTAGGAAATATTATTTCCGAAGAAAGATTTTCCCGTTTTCTGTTTCTTGCAGTTTGTTGGATTCATATACGTAACATGTGAACCATTAACATTCTTTTAATCATGCCTAAATCTTTGCCACAGTAGGGAGAAATGAGTATTCGTACACTTTAAAAATTCAATTTTAATAGACTTTCCCATCGTCAAACTTCATGGATTTTAAACAATAGATGTATATTAATGCAAAGTTAAAAGTTCTGTGCACAAAAAGGCATGAAACAGAATTGTTATTCAGTAAACGTGAAATTAATGAAAACAGGGGGCAAAACGTATTTGTACAAATCGATATTTAGTGATTAATACTTAGCTGCATAACCTTTGTTGGCTTTCAAAGCCATCAATCGTTTCCTGTAGTTCTTCACTAGTGCGTTGCAACATTCCTTTGGTATTTTGGCCCATTCTTTTTTGCAAATTACCTCCAATTCTTTGATGGTCATAGGACCTCTCAACTGAATCTTGCTCTTCAATGTTCGCCACAAGTTCTCTATTGAGTTCAAATCTGGCGACTGAATAGGCCACTCTAGAACGTTTACATTGTTTTTTCGGAACCATTCGCGAATAGCTTTTGCAGTATGCTTCGGATCATTATCTTGTTTAAAGATTTATACTCCTCCAAGTCCAAGCTTCTCTACAGAAACAAACAGATGATCTTCTAAAATGTCTGTAGATTGCCGAATTTATGATCTCATTTATGATGTGTATATTCCCGGTACTCTTAGATGAGAAACACCCCCATACTGCACGGTAGAGATGGTGTTCTAGGGTCGTAGGCACTCCTGTCTTTCCTCCAGGCAAGACGACCATCGTTACGGCCAAACAATTCCTTTTTTGTCTCGTCTGACCACAAGACATTATCTCAGAACTCAGCAGGTTTCTCCACATGCTCACGTGCGAACTTCAACATTGCAGCTCTGTGTCTCTTCAGCAGCAGAGGTGCCTTCTTTGGCCTGCGAGACTTAAAATCATGCCAGTTCAGTTCATTACTGATGGTTCGTTTTGTGACTGACGTTCCTGCCGCCAGCAGGTCATCTTGAATTTCCTTAGGGGTCGTCATAGAGGCAGCTCTAACTTTCCTGAGAATTACACAAGAAGCTTTGAGGGAAATCTTGCGAGGAGCACCTGAACGTTAAAGGTTGTCGATGGTTCTCACCTTTGTTTGACTTCAGAATTACAGAGCCAATGGTGCTGAAAGGTATTTTAAGCTGCTCGGATATCTTCCGGTAGCTCAGCCCATCAGTATGGAGCTTCGGGATCGCCTTTTTCTGGTTATTGGAGAGTTCTTTATTCTTCACCATGATAATGTCTTTACTGCGGGAACGTCGACTGCGGAATGGCATTCCAATCTTTCTTGATCTCTTATTGCCTGCTGTACATAGTATTGGAAACATTTAGAAGCTTTCTTTCACCGTTACAGCTAATAATAGTATGTCTCTCATGTGCTTTTAAAAATGAATTTCGTTAGGTTAATGTTTCTGTACGAAAACTTTTTTCACCCCTGTTTTCATTAATTTCAATTTTACTGAATATCAATTCTGTTTCCTGCCACTTTATGCACAAATTTTTTTAACTTTACATTAATATAAATCTAGTGTGTGAATTCCATGAAGTTTATGGGTTGGAAGTCTTATCAAAATTGAATTTTGAAGGTGTATGAATACTAATTTCTTCCTACTGTTATACTTCTACTATTTCCTGAAATTGGCTCAAAACAACCGACTAAATTTTTTTCATAATTTTGACTCTTTAAATAAATAGGCCAATTAACGCATCTTCTGCTCTTCCCCTTAATCAATGAGCAACTAAACTAGATCATAAATCCCAAGGCCATCTAAACTTATCAGCTTTCTTCTCAAATGCCCAGAATTTATTCTACTTGAATTATTATTCATTCCTCTAAGTTTAATTTCTAACTCTAGTCTCTTAATTCTGGATTGTTTTCTACTGATAATTATGTCAGCTGACAGTAATTTCCCTGAGCCTACACCATTCGAATTATCCTCACAAAAATCAGATCTAAGATATTTGGCAATTGAATCTTAAATCTGTTTTTCGTGCACATCTATCTAAATGGAAGTGGCTACCAGTATCCTTTCAATTTTGCTCAATTATTTCAATGAGTTATGAGATATATTCACCTTATACTTATCTACAACACACATATTCCACAAGGTAAAAATTCTAACATTCTCAATAATGGGCTCTGTCGTAGAAAAGGCTCCCGACGATATACTATATATCTATTCTTTGTGGAGATTATTCTATATTCGAGTGCGAGGATTTAATAAGATGACCGAGTATTATTCTACGTTAATAAATAGGCCTGAAGAGGGCCTATTTATCTTCAATATACTTAAGAAGTGGAACGGCGCCCGAGGATAAATAATATTCCCAGCATTAACAAAATAGAATTTTATTAATTAAACTAACAAAAATAACACATGGAAAATATTTACATGACCGGAGATTAAAATGGGAGATGCGCATGAAATGAAAAGATCATAGGATAAATTTGACTAAGCGGTGGATTAAGATTTGGAGGGATTTAAATGACAAAACAAACAAGAAGGGAAAGGGTCGACTAAATCCGTGTTAAAGCACGGAGTTACGTTGGCAACAAAGTTAAATAATTAAATGAAATTCGTAGCTTACGTATTTATAAGGTCGGCGTGCAGGTGAAGGCGATTTGAAGGAATGGCTTCGGTCCGACTGGTGATTTCCTTCCAGGAGGAGGGTTTTTTAGTGGGGTTGTCCTTAACGAGGGGGGAAGGACAGACTTCGAGGAATGGGAGCGAAGAGGGGCTCCGAAGTACGAGTGATCCTTGAGACAGGATACCGGAGATTTTCTGGATGAACAATTGAGGTTATTTGGGTAACCAAGCGTTCCCTTGAAGAACGTTAAAAGGGGTGAATTAAATTACCACTGACGTGATATCAGGGGAGCGATAACCGTTTCTTGCCTAACGGGATCAAAGAACAATGACTGTTCTAGAGTTGTTCTCTTCTGAACAATTGAACAACAGGATGGGGCGCTGTTGACTTGGCGTCTCGAGGGGCACAAACCTTTGCACTCAAGGATATTGTCCTCTTTTTGACAATAAGGGGGTTCTCGAGGTAGAGAGTTCCTAGGGGCACAAGGGAGACCGGATCAGCGTGATGCCTGGCGAAGATAATCGGAATCTGATTCAAAGCGAAATTCCATCGCATAAAAAGCCTGAGCCAGCCCCTCGGGGTATGGGGCAATGGTGGACTTCGATGGGATGTCCGGCTAGTGATTCAAACACTCTTATCTTCCCATAAGCCTAACTCAATCTAGCCAGATCGACGCCTGCAGGCAAACGGGGGATTGAACCTCCTTGATTAAACTTGGGGCGGGGAAAGATAATCGCGAAATGTTGGCGATAAGGACACCATGCTACTCTCTTCTCGCAGGATGCATGTGGGAAGCATGAGTACCAATATGTGATAGAATAGAGGCGTGGCAGCCTCAGGCAATTCTATCACAGGCTCATAAAACTATCCTTGGCCAGACACCAATGGAAAATTATAAGGGGGCTTCTGCCCTCTGTCTCCATTGAAAATGATCTTTTATCTATTCCCCAATCTTTCTATTTAGTCTATTTATTATCAGTACCTCAACAATTTTACTAAAATTGCACCTCTAAGTATGGCAATCAAAATGATACCAAAATATTACATTTACAAATAAATGAATACATCAGAGATCTGAATATTGAAGTATTATAATATTTTTGCCATATTTTACTAACAACACCAGTGGAGATCAAGATTTTAGCCTATATGAATAATAAAACAAGGGGCTTCTAAAGATCATCCTAATATTTATTATAAACAGGGTTGAAAATATGAGATCTCATGGGAGTGTAAATGAGTTCTTCTTTGAATGTTGGGATCGAAATTCTAAGTGATTCTTCTCTCGTCACATTCGGCTATTATATACCTTAGTCTCTTTCTCTCCTCCCACCCCCCTACCTTTCTCTTTCTTAAGTGAGAAGCCATTGTCTTAAATTTCTCCTTTCAATATCTGAGAATTTTTTATAAGTTTATTATGCTCGCTTATGATTAGGGTATCTCGGTAGGCAAAGTTCGAAGCCATTTAAATGCTCATATAATATTTGGAAAAAAACAACCAAAATGATTAAACATGGTTCCTTCAAGGATTGTCACGCTTGCAATAAGAGAAAGGTAGCTTGAAAGCCGAAGCTTCCTTCAAACTTTGAACCATCTGTGCAAACCACCACGGTTTCAGTGCGGCGAGATGCATGTTCCAAGAAATTGGAACGCAATACTCTAGGTTCTTTAGAAGCTTTGGGAGCTAAGGCGTGGCGACAAACGTTCAAAGGTAGTATCCGCCAAGGTAGCGTAGTGGACAAAAACATCGGGTCACCGGCCCAAGGGTTACATTAAATTCTCGAAGGAGTTTCTTAGCCCTGAACTCAAAAGATTTAAGACTACTTTGGCGTTTCTAGTTAGTATAGACACCGTTGAGATCAGCCATGGAACAAATAAGAGCCATTGGTGACAAAGGGAGACGCTGAACCCACGCGTACAACCGTATGATGCACAGAGTAAAATGTAGTATCGGCCCCGCATCAACAAGAAAGCTTTTTTGTAGGAGACCTACGGAGGGTTAGAGCTCCTGATCGAAGTCCGATATAACTTCCGCAATAGATGCTCGGATGTAGATGAATAAATATCGCATCCATGGTCAATCTTTGAGCGAAAAAATGAACGGGAAAACAACGACTTATCTTTATTAGCATCCCACGTGCTGAACGCCATTGAGCGTAAAATCTATATATCCAGGTTAAAAGATACAATAAGGCTGTAAATATGTACCTCTTAAGGTGCGGAATTTGAGCCGCGCAAAAAATCTTCTGACAGGACCGAGTTATACCTTTAATGCTATGGCAAAGAGATGTTGACAATTTCGTAAAAACTAACCGGAAAATGGGAATGCGTCTCTTCATCCCTATATATTGGAGGGTCTCCATGATACCCTACTGTCAAGCTGTATCATAGTCATTTTTATAAATTAAAAGAACACTGTGGTGAAATGCTGCCTGTGTAGGAAATCCTCGCAGATAGCAATCTCGAGCTGGAGCAGAGCATCCGACATAAAGTGCAATTTCTTGAAGTTGCACTATGCAGAAGACAAGGGATACTGCTATCCAGGAAATAAGCTCATCGAACATTTTTTCCACACTATCCATCAATTTGATCTAAAGAGGTTAAAGAACTTAAATATTACCAGCTGGGGGGAAGGGCAATCTCTACCTTGATTTAGAAAAGCAAGCACGGTAGCCATTTCCCTGGAAAATGTAAAAATACTCCCCGACCAAATACTTTGAACATAGCCAACAAAATGGCGAAGCCCAAGGCCAACCCATATACGTATGTGTCGAAGCATGGGGTGCGAGATATCGGCCGGACCAGGATCAGTATCTGCGCCAAAAGGGATAGAGAAATGCCACTTGCTCAAAGAAAATAGGTCATTGAATGTGTATCTGCCTCTGGGGGTAAAGTCCAGCATTAAGCATTGAGAAAACGATCGACGCGCTTCGAATGTCGGTGGAGCTTCATTCCAGCTGGATAATTTAAGGAAAGCTATCGCAAAAGACTCCGCGGCAAACAGGGTCAGGAATGGTGATGTCGCCTTTCTAGAAGACGGGAGAGTGCGTATGTGATAACTTACTCAGAGTCCTTTTGA
Source organism: Ceratothoa steindachneri (assembly GCA_963969495.1). NCBI lineage: Eukaryota > Metazoa > Arthropoda > Malacostraca > Isopoda > Cymothoidae > Ceratothoa > Ceratothoa steindachneri. The sequence continues at coordinate 1,895,036 of OZ018329.1, forward strand.
CTCGCCCTCACACTTCTGCAAGTTAGGTCCCTCCAGTAAATCAAGAGAGGTACGTGTTTCAAAACTTAATGTAATCTGACCCTTGTTTTACCCAATTCACAAACGATTTAATCACTCTAACGGTGCCTATATCGCTTATAAACATATCGCGTCTCTCTGATGGCCGTCTCACACTCGGCTGAACACCATGGAAGCGCAAGGAGTGCAAAATGTCTAGACATTCGAGGGACATAATCCAGGCCTGCGTCTACGTGAGCGGAGAATAATTCAATGACCTCATCAATCGATCTAAGCTCTTGGCTGAGATACAGATATCAGTCATTTCCTTGAATGCAAACTACCTATGTTCAATCTAAGCTATACTGAGGTAGTCTCTTGAGCGGCGATGAACCCGCAAAGGATATTTAAATGAGAAAACGATCGTAACCATGGGATTCGTCAGTCAACTTCCTTCCAAATCCACTTGTCCACCAAGTGATTGCATGGACAGGTGAAGGAATTGGAACGAACCAGTTTTACTATAGAAACGTTTCAATTTGTCCACATTAAGGACGCTAATCTTCAACTATTTGACCAGTTCCGCCGGGATCTGGCCCCTGGGATTGATAATATAGTCTTCCCAGAGAGTGTAACCACACCTGAGGTCCCTTCTTCGTCTTCTCTTTCCTCTAGTCCATCGGCTGGTTGGGCGCTTTGTGAGTAAGCGATCTTTCGTCTTTGTGGGGAGCATCCACCCGTTTTGCCTCGTTCAGCTTTGGGAAGGGGCGAGGAGTAACTGGAATTCCTTTATTATGACAGACATATTTCTTTCATTTTGGAGAGGAAAGAAATTTGGGGAGGCCAACTCTGCACTAGCAGGAGAGCAGCTTAGGAGCGGCTCCCATACGGAAAGGGCAGGTAATGGGAAAGCCAGTTTACCACAAGGATGGCTGAAGTTGAAACCCCATCCCCCTTCAGCTATAGTCCTATCAAAAGCTTATTTTTTGTCATCCTTCTTCTTCCGTCTATACTTAAGATGTACTCAATAGTGGAAGATATGGATAGTAGTAGAAGATAGTTGTTTAAAGTTGGGAGAGGGATTTGCCCCGGTTTCAGAAGGCATCGCAAGCATTTACTTATTTATGTTGTTTTTTATATTTATTTTTGTCGTTTGTAATTAGTGTTTTTATTTCAATTTGCTTTTGTTCGTTCTTCTTTGTATTCGTATGTTCTTCATATTTGTGTTTGTCTTTTTAGATTTGTTTATTAATTTTGTTTGGACTTCTGAGCTTTCAAGCCTTTATAGGCGGTCGAGTTCAGCAGTTCACCTCGTGCTCGTGTTGTTTCTCTTACTTACGTTAATAAATATCAGAAATGTTGTCTCACTTTGTTGTGCTATTATTGTACCGTGTGTATGAGTGTCTTATGTAAATAATGGTACTGTCTTCTCCTCAGCGCAGAGTTTTGTGCTAGGGAAATATCGATTTCGACCGACTTTCTTATAAAATCTTGCAGGGATCCTGATATTGTCACCTGCGGCTATTAATTCCGAGGTAATGTCTTTTGTCAGTGATGGCCAGACCTTTTTGCCCATTTTCTGTGTTACTATATTAATGGGCTGAAGACGTTGCCTGCGGTGCAGGTCCCTTTGCCAAAGATGTTCCTTCCTTCTGCATTTGTTAATGCATAAGGATACAGAGTTCTGCACTCGCTGGAGCCTTCTCATAGATGTCCTACTGGCCACTTGAGTCACTCCTGCAGGGTAGATGAGCTTACCCCGGATGAACATCAAGCATATTTTCCTGATGTTGGCCGAGCTAAGATTTCTAAATCTGTACAGCTTGGAGATTTCTCACTTCGCGAGATTCTGCCTCTCATTGTTGTGTCTCGAGTATCCATGGTCGGAGATTTAAGGCCTAGGACGGTGCCTTCGGCGGAGTAACCATATCTCCTCCCATCTATCAAGATGGGCCACGTCAACCTGCGGCTCAGCGGGATGATCCTAACCTTGTCCCTGTTTGTTCGGATCTTCCATCGCCTCCCTTATTGGTTTATATTAGAGATCTCTGCCTTAGTATGAGGTTGCCTGTTCTCTTGCTTTCCTCTCCACATTAGGGACGATTTGTGTGATATCATCGGCGAATTGGAGATACATCGTGTCCCTGTGCTTTGGAGTCGGGAGATCGATGGTAAAGATCAGGTAGAGCAGAGGGCTCATGCAGCTTCCCTTTGGAACGCCTGCTGTGAGTTTGGACTCTGGCCCTCTGTGCTCTTCGATCATGAGACGCTCCCTTCTGTCCATGCCGAAGTTAGAGAGGACTCTTTCCAGGACCGGGTTTAGCTGGAAGCCTAGGATCTTGTTTAGAGTCCTTCCAGCCAAACCTTGTTGAAGGTCTTCTGCACGTCCCTCAGCACGATGTATATATAGTAACCCTTCGCTCGGCAATACGCGATATTTTCTGTTAGGAGCGCCAGGGCCGATTTTGTGCCCCTTTTTGGACGAAACCCATGCTGTTACGGATTTTGCGCTCCTAACTCACTCAGTTGAGCTTGTAGCCTATTATATTCTCAAAGCTCTTGCCGTGTATCTCGAGGAGAGAGATTGGGCGATAGTTAGCCACCTGGTCTGGGGGCTTATTCCATTTCGGGATGAAGATGATTTTAGCCATCTTATACTCGTCTGGGAAGTAGCCTGTATTCAGTGCGGCGTTCATGGTGTTCACCAGGCCCTGAATAATTTGCTGTGGGGCATTCACGTGGTTGTCTTCGTGATTTCAGACCAGCCGGGCGCCCTTTGTTTGAAGTACCTTAAGGTGTTCATGGTCTCTTTAAAGGTTATAGGGCGCCCATGGTTAACCATTTCTCTCTCGATACTTGAGGGTGAAGGTGGGTCCTATGGCTCATCGTCCCAAGGTCCTCGAGCAGCTGGTCTTCGAAATCCTGGTCGAAGTCTTCGTTCTCCGCAGGTGATATTGCAAAGATCTCTTTCCAGTGTCTTCTAAATAATTTTTTCGAGAGATTCCGGATCCTCTATGAAATTGTCGCCTTTTTTGATGCGTGTTCCGGGCCTAGAAGTCAAGCCTCTAAGTTTTGGGATGTTATTCCAAAACGTTACAAGATTGCTTTCCCTGTCTAGTCTGCCCACGATATCGTCCCAAATTTTTCTTTGCTATACAATGATGATATTTTTAAGTTCCTCACTTAGCTGCCTCATTCTGGCTGTTCTTTCCTTATTTGGGCCTGTTCTGCCGATTTCTTCATAAATTTCTCTGTGTTCCTTGGCGACATCGCTCATACCATCCATCCACCTAGTTTGTGGAAGCAATTCGTAAGAGATTCTGGGGATGCATCTCTCCTATCTATCTCCTCATCGATTTCTTCGAGATTTGCTCCGCTCAGATCAGCTGGCTGGTAGTCGCTAAGCATCTCTTTGTATCGCTCCCAGTTAGCTTTCGCATAACTTTTCCTAAGTGAGACGGGCTTGAGCATTGGCGCAAGTGATATGTTGGCGATGATGGGGATGTGATCGCTCGGGACCACGGGCCCTGGTTTGCTGATGTTGAAGGGGAATTCCAAACTTACTAACACAATGTTCGGTTTTGTCGCCAAACGATAGGTTAGGTAGGTCGGGAAATCTGCCCCGACCCTCTGGAGCCTATTTCTTTCGAACAATAGCTCCAGGTTACCTTCCCTTGCGTCGGCACGCCTGTAGCCAGAAGCTATGCATCTGGCGTTTAGTTCGCCTCCTAGCAACGCCAGCCTTCTGTGCCCGAAGATGGTGAAGAAGTTGTTGATCTGCAGGTATTGGCGTCTAGGCGGTTGATAGGCTGCCGCCACTGTTAGGCCTCCAACTAGGATTGGGATTTTGACAGCCACGAATGATTCGTCTAAGTCCGTCAGCATTTTGAACTTAATGTTTTTTGCGGATTGCGATGGCAGCGCCAGCAAATTGTTCCTGTGTGATTTTTCTGTATTACTCTGTAGTTGTGTATTTTTATCGTGTCCGTGTTCGTGTTAATACCATGTTCTGAAATGAAGACGATGCCCAGGTCCACTGTACGGAAGATATTTTCATAAGCAATTGATTTTCCTTCCGTCTATTCCTTCCGCCATATTTAAGGCTGGTCTCAAACACTAAACCTCTCTGTGGGAGCTCGATCCGGCACGGGAGCATAGGGTGCCACCTGGACACCGCTTGGCACCACTAGGGACCCCCCTTTTCGTTCCGTTGACTAAACGTTCCGTGGCGTGGCGTGCCTATGGGACTTAAGTGTACAAAGATTGATACATATAAAAAACCCCAAAGATCTGAGTAATAGATTGGGTGGGTGGACTGCAAGCATGCTAAGCCTCTCCCCCTCTCGGCCCCGATAAGTGATGAGTGGCTTGGAAGCCGGTCGGGTGACTAGCCTACAAAATTAATCGCTGGCCAGGAGAGATGAGCGAGAAGAGGCTTGTAAAGAACGAGACGAAAAAGTAAATGTATAGAAGGAACAAAACCCAGTTAATTTCAATCTAGTTTGCGAGTCTCTCGTGGATTGGATAGAAGGAAATTTAAGGATGGGTTATTCCGAGGAAGTCAGTCAACAGTGTGATTCTTCTTGTACATTTGGGATCACCCCGCTTAGTTAGAGAATGTCACAAGGAATGGATAGGAAGACAAAATAACTCTTGTTTTAGATGGTATCTTATGCGGTTTTACAAAATTTTATGTGTTTTTACAAAGTTTTCTGCGATTTGACAAAGTCCAATACGATTTTACAAAGTCCTAAGCAATTTTACATAGTTCTATGCGATTTGATAATGTTCTATATGATTTTACGAAGTCCTATGCGATTTTACAAAGTCCTATGCGATATAATAAAGTCCTATGTAAAAAAAGAGTAAGGTAATGCTATTTTGACGTGAGAATGTGGTATGTTGTTATATCCTAGTTTGTGGTATTACCGTTGAACAAAAGCTTAATCTTAAGTATGTAGGATACATTGTAAGGGAAAGTGGTAAAGAAGCAACCAATTGTTAACACATTGTTTTAAATGGTAGGAAAGTCTCTAGAGCGATTAAAGCGTCATTAAATGGAAAGAGTTTGTGTGGAATTTTCCATAAAGCTGCATGAGAGTAGGTTGGTGGCAACGTTGGTATATGGTAGAGAGAATATGGTATGGAACGATAAGGAAAGGTTTTGATTGAGAGCCGTGCAAATGGACAATATGGCAACTTGCTTTGCGAAAGATAGATTAAGGAACAACCTGGTAAGAGGTATTTATGGCGTGAAGAAAGGTATGAATGAGGTTGTGAGTGAAATTGTTCTGAGGTATTATGGGTGGTATAGACTTGTAAAGAGAGTATACGAGTGTGTCAGGGTGTACTAAGGGTTCGGAAGAAAGCGTAAAATGTCGGCTGATAATGCAAATGAGTGTGTGAGAGAGATAAAAATGGTTGAGGAGCAAGTGTATGAGATTGTGTGATAGGTGTGTATGGTGGGGGTTTATGAGAAGGCTTGCTAAGAGCCTTCGTCCTAGTGATGGACCATAACTAGACGAAATTTTACAGAACAAATCACTCCATCGTTATAAATGACCAATTCGACGTGTGAAAATTGATCAGTGGCCTGGTGCTTGATTGGTGATAAAGCGGGGGGGAGGGGGGGTAATGTTAAAGCACGCCAACCGCATTTTGTAAGAAACTGGTAGAAAGTTGAACTCTTGCTAAAAGGAAACTTGTAGAATTGAATTGCTTTCATTCCTTGCAGTCGCCCTTGCCGTTCTCGGTCTGCCCGACCGTCCAAGAAGGAAACATTTCGGTCCCAGTCGAGGAATGCAAACTGTCCAGCGAAACAGCCTACTTCTGGTACAGGCAGACGCTGGATGCGTCTCCTTCCATCGGGGAATTTGAGGGCATCAAGTGGTGGATGGCACTGTGCCTTACTTTATCGTGGATCTTAGTGTGGTTCTGCATCATGAGAGGAATTCAGTCATCTGGAAAGGTCAGCAAGTACATTTTGACGTTGGACACATTTTGCCGATAAATGAAAATAAATTTTGGACATGTTTGTTCTGGTGGTGACTGAAAGAGAGATTTTGACTTACAAAAGTGGCAGTCAGTGGGGGGAATCAGGAGTTAAAAGTAAATGAGAATAACAAGGACCAAAGCAACAATTAGCAGTTGTGGTGGTATGACATTACATTATATCAATACTATATTATATCTATTGGGGAGGGATCAATAACTTAAAGGCGAACCGACAAGGAACGGAACGCCACGAGTTTCGACGCGCGGAACAACGAGATAAGAGTGCAACGAGGTCAGGTAAAATTTGGGCAATGGTAAAGCTCAAGGTTATTCAAAGAGGCATTTACAAAAATATAATTTTATTCACAAAAATAATAGAATAAATAGGCAAAATTAAATTGGTAAATGAAGGGGGAATTTCAGAGTTATGCGTCAGACTCTGAAGTTAAAAATTAATGTATTACAGAAGGAGACTATTCAAATGGGGAGGATAAACTCAATTGGGTTGCTTGAAGGAGGAGAGGGGTTGGCTTACGGAGGATTCCAAGTGAGACGTGAGGGCAAGGCTTCACGGATGTCTTCTGCAGGCCATAAACGTGAGGCGATGGCGCTCGGAGCTTCTGAGTGGGAAGTTAACGTGATGACGGTTCTCCAAAAGAGGAAGGGGGGGGGGTAACGTCTGTTCCAGGGGAGAGTATTTTGGCCACCCGAAAACGAGGGGCGAACGAGGAGGGCTTCGACAGGAGTTTATGAGTGGACTCGGAAGAATCGCTCGGTAGCGATTTTTCCAAATGTCAGGTAGACTGGCTTTCGTCCGTCACTGTTATCGGTCAAGTTGTTTATTCATAACAGAAGAAGATAAGTTGATAATGGAGGTTGATGTTAATGCCAAAATCTCTTTCCAGGTTGTTTATTTTACGGCTCTCTTCCCCTACCTCATCTTGATTATTTTTTTCGGGAGGGCTATCACCCTCAAAGGAGCTGGGGTAGGTCTCGCCCACATGTTTACTCCGGACGTAAGTATTCATTAGCAACATGGAGTTAATTAGAAGTAAATGCGAGGGAAGATATGAAAATGGTTAAAGGGGTATATACAACGGCAGATTAAGAGCTGCAAGCCAAAAAACAGGAACACAAAGATGACTCTTGAATACAACCTCTCTCTGGACATTCATTCAGGATAAAACGCACGTAACAGAGAAGTAAATACATTGGAGTACATATGTATTGATGTGAATGTGATAACTGTTCAATAGTTGAGGTCGATTTGACAAAGCTAAAAAAATAAACATTTTATGCTGAACATTGAATTGTAGTTTCTTTCCATGGAGGTCCTTTGCATACTGTAAAGAACCGCATATTCTTAGTCTGCAGCATAGCTATGAGAAAGGGGTAACTAAATGAGTACTTGTTGGTGATTGATTGTTACCTGTATATTATTATATTTCTTTTCATCCCTTGGATCTGGCCAATCCATCGCTTCGGTAAAACAGATCTACTGTGTGAAGATTTGTTCTTGGCCTGCTCAAACTTTCTTTTTTCCACTCTAAGTCGCTTTAGTGTTTAAAAGAGTATGCAATATGTTATGACCGTTCTTGATTTGTCCGGAAAAATTATAGGTCGGTAAATTTATGATACAATAGGACATGAATTTAGAATCATACTCAAATTGATTCCGAGCAGATCTGAAGCGCTAGATGCTATTTTTGTTTCCTCACGAGCCACTGAGAATTAGACTGGAAACTTTTCTTTCAAAGTTTCACTCAAATAAGAAAATAATAAATTGGGGCTGGATGTCTCAAAGGATGACCAAATTAGTTACCAAATTCTGGCTCCTATTTTATATTTTTTTATGTGTGATTAAAACTGAAGAGGGTTACCTGATACATAAACATGAAAACTAAAAAAAGAAGAAAATATTTGAATGAATAAATTTAAAGACGGTGAGAAGTGAGAAAAAATCCCACTGTAAAATCCCACTTGAAAAGTCAAACTTATAATCCCTTAGGAACTTCAATTCATGCCAGGGAGAGAAAAGCATTCAACAATCCATCCCTAACTTTCTACCTTTCCTCAGATGTCCAAGCTGTTAGACCCGTCTGTATGGATGGATGCAGCTTGCCAAGTATTTTACTCTCTTGGCCTCGCCTTTGGCTCCTTGATTGCGTTCGCCAGCTACAACCCAATGGACAACAACTGCAAACGCGATGCTCTCTTCATGTGCTCCATTACCGTATTCACGGCCACCTTTGCCACAATTGATATCTTCGCAGTTCTTGGCTTTAAAGCGGTGGCAAATTTTGAAAAATGCGTCGATCAGTGAGTAAATTTTCTTAGATTACAAAACCTCGTTTAGGGAATAAGGGTTTGAGACTTTGTTTATTTGCTAGTGGTTGCATTGATCGGTTAAAAAAAAGTTGACCTTACCCAGCTAGGAAGGCTGTGGATGACGGATATATCGAGGGATAGAATAAACAGTAGCTCATAAATAAAGCAAAATAATAGGAGTTATGAAAAAGACTTGATAATTACAATTATTTTAATGAGGGCCATTAACTTATATTTTCCCTTATGGGACGCGGTAATTAAAGATTTTCAGTAAATAGCAACCCTTTTATCCCTTATTATATGCCCAGAAAAGAATCAAATGTAACTACAGTATTGGTCTTGAAAGTTGGGGTTTCAAAAGGCCGGCCTTAGGATTTTTACCATCAACTCGTGACTGGCAGTAGAATATTTTCGTTAATTTTCTTTCAATTTTGTCCGAAGTGTATGGCTGGTGTATAGGTTCTACCATAACACGTTTTGAAGTCTTTTAGTCAAATTTGGTCAATGTCTGAAGAGCATAATAATAAATGACCGATACAGAAATGGAGAAACCAAAAATCATCCCCAATGTTCGCAAAAGCGACCAGCAAGGGTGGCCATGTTGACCCGTCTGGATATTTCACATTACTGACACAATTTATCTTTTAGAAGAATTCCAGAATATAAATAACGCTCTATGCGAGTCATTTGGACATCTCACACATTTTCCTTTCATTGGAGGGGAGTGAAAAATGTATTTCCTTTGGTGAAAGAATCAACGGTGATTTTTTTGTTTTATTTTACAGCAACTTGGTCAAATTGGAGTTAATCCGAAATGATATTCCATCAGGAATCCCAGACATCAACATCACTTATGATAATTACCCAGTAGTCTGGGATATGATTTATCCCAAAATCAAGGAATATTACCAGAACAAAACTCATGATCATTTCTACAACTGTAGTGTCGCCGAACAGCTTAACGAGGTAATTAAAAAGTAGAAGGATGAGGGGAAGAAAAAGAGATACAGAAAATTGTCAAAATATTTAAAATAACGGAAAAGAGTTTAGATGTAGTACTGCAAATATGAACTGGTAGCGTAAATCACTTAAAAATAAATTTTAAAAAATCATTTCCAAATGGGTACAAAGCGATCTGAAGAGTATAAACCGACACTATTTATCTATTTGTGATGCTAACTTCTCTTTATTATCGTAAACACTTATCTATTCCAGGCGGCTGAAGGGACTGGTCTTGCATTTATGGTATTTACCCAAGCTATCGTCGAGCTTCCAGGAAGTAACTTCTGGTCTGTGTGTTTCTTCCTGATGCTCTTGGCCTTAGGTTTTGGATCTCAATTTGGAACAATGGAAGGAGTCATTACAAACCTCTTTGATATGAAGATCTTTGCCCGAGTTCGAAAGGAGATTCTTACAGGTAGGAACTAGAGTTTGAGGTTCTTAATGAAGGAACTAGAGTTTGAGACTCTTACAGGTAGGAACTAGAGTTTAAGATTCTTACAGGAAGGAACTAGAGTTTGATATTCTTACAGGTAGGAACTAGAGTTTGAGATTCTTACAGGTAAGAACTAGAGTTTGAGATTCATACAGGTAGGAACTAGAGTTTGAGATTCTTACAGGTAGGAACTAGAGTTTGCGATTCTTACAGGTAGGAATTAGAGTTGAAGATTCTTACATTTACTGGAAAGAACTAGAGTTCGAGGCTCTTTCCTCCGAGGTTGTACAAATAGCTTTTGAAAAGTCAGAAGTTATGTTCAAATACATAAAACAAATGAAGTGGGAATAAATATTACCACTTATATGGCAAAGGTAAAAGGATCTCTCTTAGAAATGTGACTCACAGAACGCGTCTATGATGTGATTAAAGAGTGCCTTGGAAGTGGTTCTGGTGTGTGTTTTATTTTTGTTCGTGTATGCATTTGCCTAAGTTTCTGCAAGTTTGTATAATGTAGGATTGGTTGCAATTTTTGCAAGGAATTTAGTAGACAGCTTTAGATATCTGTGAGGCAGGTGGGTTTTTATGAATTATTTTTTAGTATGCCGGGAAACCTGAAAGCTATACTATGTTGGCGTTTTTCAATCTTATTTTGGAATTTTTAATTGGGACTTATAAGGAAAAGCGATATAGTGGTAGTCGGTATTATTGGGTATTGTACTGTCTGTCTTTTTTAGAACGGAAGTAATTTTTCCTTACTTCAAGTTGAGCGTCGTTTATAAAATGTTGTGGCTACGACAACGCTGTAAAAATTCCTTCAATGCTAGGAAATGCTTTATAGAGGAATTGAGGCTGACAAATTATATATCCCCTTAGAAACATAGAAGAGATTACTAGTTTTTTATGTTGTTACTATGAATATGTCTAGGAAGGAGAGGATGAGATTATTTTCCCATTCGGTTTTCAGGCTAGAGTAGAAATAAATCATCTATATATCTGAAGGGTTTTTTGCATTACATTTTTTACAATAATTCAGATTCATAATACTCTAAAATAAATTTGATAGTACAGTGGATAAATGACCCCTCTTTGAAAACTAAAGTTTTACCTATCATACTTCCCTTCTCACCTGTAAACATTATCAGAAGTACAATTTTTTATCAACTTAATGAAAATATCAGTGGGTACAGGCAAGTTAATGTTGAGTTCTTGAAGTTTTCATTCTAAGTCTGATAAGTTTTCATTTACTGGAACTTTTGTGAATAGGGAATCAACATCTAAAAGGAGGAGTTTTTCTTTGTTTGACGAGTTTGCTTTATTAATGAACTCTTCGGAATTTATAGGTTGTGTTTCGGATATTCGAATCGGGATTCGAATATCCGAATATAAATTCCGAAGAGTTCATTAATAAAGCAAACTTGTCAAACAAAGAAAAACTCCTCCTTTTAGATGTTGATTCCCTATTCACAAAAGTTCCAGTAAATGAAAACTTATCAGACTTAGAATGAAAACTTCAAGGACTAAAATGAAACGAGGCATTTTTTCTATCAAGTTTAATTTATAGTGGCTATGATCGGACGAATAGGGCATTGATTCTTATGTGTATTAAGGATTCCATACATGGAAGAAAGACTGGTGTTAATGGTGAACACTGCAATCATATATGTTGTGCTACAACCAGTCTATACCATACACTACTCCTATATTATAGTCCTCATCATAGGTATAGGACCAGTTGAAAAACTGTAAAAATGGACATTTTGCACCCTCTGATACTTAGAAGGTTCTAAGTAAAGCTTTGATATACTAAAAGCTAAATTATAGCTAAGACAAACAAGGGTAGTTTAAACAAATTAAAGAGAAAATACAGTTTACTCAAATGCGCTGCTCAACAGCTGATCAAATGTTTAAGACCACAGCGCATAATAGTCTAAATTTGCGCAAATTCTAGGATTCTGTGTCATTTATCGTTTGGAGCTTACGGTGTTAAGACGTCATAATGCCTAGAGCGGGTAAACTTTCATTATTTCAACGTTGTCGGATCGTTGAACTGCATAAGCAAGGCCTCTCGCAGCGTGCCAATGCTGCCGAGATTGGACGCAGTAAAACAGTGATTTGCAATTTTCCGAAAGATCCCGAGGGGTATGCAACAGCGAAATCAAGTGGCAGACCGAAAAAAATTATACCAGCTCTAGGTAGGAGGATCAACAGGGTTGTCCATTAAGACACGGCACGGTCCTTAAGTCAGATTCCGGCACTCACCGATGCTGATTGCACTCCAATAACCATTAGACGTCATCTCAGAGGGAAGGGTATGAAAAATTTAAAAAACGGCTTCAAGCTCCTCGTCTGCTTCAACGTCACAAAACCGCCCATTTAGAGTTCGCCAGGGAGCATCAGACATGGGTATTCGCAAATTAGAGGAAGGTTTTATTCTCTGATGAGAAAAAATTTAACCTTGACGGTCCTGACGATTTCAATCATTATTGGCACTCCAAGCAGATCCCACCTGAGACTTTCTCCACACGACACAGTGGTGAAGGCTCCATCATGGTGTGGGGGACTTTTTGCTTCAATGGAACAATGGGGCTTCAGGTTGTGCACGGGCGTCAAACGGCGGCTGGTTATGTAGAGATGCTGCAGACGACATTTCTCACGACGGAGGGCCCTCGTCTGTGTGGTGATGACTGGGTCTTCCAACAAGACAATGCGGCAATTCACAATGCCCGCCTGACAAAGAGCTTCCTCCAGGAGAATGACGTCCCTCTTTTACACCATCCTGCGTGTTCACAGGATCTAAACCCAATTGAAAACATTTGGGAATGGATGACAAGGGAAGTCTACAAAAATGGACATCAGTTCATGACAGTGGATGCCCTTCGTGAGGTCATCTTCACCACCTGGAGTAATGTTCACCCGTCCCACTTAGAAACCATTGTATCAGGCATGCTGCGTCGAAATTTTGAGGTTATCAACAAGAATGGCGGAGTCACTTAATACTGAGTCCCTATTCTGAAGGTTTAATTCTGTTTTGAGGGGTATTGGTCGTAAACCTTTGATCAGCTGATGAACAGCTCATTTGAGTAAACTGTCTTTTCTCTTTAATTTGTTTAAACTACCTTTGTTTAACTCAGCTACAATTTAGCTTTTAGGATACCGAAGCTTGATTTAGAACCTTATAAGAATATGAAGGTGCGAAATGTCCATTTTTTAAGTTTTTCAACTGGTCCTATACTTATGATCAGGACTGTATGTTGGGGGTGACTTAATCACCTACAGCAACGCGAACCGTTGAAGGACTAGACTGTTTGCAGGGGTTAACGACCGACTAGGAGGTCACACTTGATGTGTTGGGTTTCAAATCCTTAATAATCAAACAGAGTGCATAAATGGTTGGCGAGATTTACTTGAATAGGCCGAGAGTATCGTTCAAGGTTAGTTAAAAATGAAACAACAAAAATATAATTTTATTTACACAGATCAAAATAAGAATAATAATAGAAAAAGGGAATTATTTAAATTGAAAAGTCTCTTGATAATTATTATGAGGAAGGATTCTCAAATGGAATTAATTGATTAATGTTACTAGGCTCAGATAAAAAGGGGGAACTTGACAATACTAATAATGGAGGGGGTTTCAGTCTTACGGGTCGGTGACTTTGAGGAAGGTCATTCTTACGATGAGGCGAGTGGGGAACGATCCGATGAGGAAAGTGGGGCACGATACGAATGAGGTAGGTGGGGCACGATCCGAATGCGGCAGGTGGGGCACGATATGAACCAACCTTCCGATGAAGATAGCCAAACTTCAAAGATGATGTTCGACGGGGAATGTGGGAATTCTCATAATTCCACTGAAAAAGGAATCTTCTTTTCCTCAAAGGTAATAGATGGAGATTTTCTTCGGTTCGATTAAACGAAGGGAGACTGTTCCTCAAAATCAAAGGCTTGCCGTTCACAGAAGCTACCAATTGACTTGGGTGGAATCACGGCTGAAAAAGTCTGCTGTCTGGCGAACGCTCACGGGACGAGACGATAAGGACGGCCTGGAGGGGCGGGCTGGACTCGTCGATCTACAGAATAACCCGAATATTTGTATGCCCGATTCTGAAGGGGAAGGGGGAGTTTGGAGAAAGGATTCACAAGCTCCAGACATCTTAATCTGGAAGCGAAGTCGATTTATCATTTAGCAGCAAGGGGCGAGACAGAGCGGCTCTTTAGAACCTCGTCACCAGGAGGGGGAGGGGAGGCTTAGGAAATATTTTTCCAACGTGCTTAGGAGTCGAGAATTCGAGAATGTTGGAACAGGAAATGACGTCGTCCATGACGGGATGCCATAGCACGTGGTCTCCAATAAATGGGGAGGGCGGGGGGGTCAGAGGTTGTTCTTTTGCAATCTTAATGGTCAGGCAGAATTATAAATTTTTTTAAACTTCAGCAAGAAAAAAACAAAGCGTTTTGAATGAGAGATCTCTATTCTACTTAAGGCACACGTACTTCCACTTCATGTGGCTTTTGAAAATCCCAAATGTGGCAGGTATGCGTTGACTTTACCACTAATGCAAAATGTTGCTTCGTGGGAAAACATTAAATAATTCAAGAATAAAGCACTAATGAGGATGAATTCTGTACTTTTTCATCACTGGCGGACCTAGGGAGAGGGGAGGGTAGATCCGCCCCGGGCAGCATTTTTTAATGAATTCAAGCCAAGTGCGCGTTAGTCAAAGATCGTCCTGTATGTATTTTTTGGTTTTCTTTTCTCAGACAAATATAATTTCATTATTATTATAAACTAAAAGAAACTAATAAACCTTGTGAAAAATACATATAATTTTTATCATAATTTAAATAAACATATTTTAAGTGTATTTTGAAATGCATCATGCAAAAGTGAGGGGTTATGCTGTTTGAAGGGATGGTGAATTCTATGACCACCATAGGCGGCACAAACGCTAGGTTTCTCTCTGGCTTCCATGTGAAGATGTGTTCGAAGAACGTTTTATTTACTGTTTTTTCTCGCACTGTTCACAAAAGATTGTTCTACAAGTGCTATACTATTTTCACTTACACTTGGTCTTCCAAACTGTGGTTTATCATTGACAAAAACTCTCTCGACACCTTTTCACCCACTTAGATATAAAATCCCTGTTGTGCATCTTTATTGTAATGGGTTCAAAACCTCTTTTGGGCAGCGATGAGAGATTTTATTTCAGCCAACCAAAGAACAGAGTTTACTCTCTCCTCAAGGGAAGCCTTGGGTCAATAAATCTCTGAAAGTAAAGAAGTCATTTTTAAATATTTTTTAAACAATAATAACTAATTATATATTTTTTCAATGAAAACTATAAAATAGATGGGTCAGGCATCTAAATGTTTTACAGAATAATTATCTCATATATAGAACAAACTGTCTTCGTGATATTTCAGCTTTAGCAAAGCAAAGTTTGGAATTATGGGAATAACCCTGCCACTCAACTAAGCAAGATGTTCGAAGCTTTCTTATTACTATAGGTGTAGATGGCATTAGGACTAAAAGTGTCATGCCAAAAGAGAGAAGAAAACGTCAGGGGGGTCAATTACATCTCCAAACAAAGAGCTGCAAATATATATCTAGCTCCTGGTCTGGAGGCGACCTACTACAAAACCTGAAAAAGAGCATAAATGTTGTAGTGTTCCACATAAATTATTGAATACCAGATCTTAGTAGTAAGGCCGATGAAGATACTATTAGATATTAAATTATAAATTGGCTTCTTAAGAAAAGGATACCCAAAATAATTAATAGAGGAAAACAAAATATATTTACAGAAAATGAGCCTACATAATTAAGTGATCAACCAGTGCACCAACGGAAACAATTACCTTATAAATGAATTATTATTATATCAATGTAGGGTAGAGACTTTTAGTCATTATTCATTTATTCATAATTAGCACTCAGTTATAGTAATATAGTAAGAAAGAGTAAGAGTAACTTGTAACGCCTTTTCAGGCTTGTTAGACAGCCTCAGCTTAGCATTTGTTAAGATTAATTAGGCTCAAATTAAACTTAATTATGAAGCTTGCTTTCATCGTGAATAATTCTAACCCCAAAGCGCTGAGGAGATTAGGCAAAGAATATCCCTGCTCAACAAACTAGATCTACTGACATCCCCTGTACCTACTCAATCTTTATGTCTGCCTTTCTGGAACCATTCCCAGCATTCTCCAAAAAATAAAGATACTGGTCAAGTCTATGAACTCTTCCAGTGGCTTCCCATTGACTTCAGAAACTACTAGACACCTTCGGGAATAATGGCAGCCAGGACTTCTTAAGGGAGTCTTGTGCGATAACTGCCACCACATTCAGGGGTCATTCAAGAGCATGGCGCCGAAGACCCCATTGGACCAACTAGCGATAACAGTGACTAGCAAGAGGGAGAAGACAAGTCAAAGGCAGGTCAGCTCCATTGGAAAGATTGCTTAAACGATATCTGCTTGCGGTTTCAGGCAAACCTGTATTTCATTAGGCGAAAAGTTGCTTCCCTTTCTTCGAAATTAGCTAAGTTGCAGTACACATGAGCTTCCTTGAGAGGCCGATTCTCCGAGCCTGATCGAAAGACTTCCGACCTCTATGATGTCTTGTGCTGATACGTAAAGGAGTTTGGGTACCAGGCGAATTGTTGCCACGCGGATCAACAGTTTGCCGCTGGGTCGCATGAAAATGTGCTCCTTCATATCCTTCCAATGAATCCCTTCCCAAAACAGCCATATCACACGCAGGCTATTCGTAATTAATACGATATCAGTAATCTCAATTTTGCTAACATCGGCCGCGGACAGACAGCACGAGGAAACCTTTACACTTCTTCAGACAGTGAACGTCTGCCCCATCAAGACTTACGATGAGACTTCGTTGCCAATTTTGCAAGGACTACGCAGAAATTTGACAAAAAAATTCTTAGTGTATGATGTGAAGAGTGCGATAATAACGAATCTCAATTAATAGACGTTGAAACGAAAATTGCAACAAATGCCATCCTACGATACAGAAAACCCCCTCAGTGTCCTTATCGATACCCAACAATTCCTATTACGACTTTCTTCTCTTAATGTTCAGTGACTTATAAAAGCCAAACAATAGAAATGGTAGAATTAGTGATATAAAAAATGACAATCTTTCCAATCGTACGCCAATCAGGTTATATAACCAAAGGCACACGAGCCGCACTTGGTTCCTGTGGGCTTAAAACTTAATTGATCGCTATTGCCCCAAATAAAATTCAGTTATTGTTAAATTAAAGGAAAATACGTCCAACTAAATCCCCTTTCCCAAATCCTATCTAGTTTAGTGCCTGTCGGAATATACATATAGAGTAACTTGTAAAGATTATTAAATTCAGCCACAGTTCGCAATAGATTTCCTGCAAACCTGATGTATGCATTCCTTGATTCCAATGAGAAAACCCGCATGACCACTCCTTTGGGTTCTTTCGAATGGCTAATGATACCTCAAGGTTTGTATAATAGTTCTCAGTCTTTTCAACGGTGCATTAACCAAGTCTGGCGGGATTTAAATTTCGTATTTATTTGCATTAATCATCTTTTATTCCAAGCAAAGTCGAAGAAGAGAACGCCAAACATTTGAGATAACTCATAATATGATTGAGACTGCACTGCTTGCAGAATAATAGATAACTATAAAATAGCCACCCAATATTCCGAGTGAATCAACAAGGCCATTTCTTGGCCTTGTTGATTCATTTGGAATATTCTTTTTAAAAATGCAATCAATTGACGAAATTTCTCGAAAGAACGAACAAACGTTGCTACAATTCTCATCTACCTTGGAACGAGGGGGGCAGAAAATGCCATTATTAAAAGAAAAAATGATGTAGCAGAAGCCAGCTTATTGTGCATCCCAAAAGGGATTGCTCCATACGATTGATAACAGACTCATCTAACGTAGGATTGGCAGGAATTTGGTAACAATTTCATGATCAGGAATGAGAGACTTTAATATACTCCAGTTATGGCCTTAAAGGTACAGAACTTAATTAGTCAACCTGTAGCAAGTAATTGTCATTTAGACATTTCTTACGCAAGCTTGAGAATACCATGTATCATGTACTTATGGAGTGTTTCGATCACATTCTTCAAGACCCCCCCAGGGAAGTTTCCATGCTTGAATTAATTAGCCAGTATACAAATGTCATAATAAACATTAAGCACTCAAAATCTGAGCAGTGCTTTTTTACGAATGCCTTTTTAACAAGGGAGGCGCAACTTTTCTTCCATCAACTATTGTCATCGTCTTTCCTTCAGGGCGATTTTTTAGCCCCATTTCATAATTCAATATTCTTATACTCTATATTCGACTATATGGCAGTGGCAAAGGATCAATCTTAAAATTCACAATATACGTCGTTGAAAGCCGACTCCTTAAAGTCTCTCATTCGACCAGTATCACAAACTGACAGGTGATAAAACTTGTACAGCAACTATTATCCCGATTCGACGCATCAGTTCAGATAGTTTCAGATAATTAATGCGTTACATTTCCAGTCTAGATTATTCATGCAAATGTTAAACCTCACGGTTACCGAACCTGTTTACGCAAACCCTGAAAATCCTCGCGAAAATGCCGGTTCTGAAATGGAACGTAGATTTCTAAAGTCCTCCTAATTAGCAAAATGCAGTACATCAACGTTGCTAGAAATCTATCCGCTGCTGTTTTAGCTTTACGCAATTTACTGAAAATAGAAAACTACTATTCTGCTTTCCAATCAATATATGGATGAAGCTTGCTCCTCCCAAGTAAATTGTTTATTACTCGAGAGCGCGAACTCCATAAGAACCATTTGGGCTACAAGATAGGATGAACGCGTTCGCATTTCTGTTATCCCGGCAAGAACCCTTCATGCGTTTAAAGGCCTTTGAAAGAGGCAACCATGTCTCCGCGCAGGATGACCAATTATCAAGTTGGAACGAAAGTAATGCCTGATTTTCTAGGATAAAGCTTTCGATAGTATTTATTTAAGTAGTAACTCTTTTTATCATTTAGGCATGCAGCAATGAGTAAATTATACCTTTTTCTTTCAGCTTATAAAAATATTGCTAATAATCGTCTTCAGTATTAACCCCTATGTCCTCCCATCTAAAGATCCCATTAGACATGTTTTACTCCGAGTTTCAAATGCGCGTCAATGCAAGTACAGTGACAAAATCTATTCATAGCACTTCTGGGAATGATGCAGTAAATGAACGTAATTGGTTTACCCATTTCCGAAGTGAGGATCCCAGTCTAAAATGCGGACCAAAAGAAGGTTGTCCAAAAGAACTTGATTCCAAAGAGTTGGAAGCTGTTGACACAACAAATCCGGCGTAAATTCTAAGGAACTCAGTGAACAATTCAACATAACCCATGCGATTGTCCTACGCCCTACGCCGATTGAAAAGAATTGGAAAGATTCCAGTGATTGGAAAATGGGTCGCACGAATCTGCAACAACGTGTTTCTTGCTGTGAATCATGTGAATCACTGATTTCACGACACTTTCAGCCACCATTCTTAGAAAGGTTTGTTACTTGTTATCATACCGTTAAACGTCGAGGAAGCAGAATTTCACAACAACCGAGCGGAGCACTTCACCCCCCAAAATCATGTTGAGTGTATATTGGGATATTGAAGGAATTGTCCATTACGAACTGTTACAAAACAATCAAACAATTAATTTTAATCTCTACTGCAATCACTTTGTCGTTTAAAAGCCGATTTAGGTCAAAGGAAGCTCTCCTTAGTCAACAGAAGGGGTGTCCTCCTTTATTACGATAATGCCCGTCCTCACACAGCTCGAATGACCAAGGATCTCTTGGAGGAGGTCGGTTGGGAAATATTGCTTCATCCTCCACATTCTCATGGCTTTGCTCCTTCTGATTATCTCTTGTTTAGTGGATTACAGAACCGTTTGGATAGTTTTAAGTTAACATCAAGAACAGAGGTTGAAAACGAGTTGGTTCCATATTTTGCACAAAAAAACTAAAGAATTTTACAAGCGTGGCATTTATTAGCTTGTTGACGGAAGGAATTATGTTTTAGAAAACAATGGAGGTTATGGTTATGATTAAATATTTTCATACTCATTACTTTCACTCTAACCTGATACATATCGGCTTTTCCTCACCAAACGCCGGCTCCTACATAATAATCACTGCAACGAAAACTTGTGCATCCTACGAGGTCATAAAGGACATCGTCCACATATCAGCAGCCTCAAACCTGTATTTATCACACCACACATACCAGACGTCCCCACAGACTTGGAACTTCCAACTCCGTAGCCGAAAAAAGATAGTACGATGAAATGTTAGGTTGAATACTAGCGTTAACCCAACATTCTGTCTATGAACTTCTTCATTTCTTCAGTCAGTCACCCTTTTCTCCCTTTTTCAGCTCTAAAGTTCCCTCAAATCTTGGCACTATTTCACTCAATGATCACTTTTAGGTAATAATAATGTTGTATCCCGAAGTAAATCCATAGTATTTTATCATTTTTGCACTTTATTATTATATTTTCAGGAAATGCTATTCAAAAATCACCTTGTAATATTATCAATCGTATAATTTTCAGTAAATATATATAATAGGATGTAACGAAAAATTTCTGATATTATTTAAAATTGTACGAATTGAATCCTATTTCATGATTTCAACTAGACATCACCTAGCTATAGAGACATTCATCCATATAGCCACCACTTGGTGCCTCACATATTCATACAAAAGTGACACTATTCCCCTACCATAATCCACACCTCAGAAACATTGGGTGACTGTAGAAATCTTCAGCAGCCCAGACATGACTTTCACACTTTAATAAAACTTCCTCACACCTCGCTTCCATTATAGATGTATGACCTTTTTCACAGCCTCGACACGGGCAGGAGGGCGTTTCATTTTACACCTGCCCAAAGAAAAAAAAAAGAATACATGAAGACGCCAGGCGTCTCGACTAATAGCCGTCTCGACACCATAAAACTATTAACAACAAAAGGTTAGCGTAAACTTCATACTCATTAATAACTACTCCCACTTGCAACCATTCACAAGTCACATATGATGAATCAAAAAGCCATTCCTCCTCCCAAAGGAATATCTTGTTTCAATTATCCAAGCCAAGTGAGGAACCAATTAGCTTATTACTAAATTAGTATTAAATAAAGGTACAGTCGAGATCATTACGTATTATTCCTAAGAACTTTCAGTAATTTGTAACTTCTTTCCATTCAGTCGAGTTTCATCACTCATATTTGCGTCATATTTAGTCAGCCTCAACTTAGCATTTATTCAAATTAACTAAGGCTAAAGTTATATTTTATTGTGAACCATGTTTTCATCGTGAATTAGTTGTTTTTTTTTTACACAACACCAACAAAAAATGAAGTGTTTTGTTATCCTGCCGGTAAAGTCGAAGAGATCGAAGAACGAATATTCCAGCTCACCATACGTGTCTTAGAGTTATTTATAAAAACCTATTCTTTCTTAAAAAACTACAGTTGCAGAGAAAAGCTGCAAACTAATTTCTAAAATCATTCCTTAAACCTAAATTTTTAATTTAATCACTATAATTCTAGAGAAAAAAATTAAAACATAATTATATGACTAGAATTAAACCTAACAAGAGAGAAAGTCCCTCCAAAGACCTGCGGTGTTTTGTGATAAGATGATAAATGGTTATTGCATTGATGGTTTCCCATGGTTCAAATCAAGTACCTTTGAATGGCTAAATAAGGCTTCTACCACTGGATGGCGCCACCCAGCGCCAAATCCGATGGCAGATTTGAAATCTCCAGGGTGAATAACCCTATGTTCCATGGTCATATTGGTCATTTCATGGCTCTAAATGGGTACAATTGAACTTTACTCCTTTTGAAAAAAGTGACTCCTTGACCTGGCGCTTCACCGCAGTTAAAACACACCTTTTTTTTTACCCACTATAGGTCTAATGAAGAGGTAAAAAAAAAACTTCTGAATCATTCCTCAAAAATCCCCGTTACTATAAGTTCAGGGAAATGTAAAAAATATATATACATATAATTCAACAATCCTGCCTTAACAAATACACTTCAATACCCCGTCCCCTCATTCCTCTTTTATTTACTCTCCATGGTTCCATTAAAAAGGTGAAAAATATATATTCAGACTCATTCCTCAAAAAAATCAATTCAGTTAGTATTTATGATTCTAAGAAAATGGTAAAAAAATATAAATTTATTTAAAAAGTGATTCTTCGAAAGATGCCCACTATTTAATTACAAACATTCCAAATAAAACGTAGAAGCTACATTTCCAGATCATTCCTAAAAAAAAAATATTACTCACAATAATTCCAATGAAAAGGTAAAGATGTATTTTCAAAATCATTCCTCAAAATAGTCTTTTGTTTACACTGCGTTCAAAATAAATTTGACTCTCTGGAAACTCAAGATATGTATTACTGAGATTCTGCGATTAACAACGAAGAGCAGCTACAATGAAGCGCTAAAATGTGAGATTAATTTGTAAAATGAAAACGTGTATAAGCGATCTGGTTGATGTAATTTCTTTGAGGCAGTACGAGAAAGGAAAAAAAGCTGGCTTATTATGAGTGTAGTGGCAGAACAAGAATTAGTGAGTTAAGAAAATAGGAATTGAGTGAGGAAGTAGAATGTCTGAATAAGTGGGACGAATCGTATATGAAAAGTGGGGTTGCAGAGAATTCGTTTTGTAAAGTAGAATGGTTGTATCCCGATTATATCAATCTTCTATGTACTCTACCTCTATCTTATGGCATGGACCTATGTCAACATACAATCCTTTTTTACTGAGGTCATGGGAATGATGATGATTATATCATCGCTTCCACTCTTCACCGCAATCTCGATGGGCTGGAAATAAGAAGAAAAAAAACAGAGAGGTTCTGGAAACCATCTCTACTCTAGCACCCAGGTTCAATCATTACCACCACTCAAAAGTTTCGCTGTTCATGATAAACGGGTTTCGAAGGTTTTGCTATGCTCCACCAATACATATGGCTCCAAGCAAACACCTCTACACACCCTCTTCAATCACCCCTCTCTTTATTTTTCAAAGTGACAATTAACCGTTCCACACATTTTTTTTCAAGAATCAATGCCTCCTGCTCACTCACCCCGCTGCTTCTTCGTGTGTCGCGACAAACACTTTTCTTACACCTATGCCACAATACATACACCACTAAACGATTCATTCAAACCATCCACAAACTAACAAGTAAGAATTACAGCTTCTCTGGGATCCACCTCCACTCTATTAATCTCAAACAGCCCTTCAGACACTCCCAGCACTCTTAATATCACCCCATCAACTTATCCCCTATCACTCAGCCCACGACGTTGCATACATTTTCACACCAGCAAATTCTCCACACTTTGCTGCTAAAACATTTCACACATCAATATAACTATTGCAATTAGGTCACCTTAAGGCAAATTGGCAGCGGATGGGTCCCAATCCATTCACAGGACGCAGTTACGGGATTAATATAGAAGAAAGTGTGTTGGTTGTTCAGTCGAGTAACTCTTTCGTTTTACGCATCAGTGACAATGGGATGAATGACCTTGTATAAGGCCGCCATCGCCAGTGTGGTATTCTTTCTCTACCACCACTGGATATGATGATAGAATATAAATATATATTAATGTTAGTGACATATCCGAAACAATTTCTTATCTATTACTAAGAAGCGAGTTTAGCTATGTGGTTTAGTTAGGCCCCCAAGACACCGAGTTATCAGTATATTCACTGGAATAGAGTAAAAAATAGTGGTATTGAAGATCAGCCTTTGAGGTGTTAGTCTTATAGACAAGTATGGTGCAAAAGAGCCAAGAAAAAAAAGAAACTAATAGTATATATAGTATAAATTGAAATAGTGTGTGTAAAATTCCAGCTTCTTAATAAAAATAAGAAAATTTGGGTTTATAATTGGTAAATAAAATGTCCCTGAAAATTCAGAAAAAGGAAATAACGGTCTGGTAGTTCAGCCGGGCTGTTATTTTAAAAAAGAGAGGATGTATGAACGCAAGATAAAATAAAATTTATGGGTATACCAGTTTAACTATGTTGGCGTAGAAATTGATATAGATTGTGGCTATTAAATTTGTTGCAAATTTACATTTCAGCTACCGTATGCGCCATTTCTCTTTGTATTGGAATGGTGTTTTGCACCGGCGCTGGAGAGTACTGGCTTGGAATGTTCGATCAATTTGCCGGATCGATGGGCCTTATTTTCATCGCCTTCTTTGAGCTTATCGTAATATCCTATGTCTATGGACACAAGAAATTTTCTGACGACATACAGAGGATGATTGGGGAACGGCCTGGGATGTTTTGGCAAGTTATGTGGCGTTTCGTCTCGCCGATAACCGTGTTCGGCATTGTAGCAGCCTCCATCGTCCAGACATTCTTGAAGTCGCCCACGTATCCGGCTTGGCATGCGGAATTGGTAAGAGACGTAAAATTCTGTTTAGGTTAAGAAAAATATTCTTACATTGCTTTTTAAAGGGTTTTTATGCAAACATAAGGAAAATATACTCATTTTAGTAAACAAGTAAATAACTTTGGGATTACAATGATTTATTTATCATTTACGTGGGGTGGTCAATAAGTTTTGCGAATCGGGAGGGCAAAACAGATGAAGGGGGATGGCTGTTTGTGGGGGTGTTAAGACAAGTTTTGACAAGTCAGGACCTGCAGCCGCACGCTCCTGCCTTGTCTATTTAAGAAGCAGTAGTTGATCGCAGATCGTCAGTCACAAAGTTTTCAACAATGGAGAAGGTTGAGGACCGCGCAGTGATCAAATTTTTGACCAAGGAAGGCAAGAATGCAAAAGAGATCCACGAACGCATGGTTGCAGTGTATACCGACACAGCACCTTCCTATACAACCATTGCTCGCTGGAATAGGGAGTTCAGCCAGGGTCGTGAGTCCCTTAAGAAAACCCTCGTCCAGGACGCCCGTCAGACGTGACCAACGAGGACAATGTGGCCCGTGTGGAGAGGATGATCCTCGAAAATCGACGGGTGAAAATCGAAGAAATCGAGCGAGAACTTGGAATATCACATGGAAGTGTTATCAACATCATCCACGACAATTTGGCCATGACCAAGGTCTCTGCCCGTTGGGTCCCTAGAAACCTCACGCCCCATGATCGACTTCAACGTCGTCAAAGTTCGGAGGAGCTGCTGCTCCTGTACAACCAAGACCCGGCGGGATTCGAGTCACGCATAGTGACAGTTCATGAAACGTGGGTCCATCACTGGGATCCTGAGACCAAGTTCGAAAGGATAGCCTGGAAGCACAGGGGCTCTCCTACCCCCATCAAGTTCCGGACCCAACCCTCAGTCGGGAAGATCATAGCCACCATCTTCTGAGATTCTGAGGGAGTGTTGATGGTGGACTATGCGCCTCGTGGAAGGACCATCACAGGCCAATATTACGACGAGGAACTGGCTGGGTTGAAGAAGTGCATCCGTCAGAAGCGGCGCGGCAAGTTGACACGCGGTGTCCTGCTCCTCCACGACAAGGCCCCTGTCCACAAGGCCAGAGTTTCACAAGCTGCCCTGCGCGAGTGCGGATTCGAGGAGCTCAACCATCTGCCCTACAGTCTAGAACTGGTCCCTAGCGACTACTTTTTATTCCGCCACTCAAGGCTGCACACCGTGGACGCCGGTTTGAGGACGATGAAGATGTCCAGCTCGCCGTCCAGGAGTGGATTAAACAGCAGTCGGGAGATTTCTGGTTGTCGAGAATTCGAAGCCTCAGGGACAAGTGGCGCGAGTGCATTGTAGTCAAAGGTAGTTATATTGAAAAATAATAAAACACTTTTCCTCATATCTCGTTTCCTTATATCCGAATTACAAAACTTATTGACCGCCCCTCGTAGGATTGTTACATTGGCATAAACAATTTTTTAGATTATATGCGCTTTCCTGTTGTTGGGGAACAAACTATTATCATTGCTGTCAAATACAAGTCTTAGAAAGCTACTAAATGTGTGAAATTGGCGAAGACGCCAGGCTAAGAAGTCGCCTGGTATATAACAATCCCATGAATAGGCTAGAGGACTAGTCGGTTCTCACTTGACCTAAGTCTGCATCTTCTATCTACGCCCCAGTTTATCTAAATTATGTCTCTTATTCTTATCTCTACCCTATGGCATTGTCCCATAGCATAATTTGGCTGTAAGACAGTTAAAGATGCTTCAACTACTAGATTTCATAATACAGTTATATAATAAACCAGGCAATGGCTTCGCCCCCCTCCCCCTACAGGGGGAGCTTGCGCTTCGCTACTAAGATTAAAATTTAAAATCTAAAAAAAAGAAGCCATGGTTAAATTTTCTAAACTAAATTTCCCCCCTTTCAAAATATCACGTTGCTAAAATATAGAGTTATAGAAGATATATAAAAATAAATTTTCTAAACTTTACCATTTGTAATTCTTTGGGTTTTAAAAAATTCACAAAATTTCCATACTTATATTTATTTCTGAACTTCACCATTTTGCTTTTTGATATTATAAAATAATTATTAGAAATAACTTTGATAAAAAAACATAAGTCATAACCAAACTAAGATGAAATTATTATTCAAATAATAAAAAAAATTCCCCTTTTTAAATTATAGAGTTAGTGATGAAATTTGAGATGTTATGTAGATGAGAAAATAAAATATACAAGATGTATTTAAGATATTGATTTAGAAATATATTATTGTACAATGCTTACAATTTTCCCTTGAATAAAATCGATTTTTTTTAGCCAAAGAGAGTAAAATAAGGCTCCCAGGAAGAGTAGGATTTCCATAACCCCAAAGCTACCATGCATATAGTAATAAGGTTTTTTCGATGTCTCTGAAGTGTTCTTGAGTTGAAGTAAAATTAAACATAACTTCGAATTTACCCCGAGAAAGTCCTACACATCTAAATAATTAATAATTCACCATTATAATCTAAAACAAATATTGACACTAAAAGAAATTTGAGAAACTTGCAATTTTTGAAGTGAAAATTTATATAATGGTTTTAATGGCTAAAAATAACTAATGGACAATATCGTCAAACACATTCCATTTAAATCCGCAGTTACCAACATAAAATGGATTTCATTATGTTAATGTTATTGTCAGTGGTAGTACTACTTTATATGGTGCCCTGGACGAAACCTTCCTTTCAGCGCCCACTCCTTTTTGAAATGAGACCCATCCTTCAAACTTCTAGAAATAAAAAAAAAGATAAATAAACATTCCAACAATTAATAGAAACCAATTTGTGTATCGAGCGTCTCGTCTTAACATTTAAAACTACGCTCATGTGCATATATGTGCTTGGTGCTCGCTCTTTCACTCCGGCAACCAATGCCGTCAATGATAAGAAGATGCCGCCATGGTCGGCTGCCTATATTTCCTATACCTAAATCCGCTCCTGGTTATTTTATAGTAAAAACAATAAACACAATGGATATTTTCATCTTTTTGTTGTATTTATTCGCTTATTCAAAGTTATTTAGGTAGGAGAAAAAAAAAGAAGCCCGCGACGCCCAAGTATAAGATGTATTTTGAGTGTTTCGATCTTTCTAAATGACAATTTTTGTTTCAGGGCATCAGTAAACACGTCCCATATCCAGGGTGGGCCTTGTTCTTTTCTCTGTTTTTGCTACTGGGAGGACTTCTTCCGATTCCAATTGTTTACTTCATCAGGAGATTCCAATGCATTAGATTTGATGCCGACATCCACCAGGCATCCATCAAGAGAGTCGAAACCACTATGTCCACTCAGGGCATGATCAAATCTGAAGAGGTTAGTGGATGTGGTCAAAAAAATTGTTTAATATCTAAAATTTATTTTCAACCGAAATGCTTATCATCAATTGGGGGGGGGGGTGATTTGTAAGGACGTGTATTTACAATTCCTGTATCTACGGGATGTTAAACTCTGACAGAACGAAATGTGTAGGGCACCTTTGTTATCCTTGATGATTTCTTTGAGTGGGCAGATGTCATAACCGAGCCTGGTGCTCTACTTGGTGTATCGGGAAAGGTATGGGCGATTTCCCGATTTAATATACTTACTACTTTCCATTCTATATCAATGTTTCATACCACTACAGTTAGCTTTTTCTCAACTGACGCTGTGGATGATGCGGTAGAATGGCATTTGAATATAACTGAAAGGATAGTGACACACAAACCTCCGGTTGTCAGGTACAGCATGGTTTCCATGCTAAACGACATTGCCTTGTGGGGTGCTGTGAAATCGACTCTAATCTGCCGCACATCCGGACTATCTACCTCGCACGATCTGGCTTAACTTCGCTGTAATCGGAAGCGATCGCTTTAAATGGTGCCTTGACTTTTCAGGTACAAGAAACTTATAGGTAATACTACAATCTTTTACATGGGAATTCAAGATCAATCTTCATAGAACCATTAAAAATACAATAAGTCTTGCCTAGCTTACAAATCATTGTATTGTTTCTCTGGATCTTTACCCAAGTAAACAAAGAGAAAAATGATAGGAATACAACAAAAAAAACGACAAAGAAAATTAAGCAACTTCGTCTGCCATCTCAGATGCCAAAATCATCAATCGATGGTCATGGAGGTTAGAGACATATCAAGCAGCTATTGATAATTTATTAGGTCATTTCACATGAAATTATATTTCTTATTTTTAAAGATTCAATGTTAATAGAATGCAAGTGAATGATTTTTTTTTAGCCTTTTTACCTCCCTCAACATCCATGGTATCTACCAAAGAAATTAGAGTAATTCCAAGTACGAATTAAAATTGAGACGTACTACTGTCCAAACTATTAATAACATTAACAAAGTATTTACGGAGATAACCACTACAGGTAGAACTGCTCAGCGTGTGTTCAATAAGTATATGTCTGGAAACATGAACATCAATATTGAACCTCGATGGAGGCCTAAACGTGATCTTATGATGAAAGAATATCGGTTGCAGTGGCCAATAACCCACGAACGAAGGTTTGATCACCTTTTGAAAACCTTGACTTCAGCATCTACCATAACGAGTCATTTCAGGGCAAGAGTGATGTTTAAAAAAATAGAAAAGTAGGTTGTACATTAATGGAAATCAGAAATTGAGACGTCTTCAAAAGTGTTTATCGCATGTTGTGAGACAGGATATGGATCCGTTTATGAAAAAGAAATCTGACTTGCCACAAAGAGGTTTGGGGAATCGCTAGATAAGAATGAAAGAATAACTTATATGCCAGAGCCATGATAGCATTCAGGAAATTTTATGGTAAGGTTTGATCGAATAGTGAAGGAATCATCCATTTTTACTTTTTGCGGAACCAGGGCAAACACTAATACCAATAGCTTTATGGACAAGTTGCTTAAATGTATTCAAGATTGATCATCATACAGCTTCCATTGGTTAGCAGGAGACTTCTGGTAAATAACATTTAGGGAAACAGATCCCTTATACAAGACAGGTCCACGTGGGCCTCAGCAAGCACGTGTGGAGATCATATGCAGGTCATGCGTTTTTGCGCACATCGAGCCTGACGCTCTTAAGCCTCGCCGTGTTTTGGGAGATAAGGCATTACGTAACTTTTCGAACTGTATACAGGATTCCGAAAGCTTCCTCTGTGCATTTGATTTCTCGCCACCAAACTCAAATGAGGACGGATACATAACGTCTTAAGATCAAATGACTCTTTCTCAGACAATTTCAGAAGATCTCAAACGACTTCAGCCTCACCGCGCTCGCGCACCTCCACATCGCGTGGCGTAAATGATCTCCTCGTTTTCCACTAAGTTAGTTCTTCCTTGGTTTAGGGACAATCAGATTTTATAAGAATCTCAGACCCATTCACGCACTCCTATCCGCGAGTTCCATTCAGTGGGTACCAAATATTTTCTCACGCACATCACTTCCTGGTTCTGAGGCTAGAGTAACTTCAAGGAATGAAAATGAACTCGCAAATATAGTTCAAAAGTGCTTGGATTCATCTTTTCATTTTCCTGTGGGTTAATTTTCATATATATATAAAAATCTGCCCAAATGTTCTTGAACACCTGAAATATTTCTTATATGATGCTTGTGTAGGTTTGCGTGAATGTGTCCAATACAAGATCCCTTATATCTAAAGTGGCGATGATATTGAAATGTATTAAATCCTGGTACCAGTATGTGGTATGTTACAGTCAAAATGTCTTCATATATCACATCACCTTTGTTGATTAATATGATATTTTATGTCGAAAGGATCTGATAAGGATATGATAATGGCGAAACTACGTGATTGTACCGTGGTGGAAAGAAATCTGATACACACGCTACCAGAGCAGTGTTTCAGCTCTCGACAAATCGCCTAAAGGGTCGGCAGATCACATTCCGGTGTTGAAGAGGATCTGAGTAAGTGGAAACATCCAACACCGACCTCGTTCTCAACGACCTAAAGGTCAGTACGCAACATAACGACAGGTCCATGAATTGCATGAGTCTTCGGAATCTCAAGAAAACCGCAGTCCAACTTCAATATGAATAGACAGAGAGCGGCCAAGTTAAAGCATTCGTCAACACAGTCCGTCGCGGACTTCTTGCACAAGGCCTGTAATCATGTAAACGAGGCCATAAGCCGCTGATCAATCTCCCCTCTAAGCGACGTCGGCTGACCTGAGCACGTGTTCAACGCAATTGATTCATACGGCCGTGGGGCCGTGTCTTATGGTGCAACGATTTTACGTTCCAGTTATTCTCGACTCCAGGCAACGTTAGAGTGCGCAGGAAGCCAGGGAAGCAGTGGCATGACGAGTGTATAGTGCAACAGTAGAGCAAAGTGGCCTGTCTGTAATGGTATGAGGATGCATGTCAAGTTCGGGGGCGGATCGTCACATCGTTTGTGATGGCACCATGAATTCAGAGAAGTACCAAGCTGTCCTGAAAGATTACATGCTGCCCTCACCACGATACCTCTACAGAAATGCCCGGAATGCGATCTTCCAGCAGGACAATGCCACGTTACGAGTCTGCGTCTACCATACAGTGGTTCGAGGACAACAATATCAGAGTGGTGGAGTGGCCATCTCAATCTCCAGATATGAATCTAATGGAAAACCTCTGGCAAGACCTAAAGGAACCGCAAGGTGTCGTCATCCAGCCTACAATGGGCAACTGAAGGTGGGCATCACCGAAGAGTGGGACAGTGTCGCATCTCTCAGGTGTCGCTTCCTCGTGGAGAACCTGCTTCGATGAATAAATGCTCCCATTACTGTCAAGGAACTCTCGACAAGCTACTGAGCTTCCTGTATCAGTTTGTTGATGCTGTAATTTACACAAGTTTCATCTGCTTATCTCTTATATGTTGCTGATGTTTTGGTATTTCTTTTATTTTATTGATACTTATTGATTGTTTGGGGCATATATATTTCATTACAATTTATTATTCTTTATTTCACTGCTATATTCATATTGATATGCAAATTAAAACTTTACGATCCTTCATTTATCTAATTTCCTAAAGATTTTGGTGTCCGCAAACATTGGCCGGGGTTATATATATATATATATATATATATATATATATATATATATATATATATATATATATATATATATATAAGAATATACCAGTCAATGGCTTCGCTACTAAGATTAAAATTTAAAATCTAAAAAAAAACAGCCATGATTAAATTTTTATAAATTTTCTGAACTTCGCCAATTATAATAATTTTAACAAAGGAACTCTAAACTAA
Source organism: Ceratothoa steindachneri (assembly GCA_963969495.1). Classification (NCBI taxonomy): domain Eukaryota; kingdom Metazoa; phylum Arthropoda; class Malacostraca; order Isopoda; family Cymothoidae; genus Ceratothoa; species Ceratothoa steindachneri. The sequence goes on from OZ018329.1 coordinate 1,926,575, forward strand.
ATTTTCCCCCTTTCAAAATATCATGTTGCTAAAATATAGAGGTATAGAAGAAGATATATGAAAATAAATTTTCTGAACTTCACCATTTGTAATTCTTTGGGTTTTAAAAAAAATCACAAAATTTCGATACTTATATTTATTTCTGAACTTCACCATTTTGTTTTTGGAAATTATAAAAGAATTATTAGAAATAACTTTGATAAAAAAACATAAGTCATAACCAAACTAAGATGAAATTATTATTCAAATACTCAAAAATTCCCATTCTTAAATTATAGAGTTAGTGATGATGATAATATATATATATATATATATATATATATATATATATATATATATATATATATATATATATATATATATATATATAAGCAAAACTCATCTTTTTTATAGAGTGAACCACCTTTTTTTGTGGAGGAGGAGGGAGGGGGGGATTGTCTTTAATTCATTTTATTACCGATTTATTCTCCTACAACGTTATTTTTCACTCGCCTCTTGGTTTTACCAATAATTGACATTCCTAATTTACAGTCTATTTTTGTGTTTATCAGATCATAGCACAACACGATTTTGTTTAATCAATCCACCAACGTTTATTTTTCGATTTGAGGAAAAAATATTACGTTTTAAGAGTCTCTGAAGTACAAAATTTCCTTTAAATCTGATACCGAAAAGGATATGCAATAACTTATGAAAATCTAATCCGGCTGAAAAAGTACCTAAAATATTATAAAGAGATAAAATTTAGGCTTAAAATTATTTTTACTGCGACTAGAACATTTCCGTAGTCTTGTGAACATTGAAATGGCGTTAGATCCGATCAATTAGCATACCATTTATTTTACCTCCCTTACCTTATACACATCGTGCTTATGCACGATGGAAAATAAACCTTGAAATTCTCATATTTCTAATTTTATATTTGATTCTGTGAAATAAAAATATAAGTTTCTGGTTTCCATCGCTAATGGACACCCTAAATATTCAGACGAAATTTCCTTTCTGCCTTGAAAATTGTTCTTCCCTTAATCTTTGATTCAGTCAAACACCCACTCCAAGTTTCCAGAGACAAGACCAGAATGTTTTTATATCATCCTTAATCTAACAACTTGTAAGAAAATACTAACACTACTAATACTAGAAGGAGCGTAAAACTTACTAATTGAAAGGGTAATAGGCTTCACGATAAATGCAGACACTACTGATTAGAATTTGCATTTATAAAAATATGGCACTTCAGGGACGCCAGCGTCTTGCCCGATATCATTCGGTCCTGTGGTGCCTCCGCAGCACGCCATGGAGCCTATTGTGCTACCCTACCCCAATTTCTCTCCAGCTTCTTTGGCCTCATTGTCTCCCATTACGGAAAGTTGCCATTATATTCTCTTGACTCCCAGTTACTCTGAGCCAGAGCTCAACACCCGATCCGGTGCCAACATCCTCCCATTGTAACCTCCACTTCCTTTATAAATATAGAGTGGTTTTGCATGGCTTCCACAGTTTCCTCTTACCGGTGTTTTACTCGAAGGCTTTCCTGCCACTGCAACCCTAATTTATGCTACCCTTGGACAGACAATCCACCCCGATGTCTACACCCTTTGTAATTCCCATAGTGGAGGAAACCTTGGAGTAGATCTTTGGGCTTTTTCCTTTTCTCGACCCATTTATCATATTAGGCACCGTCCGCCGTGACATTCTACACTTCTAAATCGGTTTAATCCTACCCAAAGTGGACTTCGGATGTGCGGTATATAGACTTCTACTACTCATACGCCACCTTCAGCCTACCATGGACTTGCTTGGTATCAGGGACTCTGCAATCCTCTCCCACTGCAAGATTAACGTATAGTACAACGTCCTCTTCTCGTTTCAAACGCGCGATCCTGTTTATGAAGGAAGTCTTTTAGTTCTGCCTAATGCCACGTATCCAGCGTTCCATTGTATACGGCATGCCTTTCACTGAGAACTATTGGCACAATTTTCTGCTAAATGTGCCCTCCTTTTCTCTTCGCCCTCCTCCTACCAGATTTCCTTGTAGGGATAGTGGCCCTGGTAAGATTCTGGGATCTTGGGACTACCACGTGCTGGTTGCCAAATCCTCTGAGCTAAGATTTTAAGTCACATACCAGTCCATTCCTGGGAAACAGGTACCTTTATCAATGGCTCTAGTCGTTGTTATCGAAACCGAACCTCGGAGCTTCTATTCCCTATGCCATTTTCTCTCTCGAGACGCACGCTCTTACCCGCCTACTCCCTTCCTTAAATTATGATTTATATAGGGTTCCCGAAGCACTATATTAGTACTCTCACGGCCTGATTCGCCAGATTGGCCTCGTTCTCGTCCATGAGCTCGCGCCATCGTCTTCATCCATGAGCTCGCACCCTCGTTCTAGTCCATGAGCTCGCGCCATCGTCCTCATCCATGAGCTCGCGCTATGGTCCTAGTCCATGAACTCGCACCATCGTCCTCGATCATTAGCTCGCGCCATCGTCCTAGTCCATGAGCTCGCGCCATCGTCGTCATCCATGAGCTCGCGCCATCGCCTCGAAAGACAATTACATTCCTCTCGGTGCTTCCTCGCGTTGAGGTAGCTGGGAATCAGTCAGTTGACTCAATTGTATAGACAGTTTTCCACCCGGTCCCGTTTGCTGGTATCCTACCATAATTCACAGAGACTGTACTCTCTCAGTAGCTTGATGATTACAATCCCCGCCTCTCATCAAACTTCACCTCATAAAGCACTTCCCAGGTTACTGGGCTTCATCGTTCCCACCTCTCATTTAAGAGGTTGACCGATGGGTCATTGATTTCTTGTTTGTAAATATCTCCCTGTGGGTATTTGGATACCCCCGTCCTTTAAGAACCTTTATTTCAAAATGTGGATAATGATTATTTTCTCCTGATTTTAATCCAAACTCAATCCGGGAGGTAAGTAGGTAGGAAACGCCGTCTGTCTCTTGACCGGATAATGAAAGCAACATAAATATCAAAGTAATAATCGATGGTGAGATTGAGGCTACCAGGATCCAGTTTTCCTTGGGAAGAGGAGGAGGATGGGGGAGATTTATTTTTTGATTTTGACACCAACCTACAACTAGGAAGTAGGAACCTTCGTCGACAAGGGGTGAAGGGAAACAGTTCCGCGTCCGATGTATGCGGATATAACAACCCATCAGCAGGATTGCTTGATAGGAAGACGTGAGAGGAGAGACACCGGCGCTATAATTGGCTATGAGTGTGCGTGAATACCTGTGTAAGATTTACCTACTTCTGCTCAGGTAGGTACAGCGCATTCACCAATCGGTGGCCAGACCTCTACATACGTGCGCTGGCATTTGTGTCTGCTTTCGCTTGGGATGTAACCCGACCTCTAGGCGATCGAAAACCAACGCTAGCGAGAGTTCCTCGATTTAGGTCTTCCTAGTTACTCCATTTGGATCCATGGGTTCTGTTTTTAGAGCTTTGGAGATTTCGAAAGGTAATCTTCCGGTCAGCAACGAATTCTAGGGTGATTACGAATCCAATTCATACTCCTCTGTATACACTGCATTATCCTTTATTATACCCTGCTTCGTATAGGTACACTTTATGCCGTCATACTAATAACCTAACATTATTTCAGACGGTACAAAGAAAACTAATAGGGGGAAAATAAACCCAAATCTTTCGCAATTTTCCCTCTATAGTCTTTGTTTTGGTCATTTAGCGTTTGTATTAGGTCTTCGCAAGAGTATTGCGGCCTTTTTTCATGTTTATCATTATTTTATAGATAGAATTCAAATAAAACAGAATTTATTTATATTTAAATAAATTTATTAATTTAATAACGACTGTAATATTCAACAGTTTCTACCACTAGTCTCCATATTTAGAAAGAAAAGGTTGACTTTGATTTAAAAAGTTCTTGAAGGTTTCTTCAACCTCTTCTGTTGTTAACATCTTCATTCTCTTCAGGTGATTCGCTAAAATGCTAAAGATACAATCCACGTATGAAGAATGGCTTCTTAGTTCCCAATCGGTATTGTTAACCTTTTGTATGTTATCTTTTGCGATATGAGGTCGGGCGTTGTCTTGATAAAATACAATGAATGCTGCCTGTTCAACTAAGCACAGTGCGCGTCTTTAAAGTTTAAAATGAATTGTGGCTTTCATATCCCATCAAACGCACAAGAGAATCTTCCGTGGATGAGACCCATGTTGCATTTGGGGAATTGGTTTTTCCCCATGACTGTCTAAAAGATTCAATATTGTCTAGATAATTCAATATTGTCTAGATGATTCAAAATTGTCCAGATTATTCAATATTGTCTAATTGATTCAATATTGTCTAGATAATTCAATATTGTCTAGTTGATTCAATATTGTCTAGATAATTCAATATTGTCTAGATAATTCAATATTGTCTAGATGATTCAACATTGTCTAGATGATTCAATATTGTCTAGTTGATTCAATATTGTCTAGATAATTCAATATCGTCTAGATGATTTAATATTGTTTAGATGATTCAATATTGTCTAGATAATTTAATATTGTCTAGATGATTCAATATTGTCTTGATGATTTAATATTGTATAGATGATTCAATATTGTCTAGATGATTCAATATTGTCTAGATGTTTCAATATTGTCTAGATGATTCAATATTGTCTAGATGATTCAATATTATTGTATGTACATAACCCACTTGTATCTTGCAACAATCCTACTAAAAAATGGCCTAAAAAAGCCTATTTACGAATATTTCTATTTCTAAGATAATGATAAACATGCAATAAATCGCCGCATTCCTTACCGGGTTTGGCCAAACTTCTGTTGCACTAGTTTATTTTTTATTTATCGAGAGGTTTACGTGTATGATTGAAAAAGTTCAGTCAAACGAACTAAAAGTTCTACTTTTCCAGCACCTGTCATTAAAACGTCTTTTCCATTTGTATTGATGTTTCGACATGGCAGTTAAAAGAAACAAGATATCTGCTCTCCTGGGTGCAGGCCACAACAAGTTCGGCATCGCCTGGCGGCTCAACGTCATTTGGATCACCGTCCACAGAGTTGCGGAGAGGTTCAAGGACGAGGAAGACCTCAAAGATCGACCTTGTTCAGACAAACACCAAGTTGTCAACCGTGAAGCGTCATGGCAATCGAATTTTCATTTTTTTCTGCTAAAAAAAATGTTTCACGGTTGAATCCGGCCTTGAACAAGAAAAACGACCGCCAGGACGTCTCCGAGGTCTGATACGTGCCCAGGACCCAGCATCTGTCCTCCTTGATAATCCTCGGCGTCGTGGCTTTCGAATGGCCAGAAGATTCCGCTGGTGTGGTTTGCGGCCAGTTACAGGATTACCGCGGTCAATTACATGGACATCTTGGCCACGAAAGTCCTGCCCTGGGTGAGAAGATCAGCAGGTCTGTGCCTCGACACATACAGCCAAGACCGTACAAGAGTGGTTGGGGTTGAACATGAACTGGTCGAAGGATTTTTGGCCACCGTAGTCACCCGACCCCAATTCCCTCGACTACAGCGTGTGGGCGCATGTCGAGAACAAGGCCTACAAGTTCCGCCACAGCAACATTAAAATCAACATCAACGAGCTTAAGTCTTCCGTCAATCGCGTGGGGGCCAACATTAGGAAGCACTTCGTCTGCAACGTTTGCGCTGCCTTCAGGTCTCGCTTGGAGCGTGTACTAGCCGCCGAAGGCGGCCATATTGATTAATAGTTCAAATTAAATACATATTTATATGTAAAAACAATAAAAACGTGTATAAACTGCATCAAAACCATCATTGTGTCCTTTGTTGAGAGCATCGTAGCGAGTGTAACAGGACTTCTGCAATATTCGGTAGTGATTACATTAATGTTTCAGTACTTTCTTGCGACGACTAGAAAAATAGCAGATTTTTGCTAAATTAGTTGCATTATGAGTGAGGAAAAAATGACGACCTCTAAAGACTTGCACACAATCCTACATCCGCTCACCTTGAGTAAAACAACAACTAAGCAGTCCGCTTCCCCATGTAATACACCTCACAACAAATATTTATACGTTCAGAAAAGTGTAAATTATTTCCAAATATAATTTTTGTGTATCATACGCATATTATTATTAGTTATTTATTCCTCTTAAGATATAAAATAAGGACATTCTTCAATTGTACATCACATTATACAAACAAAGCAAATATAAGCGCGGAAATAAGTATTTGGACACTAGATGGAGAGATCCTAATATTTTGTTGCGCGGAAATTTTATGTAATAGCTGCTTTCATGGTTTCTTCTAAGAATGGACCAATTCTTGGCAACATTATGATGGAATATGTGCCCACTCCTCCTTACATATAGCTTTCAAGTGAGTGAGGTTTGCAGGTTTCCTTTTGTAGATTTGTTCCTTCAATCTTCGCCATCTATTTTCGATCGCATGCAAGTCTCGGCATTGACTTCGCCATGCTAGAGCATTAATATTGTTCCGCATGAGCTAGTCACGTCTTTCTTGCTTCGGATTATTTTCTTATTGGAGCATCCACTCATCCCGTATCCTCACCTTCTACACAGTTCACGTTAAGTGGTTGGCCGACATGTGCCGGTAATTTGCTCCATTCATTATTCCATCTACTTTATGAAGAGTGCCAGTCTCATTAAAAGAAAAATAGCTCCTCATCATAATGCTGCTGCCTCCATATTTGTCTGTGGGTATGGTGTTCTTCCGACCATAGGCAGTTCCATCAAGACACGGAACATGGCGACCTCCATTCCGGCCAAAGGTTTACTTTTGATCTCATCAGACCAAAGATCATTCATCTAAAATTGATCTTGCTTCTTCTCTATGTGCTCCTGAGCAAACTTCCGTCATGCTAACAAGTGAGCCTTCTTCAGAAGATGCGACTTGCTTAGCAATCGAGATCTGAGAGCTTGTCTATTGAGTTTGTTACTAATTGCTCTTCTCTTAACTAGTGACCCAGCCTTAAGCAGATCGTCTTGAAATCTGCCCTAGTTATCATATGATTCTTCTGCCTAATGTAGGCTATTGATTAGCCTTTTTCAGACTCCTTCTTTTTTTGTGTCTCTATGTTACCGGTCTCAGTATCTTCCGACGAGCTTGTTGAAATATTTTCCTCAGAGTTACACTCCGAGGAAGATTTAGGGTAGTCCTGGAAGTCTTCCATTTTTTAACAATCCAACCTACAGTGCTGAAAGAAACGCGTAAACATCCAAATATACGTCTAACTTCTCTGTACTACTAAATTTTTTTTCTTTTCATATCAGTTGAAGCTCTTTGCCTTTTAACCATAAAGAAACAATTTGGCAATGACACGGTAAGATGCTCTGAAAATGAGGTTATGCAAAAAAACAACAAATAAAATACCTAAATAAACTATCGTTGCAACTTTTCAGGTAATTTTAGATCTTTGTAGAACATTTAATAGCCAAAAATTCTGTAAATAAGCTAATTTAAAATTATTGTCCATGAAATGTCTAAATACTTATTTCTACCCTTATTTTTTTTTTCACCAAGTAAATATAAAAAACTCGTCAGTATCACAATTTTTCATCTTTCATTTTCTTCCATTGACCCATCAAACTACTTGAACATTAGTTGTAAAATTACCATTCATTTTTAAAGGATGTAATATAAGTTAAATAACTTATTTAAATGTGTCACAATATTTGTTTCACCTCACTGTATACTTTGAAAAACTAAAGTCATGCCCATAAAATACTATCTTGATCTCCCCAGGCCGCAATTTCTCCATAATTCCTTAACTATATTCCGCTAAACATGCGCAAAGAATCCTGCCTTCATATAACCAGGCCACCACTATCTACCAAACAATCCAAACAAACATAAAACAACAGAACACTGAATCTCTTGGTCCAGAACCCCTCGTCAGGTAAGGATAAACACCGCTGAGGAAAATCGTGTTCAAATTAAATTATGGGACTATTGTTTCATTCAGATTATTTCATATGATCTGTTGTATCCCAAATATGATAGAATTCGATGCTTACCTTAATTATGTCAGGCCAAACTTAACCAAATTGAACCACGATTTCATGTAGAGTGCTTATCTTGACATGGTTTCCCCTTGGGTCCTTTCGAAGACATTGCCTTCAAATCGCCGACCACGAAAGAACCATGTGAAATACTAGTTTCCGCCCATGAGAGTACACATTCACATGCTCATGATCCCTTGTCAGTGTCAAAAAAAAAACAATACTACCCCACTTCCCAACGATGACCAGCCCCTGACAAACCGTTTTCGGCCTTTCGAGTGATCGTCATTCTGATTTTTATGTACATTTCATAACCCGGTCGGGGTTATCATCCACGATGCAAGGGCTTAACTTCTTACAAAAGAAACTAGTTGAAGGGTTGTGTCTGATCCTACTAGAGGCTGATGGTAAGGACTTGTTTCAGAATGTGGCCCCGAGCGGGACATCAAATAGCGAATGGACAAGACTATTCATTGATAGAGTCGATTCGTCTATAAGCTTCGATAGCGATTTCTGAGGTCACTCGAGCGTAGTGACTTGAACAAAGGCATTCATACCACAAGAAATGCTGTAGGTAGGAAAATTTTCTCCATCCCATGGCTTGGTACTTAGCATTTCATCATCAATGGTTGGTTTGTGGACTTTGTGATTTTCTTTTGGTTGAGGTTACCTATCGGCAGATTTAATGCGAGGCTTCAAGCTGACGTCGAGATTTGTGGTTTATATATGTGGATTATAGATTCGCTTTAGATTAAATCATTAATTTGCGAGTAAATTAAATACGTTTGATTTATGGCTTATTCAATAAAAAAAATGACAAGGCATGTAACCTGATGATCGTGTGAAATAATCCTAGTATATATGCACCCTTGAGTTTATTGACTAATACTAATGGCCTTTACAATCTACCTCTGAGGTACAGAGTAGATTTGTGTTAACTTTACTTATTAACTCACAATAAAACTCTATAAGTTCTAAAGACAATTTCCATTTGCATATATAATTGGTTTGGGATGTTTAATACCTTCGCTAATTTTGAATTTTCTTGCGCTCTTGAAGGAAAAAGAAACAATTTTGATTCATTCAAATAACTAGAAAAATTGACTTTATGAACATAATAATAATCTTTTTTTACTCTCCCACTCCCCCGCTTTCTCACGCTACTTAACAATTTTAATAGGTGGTAAGAAAACATTTTACTTAAGTTTTCGTGACTTTTACAAGTTCAATTATCTCAAAGAGAATCGTCTTGACTTTAAGAAAATTGCTGGGAAAAAATATGCTTAGAAAAAGAAGACCGATTGTAATTTTTATAAATGCCATGACATTGAATTTCATTACTCAAGGGAATTATTCTAATTACTGTCGTTGGAATCCCATCCTGTAAAATTTGAAAGCATCGGAACAATGTAATTTCCTCGAACGACATAATTTTACTTGAACTTTTTATACTCGAACAAAAATTTGTACTCGAACAAAATATTTCCTCGAACAACATAATTTTACTAAAAAACAATTTTACATGAATACAAATTTTACCCCGCAGCATAATTTTACTTGAACATAAATTTTAAGTTTTAGAAAGATTCCAATCGTTTTTTTTAATGAACAAGGTTTACTTACACCCTACATAATTTACCTGCGGCGAAGCAGGTCTGCGGATGTATATCTCGTGTTATGATCATCTTCTGTCGGCAACGAGTCGCTGGCTCAATGTAGCCAGCTAAAACCAATGCTACCAAAGGTAATTGAGGTCGCTGAGTTCAAATATAATTTAATTTGACCACAAGATGGCGCCACCTAGTGGCTAGAGGTGCTAAATCAGCCACTTTCGCCGCAGGTCTACTAGATTAAGTCCCTCTAGCTCGATTGTAAATTCTTCTGACTTGCTACAAGGCAAGGAGAATACCCTTACCGTACTGCGTGCGCCCTATAAAGACGACTAAACCTGGATATGGAACGCTGGCATGGAAAGCCCCGCTCCAGAAAGTCTTGTCGCTACATTTTCCCATGTTTTTTTGACCTAAACAAGCCATAAATCACAACTATTTTGACAATGAATCTTGGGAATCATTGCCACATTGAACTTTAAATTCTTTGCCTAGAAATCGGCCAAAAGAACCAATTCAGGGCTCCAATGAATCATGTTTTGCCCTCTATTTCTTATCTAAACAATATAAATTAAATTAATAAATAATAGTTAATAATAATAAATAAATAAATAATAATCATTATCTGTTATTTTTCATGGAATACTAGAAACTAATCTCAAAATCACAACTTCACAATGGCGTTAAGCAAGGAGCTGCAATCTTTGCAATTAGTTGAATCTATCAGTACAACGCACTGAAGCCTATAATGAAACTACATGAGAAACATGGTGGATGCTCTGGTGAAAGCAAAGGAAGAGCAAGTAACCCTGCATGAAAAAGAGGAGCATTTGTACTGGAATTAGACAGCCTGTTCAATACAGGAGCTCCGGATGCAATCCTGGAAATGAAGAACAACAGACTTTAATCCGGGGCGAAGTAATATGAGATATCAGGTATACGAAGAACAAAATACTGACAGGAAAGGTCATATTGCTTGGTCATGACAAGATTATTGAGAAAAGATCCCTGCAGAAAGCAGCGAAGAATTAAAGACTGCAACATACACACGAACAAGGTAAAACTAATTATTATGAACACCACAAAAAGTTTTAAGTTTTCCTCCATTGCGCTATTTAGTAAATAATTAACGATTACTCTCTTGACATGTTAAACTATTTTATAGCAGCAGCAGAAAAGAGAGGCAGTTGTTCATGTGGATGCCATTACCTGGAGTGACTAAACTGACAACGACGCTAAGACATGGATTACCATCAGCCTCGTCCAGGATGTTCTTACCATCAAAGCACCGTGGACACCGTGACTTTGACGTTTCCAAAGAAAGCAATGGAATGTGATGTCATCCTCAATACAGCTGATCGTCTTGATTTATCAGACAATTAAGTTACTGTCATAGTTTCTGCCACCTTGAAAACCTGACGGGCTGATCTGGATAATTTCCTCATCTCATCCTCAACAACAGGTATCAAAAGGATGCTATTCAGGTGTAATATCAGGGACTATATTACAGCTGCTGTGGAGTTAAGCAGACACTGGTTTGATAGATCCAAAACACAAACTCTCAACATCCGACTATGTAAATGCTATTATGAATTTAATCATCTTGTAATGCTTTCACTTTAGACTTGTGGCAAAATGTTAATCTCAAATTTGTGTCATGAATAATTCGCCTTGTCTGCCTTGAGTGTGAGCAAACGAATTTTGTGATATTTCTGAAATCTTTGTATGTACCAATGTACTATTTCTTGTTCCAAGACTATTATAACTGTATAAGTTAGTAATAGGCTTAAAAACACTTTAATTTGGTGCCTATTTTGTTACTTTCCTGTCTTGTTTAGATCAAAAGTTATAGTGTAAAACATGATTCACAAGACCTCGGAACAGGCGTTTTAGCCGATTTTGAGGCAGAATTTTTAAAGCTTCATGCGGCAATGCTTTCCAACATCATAGATCAAAATAGTTGTGATTTTCGACTTTTTCAGATCAATAAACTTTGGCAAATGTACAGAAACTTATGAATATAAGAAAAAGGTTATTTTTGAACAGGATTACAGTGCCGCGGGCATCGTCCTTTCATGCCAGTGAATTCGAGTCACTCTCTCAACGAGTGGGCATGTAGATTGTGAGGAGTAAATATGATAAGGGAAAAAGGAATAGAAAGGAAATGCTTTTAAAAATCAAGGATTACAGAAAACAAACTACAATTCGTCCAACAACCATGAAATGGATTGAAATAATTGTGTAGGATAGAGTGAAGAGCGATCATGTGTGATTCATATTGGTAGGGATTAAGAGGGCGCGACAGTGCTTCTGAGTGATTGGTAGGAATGTGTGAACCTGAGAATTATATGGGTGAAGTTGAGATTTTTATGCATGAAATTGTGGGTGGTTGTAGTGTACGGACCTTGTAATGGTAGGAGTCAGACTGAGGAAGATATGTTATGGAATGACTTGGGATTATTGGTGGATAGGATGACATACATAAGGGATACCTGGATATTCTGGTTCACTTGAAGAGAGTGCAAATGGAAAGAAGGCGTAGGGTTTTGTGCTGAAAGAAACCTGTATGTAGCGAACACATTTTATCCTAATGTTGTGCAGAAATTGGAAATGGTTCATGTAATGAAGATAGAAGAATGTAAGAGTATGATTAATCTATAGTTAGTAAGAAAGAATATGCTTTGGGATGTATTGGGTTGAGGAATAAGTTCTTGCGGTTTTATCAAATTTATCCATTACCATTAACAATTTTATAAAAACTTCATTTTTAATTGATAACAATAAGCAATTTAATCAATAATGTATTATCCGTTGTTATTTACGACTTCTTCCCAACGTTCAACTAGTTTTTCGATGCCTCTGCAATAAAAATCTCTGGATTTTGACTCGAAGAATTCGTCTAACCAGGTTCTCAATTCCACATCAGTATTGAACGAAACGCCGCACAAATTGTTGGAGAGCGATTGGAACAGATGGAAATCCGATGGAGCCAAGTCTGCCGAATATGGAGGATGCGGCAGGATTTCCCAATTAAGAGTTTGAATAGCGTCTTTTGTCATATTGGTAATGTGAGGACGAGCATTGTAGTGTTGCAGAAGGACTCCATAACGTGGATGAGGTCGCTTTTCACGAATAGCTTCGGCGAGTCAATACATTTGTTGAACGTAGAGTTCTGCATTGACAATCTCGTTGTTCGCAAGGAGCTCATAAAGAATGATGCCTTCACAATCCCACGACACACACAACATCGTCTTTCGTGGATGAAGTCCTTGCTTTAATCGCGGAAGTGTTTTTTTATTGGGGCTAAGCCATGGTTTTCGATGGTTCATGTTGAAATAAACACACCACTTTTCGTTGCCAGTGATGATGCGGTGAAGAACTGTCCTTATATCCACGAGTAGCCTTGTGACGAGCAAGCAAGCCTGCGGCAATCGTGGAGCGTTGAAGTTTGTTGCTTTCGCTCAAAGCGTGCGGAACCCGTATGCCGAGTTTTTGAACTTTCCCCATTTAATGAAGGTGATTCACTACAGTTTTCTGATCATACACGAATTGTACAGCCAATTCTCTAGTCGATTAACGAGGTTTTCATGAAGAAGGTCGTTCAATCGATCTTCATCCAACTTAATGGGGCGACCAGAACGTTCTTCGTAATTAAGATTGAAATGACCGTTTTTGAAACGTGAAAGCCACCATTGAGCTTTCCTTTCTGATAAAGCATTTTCTTCGTACACAGCGCAAATATCGCGCCGAGCTTTGGCTGCGATTGCATTGTTCCCGTCTCGATTGAAAATGAATAACAACAAGTGTCGAAAAGGCGCCTTTCTTTCAACTTGACATTCCATTTTGAGGGTACAGAATAAAAATGAAATTAACACAACTTTTAAATAAACCGCAATGACTTATTACTCAACTTCAAGACGTAGCCTAAGTCCACGCTGTTAAGGGACGGAGCCTAACCTTTGCAAATTTTGCTCTCATTATTTATTATTATTTCTTAATATGTGCACAAATCACGTCAACAAAACTTAAATCAACACAACATCAAAATTAAACGCAAGAACTTATTCCTCAACCTAATATTTGATATGCGGATAAGACAATGTTAGGAAGGCGAAAATAAGGGAGAATCAAAAGTGAACGGCTGTTGAATCAGAGACAAGGAAGACAATTAAGAAAGTTTGAGAGTATGAGAGAGGAAATAAGTGAGAACGTGGGAATGTGGAAGGAATTTAAGAAAGTGATAATGGATAATTCAAGGGCTGTATGTCAATGTGCTAGTACTGAAAAGTTGAAGAATGATGCGAAACGTATTGTGAAGAGAAAATAGAGGCGTACTTCAAAATGATTATAAAGATGTGGATGAATGCATGAAAAGAGGAAAAAAGGGAAGAGTAAAGAGTGATTAACCAGAATAAGAAATCAATGATGATCCGGATAGGAACAGGAATTTATTCGGAAAGAGAGTGAAAGAGGTGAAAACAAAGAGAATATTACACGTGTGAACATCAAACATAATATGCGCATGGTAATTGTAAGCAATGAGGCGGTCAAAATTAGATAGAGTGACGACTTGTATAGTGTAGGTATGGGAGGTAAAGTAACTGTGAATAGGATTAGCTTCAAAAAGGTGAAAATAGATGTTTTATCAAGGGTAGGAAACAATAAGCAGACGAGAGGTTGTTACTGTTGTGAGAGGGGGGAAAAGGGAAGGAGGCAAGAATAAATGATATAGTTGTTGAGATGTTAAAAAAGTGGTGATGAGTGTGTTATGAAATGGATCTGTTGGTTGCGTTGTAAGGCATTTTTAAATGCAAGAGTACCTGAGGACTGGGGAAATGTTGTGATAACACTGTTTTATAAGGGTAAAGCAATTACTACAGGTAGATACATAAGTCTATTGACTCTTGTATGCAAGGTGTGTGGATGAATTCTGTTTGGGCATAAACGAAGAATAACCGAGGGATTAAAAGGGGCTGGACAACGAGGTTTAGTGCTGGGAGGAATTTCGTTCCTGAGGAATTTACACTGAGACTGCTAGACTATACTGCTGCAAAAAAAAACAATGAATGATAGATGTAACTTTTTTCTCGTTGAATGGATGTGTAATAAGCTTATGATACTGTAGATAGTGAAGCATCATGACATGTTCTTAGAATGTATGGAATGAATGTTAAACTCGTTGATATAGTGAACAGTACTTATGTTGTATGTAAGGTGAGCTTTTATGTGAAAGATGGCCGAAGTAATTAGTTTGATATACATAAGATTTTCAAGATGAAACTGTGCATAGTTGTAGTCTATGAACCGTGTAATGAGGGTGGCGGTGTATGATATTGACATGACTGTTTAATGCATTTATGGTTGGAGTACTGACTAAAGTATGAATGGGAATGAGAGCTACAAGGAAAATAAGTAACATAAAAGACCTTACGGTCCATACAAGGATAACACAAGGATTTGAAAAGTATAAAAGTCTCTGAGGCCGACCAGAACGGCAGTGAATTGTAAGTGTTTGAGTGTGGAATATGCCAGGTATGCGAGAATGCTGATACCGAAGTTGGAATATGGGAGTGAGACTATGGAAGAGAAAGAATGTGAGTAAGAGCAGTGCAAATGGATAATTTTAGAGGGATGCTTAGTGTATGAAGAGTAGATAGAACAAGATTGTGAACGCAATTGTGACTGAGAATGCTCTGAGGTGATATGTGTATGTATGAATAATGTGTGAGGGTAAACTTTTGAAGATAATATGCAAGAGTGTCAGGGAGGATGAAGGGTTTGAAGACGAAGTAAAAGATGGCGTTAATTAAGTTAATGAGTATTTGATAGAGAAAAGGCTGACAGAAGAGCAAGAGGATGATATGTGTGAAAGGAGGGTCTGAGCGAGGGTGTGGGGGCTTGAGGCCTTCTGCCCTGAGGTAAACTCTAACTGGACGAGATGCTCTAACAAACACATGACACCTCATCAGTAAGACGGGTCATTCAGCATTTAAAGAATAATGGATGTCATTATGCTTGTGAGGTGTGAAAGGATGGGGGAGTGTGGGGGCAGGGAGTCATTTATCAGAGTTTATGCGCGGCGACCTTTGTATGTGGGATAGTGGTTCGATGTTAAGTATTAAGACTTATTTTTCTTCTTGAGAGCTTTATTTTCACATTTTTGGGGGGTAGGAGAGGCTTTTTTAAAGAAAGATTTCAAATTTTGATTTATAAATCACAGTTATTTTACATACAAATAATTTCTAAAGTTTGAAGGCGGAGGAGCCTAGATATCCGTCCCGTGAAATGAAAGATTTCAATCCTATCTAAAAACATTACCCAAGATTCAAGTACACTTGCTTCTAAAATGAATTCATTTCATTTGCTGTCACCCTTTCCCCTTCTCATCTACTTTACACATTTTTTTTCATTTTGATAGTTAACATTTTTTTTATTATCTTCAATTGTTCTATTTTATGACGGGAAATCAAATTGCTAACGTTTCGACGTGAAATTTCTTCACACAAAAGGGAATAGTACCAATTATAGTTCCATTTTATTTACCTATTTAAAAATAACCTTATTTGATAATGGTTGCATGTAAGAATGCTGGTATTATGACGTCATTTTCTCTTTGCTTCACTGGACCTGCAGTTGGGCATGAGGTCAGCAAAAAAATATTTCTCGCGCTTTTGGTTGTGCCATTCACAAAACGAAGTCGAGAGAAGAGAAGTATAAGTAGGTTCAACAGGTGAAGTCCGTTTTGTCATCTTGATGTGCAATCACTGAGTGGACACGATAAAATATGTACATCCACCCCAGCACATAGTTGCACATACTGTACATAAGATGCATGACAATCACCAGTTTCCTCCTACGTTCTGAAGGCACCTTTTTGAAGGACATTGTGATGAATCAGAACATATTACAGCTAGATGATGTTTAGATTTCCTTTAAACTACACGAACTATTAGCAACTTCTAAATTTTCAAAACGGTACTGAAAGAGCGACTTTGAAACTACTAAAATTTAGATTTCAATTCTTCCCCCAAAATAGCACATAACAAATATTTTAATAAATCAGATATGCATTTATCTCTCATAAGACCATTAGACCATCAACTTTAAAAATAAAAAGGGGATTTTATAATTCTTTGTTTTCAGCAGTAACTCCCCATCCAAAACAAATGCTATAATATAGCGCTTTTGTATTTTGTGTAGAATTTATGCCTTCTCCTTAAAAATGGGAGAGCGAGTTCTAAAGTTTCAGAAGTCTGGCGGGTAGAGAAAGTCGTGGACCTAATGGGAGGTCGCAAAAGAAGCTATGCCCTTTACTTGGGAGGCTTTCCGTGGCCACGTTTACCCTTTGACCTGAACTGGTAAGGCAAAGGTTGCAATCATTGCAAAGCAATCTAACTTCGAGTTAGAAACTAATTTCAATTTCGTTCTTAAAGGTTTAATCAATAATAATTTAATCTTATTATATTCTTCTCTTATGTGCAGCTTCCACGTCCAGATTCTGGAATTTGGACTATATATAAATCTAGTGAGTAATATGAGCTTGGTCTTTCTGACTGTTCCTCTCGAAACATTATTCTTAGACAAAATAAATGACCATTTGTTGTATATTTCGTTCCTAAAAAGTAAATAAATTATTTATTAAGAGATATATTTTGTTTATTCATAAGTTATAGAAGCTCGGGTATATTTTGCTTAACTCTTAAATGCAATTTTATTTTTTCTACGCTCGAATATATGTATTCAATATAGAAATAGGATGTATCACGAATTATCTCCCAAGCGGATTAAAGTGTACTGTTTGGTTGTTGCTCATTGAATCGAGGTAAAATCATGCTAGTGAAATGAATGATTGCATGATATAAGAAATGGTCGGATGCAAAGGATGAGTTAATTAAGAAGTAATTATTCAAAAGCTTGGTTCAGATTATACGGGACTGCCGTGGATGAAATTAATTGTGCATTCGTTGGTGATAAACAATATTGTGACGAGAATGGTCGTGAATAGAGTAATCCGACAGTAACATCTCACTGGTACATAAAATCACCAAGACAAAGATTGGCAACTAGACTGGCTTTCGTGAAATATCTCGAATTTAGCTTGATAGCACGAATGGAAGCAAAGAGACAAAGCTTGGAAGGATTAGTGGGCGGTGCTTGAGATTAAAACCGTTCTTATTATGATCTCGAGAGCGAGACTTGGAGAACAGAGACGCCTTCGTACTCTCACTTCGGAGGTTCGTTGGTCTTACTCCTTCAAGTTGCAATGGAAAAGGTGCAAGTTTAGCTAGAAAAATAGTTTTTTTTCTTTATCCATTTAATGTCATTTACCCTTTAAGGTCATTGTGGCAGAACATCTGCAAGTGCTGGATAGAATGACGGTGGCCAAATTAAGAAACCGATTTAACGACTTCTGTTTGCTCGATGATTGCTAGATGTGCTTGATCATCGCTTGAGTGGAGTGTTTGGGTTGATCCAACCAAGAAATAAATCATGCGGAAGGTTTCTTCTGTTTGTCATCTATTTTATGGTTATTTGAATGACTACAAAGTGCCTTAATGTCTCGAAACATTCAGATCTAAAGTAGCATCTGCAAATTTTATTTCTGGATGAAAATTCTGTCATTGTCGCAAATGGAGTCATTTAAAAAAACGGAGTGGTTCTTTTTCTATTTTGTTGCAGAGGAGTAGGTGTAGTAATTTTCTGGAGGACGTTGGATTAGGATGAAAAAGGGTGACTGAAATTTGAGTTTGGGCAGGTCTTTTCATTACTGGGCCTCGTTGGAACGTGAAGCTCGGAAATATTGAGCCTATAAAGGAGAGGGCGGAACATTAAGAATAACGAACCACAGTTATTGCGTGGATGGGCCCATGTTTGCTACTTGTACCACTGTGTTGGAGTCCCAAGGAAGTGTGGTAGCTAGCATGTTTCTGTCCGAGGTAAGTGAAAAAGTTGTGGTATTGGAGTAAAGCGTGAGAAACTCGATTCATTTTAAATAAAATATTCTTATATGATCTTTTCTCGTAGAAGGTCCATAGCTTTAGATAGATACTCAAAGGGGACCGTGACTCAAAAGGTTAAGAACCACTGCTTTATGTCATCGCTTGTGGGTGCAAAATATAGATCAGGCTCGGAGATTTGAGTGTGGAGGCGGAACGGAACCGCGCTAAAATGATAAATTACACCCCAAAATAGTTTTATTAAGTATTCATAGGAAGGAAGAATTCTGAAAAGTAATGAACGGTTGAAAGAAAAGGTTGCATTAAGAAAGAAAGGATATGAATAACAACCGAATGTTAATAAAGGTTGAAAAGCTTGGTTCTCCTTGTATGCTTCTTCCTTGAATGAATGTGCTCTTCCAGGCGTTAGTGGCTGCCGCTTATGAATGTAAACAGCCTCGAAGAGAGGTAATTCAACGGAGGCACCTCATAGCTAAGTGAAATCTTTCAAACAAAGATTGATGCTTGACGTACCATTTGAGAGTGTCATGTTAGCATCTGAGAAAGTATCCAAAGAGAAGTGAGAACCAGGAAGCTGAGCTTTGTGGTGCGAATAAAAGCAGGAAAACAATGCCTGTGGGATAGGTGATTGGCAATAAAACTGATATTACCGTGATAAAGAGAGCGACAACTTTGAAGACCGACAAAGGCCCCCAAACCAACTCGTGGCCTGACCAAGAAAGAAAATAAGGGAGAGAAGAGCAGAGTGGAAGGAATTTTGAGGTATATCGATCTGTAAGATCGTCAGAACTTCATCGCATGATGATGTCGACTGCCGACTAGACAAGTCTAGTTGGCCAACTGAGTTGGGTCGTCTTAAAAGATTTGGGTGGTCTCAAATGATTTGGGTCATTTCAAATGATTTGGATCGTCTCAAGTAAAGTATGTCGTCCCAAATGATTTGGTTCGTCTCTAATGATTTTGGTCATCCCAAATGATTTGGGTCGTTCCAAATGATTTTGGTCGTCCCAAATGATTTGGGCCGTCTCAAATTATTGGCCATCGACGAAACTTTGGCAGAATCGACCAGACTATTTCTGTTTGATTGATAAATTATTTGCATGTGTTATGGCATTCCCCTCTAAAAGTAGCGCAATCACCGTTTCATTTTTTATCATGAAAATACGTCAAAACACAGCTTGTTTCTAGAGTTAACAAACTTGGTAAGAACAACTCTCGTCATCCTTATTTATTTTTCAGTTTAGATGCTCTTCATTATGTGCGCTTAGTTTACGTTTGGTTATTTAGCGCCTGGTCCGCTACACGCAGATTAATTAGTCTGTAATGAGGCGATTGCAAAAGTGGTTGCTTATAAGCTTGATTTGATCTGAGTCATTTCTGGCTCAGGGATAGGTGAGTGGATTACGCTTCTCTCCACTAATCTCAGTGACGTGGAATCAGTGGCTTTAATCTTGGTCCCACTCCGACAGTTCTTTATTTTCCACTTTGTCATTATCATTCCTACAGCTTTAACAGGCTTGCACAGCATCTAGGCTTTCACAGGCACTTTTTATTTCGTCTTTTTCGTTTGGTGCCATAAGTCAATGCTATAAGATCAAATACCCTATTCTTTACTATTTATAGGTTTTATAGATTTTTATCTATCCCTAACCTCTTCTATAACCATTCAAGCTTATTATTGCTTAATTTTAGTTAAAAACCACGCGTAGTTTCGTGCTGTAATATTTACACTGCCAAAATCACACAACGCCTTTCTGTAGATGTCCCATTTGCTGCACAAAATGAATTGTTTGCTTAATTAATACCATTTTTTCCTCATTTCATTTATTTATAAATAAAAAATCCCTCATGCCATGATATGTAAATGTTTAGTTCACTCTAGCTTCAGCACTTTCATCCTCTATCTTACTGTATTGTATTTAAAATTTAGATCTTGCAGTAAAAATCCGCAAATTTTCCACCTAATAATTTTCATCAGTTATGTTCGTGGTCCTAATGTCTAAAGATTTATTTCCTCGCCTCAACAGATATAAAATTTTAACGTAAAAATTAGTTTTAGATGTAGAAAATTTCTAGAATTTCCTTTGCATATTTTCGAAGTAGAGTATTTAAATTAATTACATATTTCTCCCGTTAGCTTTTTTTTGGTTTTCGAATTATCACTTTATCTGTGATGACAGTTAATAGATGTTGCAGAGTGCTCGCAAGTCCTCTATAATATTGGCCTTAATCCCTTACTCCGATAATTGGGAGTAAAATTACTGAAAAACTTTTGCCCCGTGATTTCTTTCTCAGGTCTTTCCTTTCTTGAAGGACTAGTTTTTGAAACTTCGAAAGATAATTCAACAAAAAGGGGAGAAAGTTCTACAGGTAACTAGTTTATATGAACTGAAAACCAGATTAAAATTTACTGACTTACTTTCATCTCTATTATCAAAATTATTGATAAGCGATGGTCATATTTATGAAGGGGATTCAAGGTATATTTTACCACAACTTGAAATAGGAGTAGGCTTGAGAATGACATAGTCACTGTCCTGCTTAAGATTACACTAAATATTATTCTTTTAATCACTTTATAAGCACTGCACTTTAGTTATTCTCACAGTCACATGAAGAAAGCCTTAAACATAATTCTCTAACGCATGGCGGATAGTAGAATAAATCCTTATTTCAGGTACCACGGGAAAAAAATCCATCGACACAACCAAAATAATATTTTTTAATTAATATCAAATACCAAGTAGTACTTAATCCTTAATTATCCCCTCCCCTTAAATTTACCAATCACCTTATCTAGAAATATATAGTCCTTAACAATGAAAAATTAACCATTTGTCGGAATGATTCTAGTTAAAAATAAGTCCCTTCTATTAATGTCACTCTATCATGTTTTCTAAGTAGTTTAAAGATTTTTAAGAAGTTGGAAGATTAAATGTGATATAGAGTTGGATGTTTAGCTTCAATTTAACCCAATTAGTTCGAAAAATTGGCAGAAATTCACTTTAGTGAACTTAACCTTAAAAAATAGTCATCACAGAAAACAGGTTATTATGACCTAAGAAAAGGAATTGGGAGAGGAAAGATAACAATAAAAAGAATGTCTAATAGTTCGTCCCCCAGAGGCAAGAATAACATTTAACCAGCTTGGTAGACTCCACATCCATATTTACTTGCCTGATGTTTAATTTTATATTGATGTGTTCCTTTTCTGTGTTTCAGCTTGAAGAATACCATGATAGTCCTCCTGGCGAAGAGGACGACGATAATGGAATACATGTAGATGCCAATAATAAATTAAGCATCGAAGTCATAGATTAAAATGAAAGGATTCTATAGATTATTGCACTAATATAAAATATAAAGTGACGGAACACTACATCCAGAAATTATGTACAAAATACAATAGGTTTTTTTTCATTGTTAACTGTTTTAATGATTTAAAGGTACTTGTAATTTATATTTGGAATCCTGAATGTGCCGTATATATAAGTTTCTAGGGAAATTAACAGCGGAGTTGAGCTAATAATGCTTGCATTTCATTTGACAAACAAACAAGTGCTAGAGTCAGCACATTTTCTAATTTTGCTGACAAAGAATTCATAAGCGAAGACAAAATATTTTTCGTGTTCGGAAAATTTTGTCTCTGCCGTTTATTTTCATAACGAAATACTGTATTTTGATGTACATACTAAATTTCTCTTTTCAATCGATAAGCTCCGTGATGCAAGAACTTGGTAGCTCTGCTTCTGTTAAATTCATTGTATAAATTTGTTGGATTTCTGAGATCTGTAAATAGCATGAAATGTTATGGCTGAAATACTCGTATGTCAATGACTTATCATATTCACATTTTGAGTAGGCCTTTGGTTGCTCGAATATCATTTCTGTATATGCGAGTTAGAGTGATCTTGTCTCCCAAGTTTTATTGTTTATTGTAGATACTAAATTTATATTTGCTGCTCAAGTCAATTCATATTAATATATATATATAAAGGTAAATAAATAGT
The DNA here is from genome assembly GCA_963969495.1 of Ceratothoa steindachneri. Taxonomy (NCBI): domain Eukaryota; kingdom Metazoa; phylum Arthropoda; class Malacostraca; order Isopoda; family Cymothoidae; genus Ceratothoa; species Ceratothoa steindachneri. The sequence continues at coordinate 1,949,145 of OZ018329.1, forward strand.
AATTTCTCTACTCGATATGGTTCTACACACATTTTGTGTACTTGTACTACAAAACGCTGACAACTCAACTGTCTACCTAATTATAGACAATTACTATATTTCAAGATGAGCTTCCCGCTCATCTATTGTGTTTTTATGGAGACAGAAATGCAACCACATCTTTCTTAGTTGTTTATCTTTACTCCTATGATCATCATCCTTGTTTCAAGTTAGTTTCACTGTTGGCCAGAAACGTTGTCTTCCTTATTTCTATCATCTGGAAAAGGGATACATTCGCAATGGTTGCAGTGGTGTTACGTCGAAACCACTACAGTTGAAAACTTGTTTCACTATCTGTGGCTAAGTGGACATGGTTCTCTTTTACGATTCTAACACCACATGATATTGCCACATCTTCAACATTATTTGATATTTATCGTTTTATTTATCATCCTACTGCACTTAATAATCTTCAACGATGGCAAGAAAAGGCATACATTTATTTGTTAGCGCTTGTAGTGCAAGAGTCCTTATTGAAAGATTTTTATCTATTTTTATCTTTTCTGTCACTCGGTATGATGTAGAGGCATCATTATGAGGCTGTGTAAGTGAAGTAATCCCGTTAGTTTATTGTTATGAAAACTTAAATTGTGAAAAGACAAGAAAGTTCATTGAAACACATTTGCTCTGAATGAATCCAAAACGACCTAGATTTTTTTTTTCAATATCTCGCCCCTGCCCCTGTCTGGAGTGGCTGTGTAATAGCATAACGCGTCTAAGATCAGCTGTTCAACCTTCGATTAGCAAAAGCTTCCTCTACCTCTTAACTTTTCTGCCACTCACCCATCCCCTACCGACCACAATTTGTATCTCACGCCAACTAGTAGAAATCCACAGTGATTTGCGTCATACAAATGTCGCTCATGGGTGGCAGCGATCGATGGACTGGAACAAGAGAAGGAAATAGGATAGATGGCTATATCTTAAGTACCTGCCCGGCGAGTACTTTGACTCGCTCCAAGGATATTGGACACATTCATGAGCTTATTATATAAAAGAACGAGTTATCCCAAAGTTATGAACATAGTTACAGTATTTTATTTTAAGCCGTTATAGTCATTATCGATCAATGATGGCTATTTTGGTTTTCTTAATCACAAAAATTATAAATTGTAATCGGTGAAAGTGGCTAGTAAATTAAAAGTTATTGAGGATTTATCGATGTGATGGAGTTAATTACATCTGCATGTGAAGGAGAGTCTTAATGCATAATAGCTTGTTGTCTGGCAAACTCGTTACCCAACCAAATCCATAACATTAACCTCCGCCCCTCCTCGGCATAAAGAGGTGGTGCTGTCCGCCTCGTTCATACCAGGCTAATCATGAGCCTCTTACCTCTTGTAATCTCCCTTCCAATTGGAACCCCTGCCGTACCAGACTCACCGTGTTCCCTAATTTTAATCTCTTAAACTATGACGAACACGATTCCATCTTATAGAAAGTTGCTATGAAAGTGAAAAAGAATGGTATTTGCAGGGACTCAAATAGCTATTCTATTTTCTAGAATCGGTTATTTATTGGGGGAAAAATCTCGTGTTGCATTTTCATGGATGGTTTACTGGTTCGTTCATTTCATTCAAAGATTTCGTGTTTTCCAATAAGACTTTTGAATGCAAATACTGGCTATTTTAAGTTCTTTCACAGCTTATATCTTTCGTTGAAAATTTTCAGCTGTCCTTTATTGTTCTTAATGCCTAATAGGAGAAAGCGCCTCTGTAGACCTAATTTAATAATCATTAATTTATACCTCAAACATTTTCTGAGAGTAAAGTCATTTTTTTTATACATCTTAAGGCCTTCAATTACATTTTTAGAGGTGAAACAGACCACAGAAATCTGCACTGGATTAAGGTTCTCCTGCGTTATTTAAAATATTTTTTAGGTTTTGTTTATCTGGAAGAGAAAACTAGCATTCAATCTAAGTTTCCATCAGGCAAATCCATCTCCCACCCTCATGATTAAGCACTCTTCTATCACTAGAATTAAGTTCGATGCAGTTGAAAATAGTGTCATTCTCTTACATGCAAACTTGAGTGTTTGCCCCATAAACTTACGAGATTATATTTCGAAGGTCAAAGCCCTCGAGAACTTTACCTGAACCTAAACCTTTTTAGGAGAAAAATATATTATTTTATTCACCAAAGCAAGAGTAAATATTAATAAATTGTTATTTATGACATCATTTACTTTTGCATTGCTTAAATCTATTCAACGGAATTTGGTATATCTGTTATTTTATATAAATATTTGTTAGTCTGCTGTCTCACAGCTTCCAGACTCAAACGATGGGTAGGTGGCAAGCAGACCAGCACAAGGAGAATTGTCATTTGTTTTCAAGGGGTGAAAATAGGCCAAAGTAAGCTAAAAAAAATTCTTCGATTAAAGGCAAATAAAGTGATTTAATAGTAATTCGGAAGTTGAATTTAAAAAAATTCCTAAAATGTGATGGATTATTTGAAATTCTAGTTTTTCAGGCGCCTTTTATTGTACATATTATATAGTATAATAGTACCTTAAACAACAAGAAATGTACCTTTCAATAAGTTGTGATATTGAATAAAGACGTAGTAATTTATATATATATATATATATATATATATATATATATATATATATATATATATATATATATACATATATATATATATATATATATATATATATATATATATATATATATATATATATATATATATATATATATATATAAATTAGAAAAGTCAAAAGAAGGACACTTTGACTTTGGATGAATTAAATGGAATAATTTACATATGTACATAAATTCAAAGCATGTATATATTTCAAGACAATATATATATATATATATATATATATATATATATATATATATATATATATATATATATTCTTTAGTTTGTAAATACTCCAATTTAATCTTGGACGTGTTTTTTTTAGTTCATTTTGCCCCATTACTGAAAATGATTCAAAGCGATCTATACTCAAGGCCAAAATCCATGCACCTGTTCGCTCAAACTCTGCACTGATACGGTAAAAGTTTTATCCTCTATCAATTGCAAGATTAGGCATTAAATGTCTCCCATTATGTCGCAATTCTTATCTTAAAGGAGGACGTTTATTAAACAACTTGGATTCATTTGTGGCTAAGCTGAAAAGTGCGGTATTTCTTTATTCATTCTTACATCACTTTTCGCAAGAGAATCCAAATATGCCTTTAAGTGGTGTACTATTTTACATTTTGAGTTGACGTAGTTGTTGCAAGAATCGAACTAGTAGTATGAATCACTTTTTGTAATATTCGAACGCTTTACTCATCCGTTTTCTACTTTTGGTTTGTCATCCTCTTGCTTTTCCGCTGGTCAAGACTCGCTTCTATCTCTTTATGAAAATTTAATTCATAAATCCACTGGTGTTGGAGAACAAGCTTATGCCATTTTCACAGATGGCAGGAAAAAGACCTTGCCTGCAACAGGGGTTCAGAGAATAACAATAATCAACGGAATCTTCGCTTGAACATCTGAATTTTGGGATATATGTTAAAAGGAATTGGGAATATATTACGTACATGAGAAATCGAAAGTTCCCTCCACCAGCATAATCTAGCTAAAAGAATTAGAACTAGTGACTAATGTAGATATTGCATTGTGTAATAAGCTTCCATCCTGTCAGTGCATGATGTTCTGAGAGAAATTTTATAAGTTGTTTAGTTGTGTCTTCCTGAAAAATATTAGTTCATTGTTCTTAATGTTATAGTTTCTATTATTTTTTGGAAATGACCTCTATTACATACGTTAAAACCAGTCTTTAGTTTCTTCTAAGGTGTTAGAATACATTTTTTCATACAACTTTTTAAAGGAATTTACACTGAGTTTTAAAGTTCTCTACGGTTATTGGTGCCATAAACAATGTGAACATATTTTAATAAAATTTATCGAATTTTTTGGATTATTTTTTTACATCCTTCCCGCCCCCCCTGACCTGCCTATATTCCGCAGACTAACCATTGGAGACACAGGGTCCTCAGTATATAAAGCTCTACCGGCGCCGATAGACTTTTACCATGCTTACATTCTTGTCCCTTCTTCCCCCACCTCTCATCTTTCCCTTATTTCTATTCTTGTCTTATTCGAGAATTCAATTTGGAAATGGAAATGGCCAAGCTGGAGGACGCTTTGGTTAATGGGATCGAGAGTTAAACTCAACTGAGATCTGAATGGTCTTGCATTCACAAAAAGAGCTCTTGGCTTGAAGAATAGGAAAAGGGCCTAACTCAATAGACGCGCTGACCTTCCTCAGCAGCCCCTACTATCCCTTTTAAATCTTCCATAACCTCTGCTGTCGCGTCAACCTCCAATAACCTACCACCCATATCTCCCGTCACGTGTTCTTGCTCTCCACCATTACCGCCATTCCCAAACAACACTAGCTATCCCGAAAAGAACACATGCTCCTAAACGCCTGCTTAATATTCCCTGCCTTTATTTCGAGCCCAGCTTCAATCGTTTTTGGCAATTAACTATTTCCTGGTTCTGAGAACAGCTTTATCATCGTATTCCCTCCCCCTCAAACATGGAAAGACTTTTCCACCACCCACTCAAAAATCTCAATAGAGAGGTTTAATGTCCAGCCGTAGTCGGATGAGTCTTTGCTTTTAAAGTCACGGTCGGCAATCTGTACGCACTCCCTCCTCACACTCCGACAGTTAATGGGGTTTGCGGTCTCCGTATCCAACACCGCCGCCTCAACTGCCGTCAAAGTAAGCGCCTTTGTATGTAATATCCATGTAGGAGATATCCTAGTGGAACTTTCTTCCCAGGGAGTCACCAAGGTTAACCGCTTTCCATAAAAGTTAGGCAATACCAAGGTTTTACTCATTAATTACTACACTGACTTTCCGCTTCTCTGTCCTAACTCCAGTCATTTACTGTGGAATAGGTAATCCCCGAAACTGCATATGTCACACATGACTCGTTGCTTTAGGTGCAACAAGTTCGGAAACATTTGCCCTCGATCCCGAAAAGGGGTAGCTTTGCTCCCGGACTATGATTCAGCCTCATACTACCCTCTATGCCAAGCAAACTCCGATGTTCCAACTGCTCAAGAGAACACAACAAAAGTTTGAGTAGGAAGGGCAGTCCACCTGCCCCCGTACTCCGTCGTTCTGAATGCTCATGAGGACCCCTCAGCCAGCAACACATTTTGCTTGCCTTGTCACCTCATCGGCATTTCTCTACCTCCCAAACTACGAGGGGTGGTCAATAGGTTTTGCGAATCGGTAGGGCAAAACAGAGGAATGAGGATGGCTGTGTGGGGGGGTGTTAGGACAAGTTATAATAAGTCAGGACCTGCAGCCGCACGCTCGTGCCTCGTCTATTTAAGAAGCAGTAGCTGATCGCAGATCGTCAGTCACAAAATTTTCAACATTGGAGAAGGTTGAGGACCGCGCAGTTATCAACGTTTTGACCAAGGAAGGCAAGAATGCAAAAGAGGTCCATGAACGAATGGTTGCAGTGTACACCGACACGGCCCCTTCCTATACAACCATTGCTCGCTGGAATAGGGAGTTCCGCCATGCTCGTGAGTCCCTTGAAGATGAGCTCCATCCAGGACGCCCGTCAGATGTGACTAACGAGTACAATGTGGCCCGTGCGGAGAGGATGATCCTCGAAAATCGACGGGTGAAGGTCGAAGAAATCGAGCGAGAATTTGGAATATCACATGCAAGTGTTATGAACATCATCCACGACAATTTTTCCATGACCGAGGTCTCTGCCCGTTGGGTCACTAGAAACTTCACGCCCCATACATATATAGTAATAAAAAAGAAGATGGATAAATTTATGTGCACAATAAAGAAACCACTCAAGATGGTCCACCATCCCATTATACTATTAAGGATCAATGAGTACAGATCATAAAGAAGAAGAAGAACGGTATTTATCCCCTCTGGGATGCTACACGAACAATTCTAGGGGCCATATTCTTGTCGACCTGAGAGAAGAGTTGAAGAGAAGTGTCCTAAATGTGGAATAATTCACGCAGCACTGTCCGAGAACCACTTACTTTTCTTATATTGATCTTTCCGTGCTCTTCAGATGCACGAATGATTTGGGGTAGGATGTGATCGATTACCTGCATGGCAGAAATTGCTTTTCCATCCAAATATATTTTTTGGGTTCGTTGCCGACAGAAATAGAATGGGCGCGGTGGCTCGTATTTTAGGAAATAAGTGATTTATATATCCCAATTAAGGATTTAGGGTCAGTTGGTGAAGCCGTTGAGTTAATCGCAGGCAGCCCACTCCCTTGGTGGTTAAAAAAGAGCGTGAGACGGTCATTAGTGAAAGGTGATATGCGCTATAAGCGCCGCCCGAACAATTTCACCGTAGATGACTCTTGCCTAGTTTCGAAGCAGTCACGCTGCTCCTCTTGGCGGGCATGCATATCTTCACTGAAAGGAAAAGACTCCTTTTGCAGAGGTGTGGAAGCGTGTCAAATGGATTCTGGGTAGGTTCTGGTAGGACCCCTATCCACTCCTCCAGGAGGATGGGGCCGCAATCTCGGTCCGCTCTTCCTTGCCGGAGTCCTTGGCGTCCGCTTTCTTTACATTCCCTTGCCGGGATGTTGATGATACAACGTTTATTGCACGTTGAGAGCTCGGTGAATCCAGCCGACTGGATTTTACCTCCAGTGGCTGAGACATATTCGACGACTTGTTTATGATTGGTGAGTTGCGTTCTGCTTTCGTTTCATGAATACCGGCCCTGGACCAGACAATATACCCTACGCCTGAACTTTCTGCTATTTTTTTCAACATAAACTGGACTTAGGGTATCCTCTCCTATCCATGGCGAATGGCTACTATGCTTGCTTTTCATGGACAGCGTAGGCCACCTGCTTCCTGGACAGCGCGACTTTAGCAAGTTCCACTCTACGTAGGATGCTCTGCTCTGGCTGGAAAATGTTATCTGTGAGGACTTCCCGGTACTTCACTGCGGTTTTTTAATCATGAAAATCCTCCACAACTAACATAGGGCCATTGGGGATGTTTCTTACTCTCTATAACAGAGTTTTTGAGAGATCCCCAAGGAAGTGTCTTTAGGGTTACTCTATTTTTCTCGAGAATCAACGGTATCACCTCGGATGCTGTTTTTGCTACTCTCTTCGTATACAAAAAATTTAAATCTATTTTTGTGCGGACAGTTGTCTAGTCTAGAGCATAGAATCAAACACGCGCTTAACCGCAACTTTCACTATGTCAAACCGCAAGGGCTTCGGTTTTCATTTGCCAAGAATATTTTCTTTAATGGGACTCGCTTGAGTGCGGTATAGTCACACCGTATCCGTAGCGTCTCTTGTGCCCCCACCATTAATTTTCTTAGCTCCGTAATGTTCAACACTTGAATTACTGATAGTTCTAGCTCTTTTATATTATACCACTCTTTTATTCGACTTAACTTAACTATGGATGCGAGTTTTCGCATACACAACCGAGCGAGCGTGAATTGCGGAAGGTGGACTCGTTCCACAATATTGGTCTCCGTTTGACGACCGATGCACATCCTTAATACAGAGCCGACCTGTCGATGCTGGGCAGATGCCGCTCGCTTCACGCCATATTTAGTTCATTGTGTGATATTAGGCATGAGTATATTGTCCCCCTAGGGTGGACAGCAGGGCCGGTGCCACGCCGTATCAGGTAGGAACCACGCTAGTGTAGACTCGTGACTCTAAATCCAAAGAGGTAGTTGGAGTCGGGTGTGGTAACCCGTTTATGGAAGGGGTACGTCACCAGATTATGAGATCACCGCAAATCACCACCTTATTGAGGGAGCGACTAGTTCCAGTTTTGAGGTAAAGGATGGCTTTATGGCGACTTATTTATCTGACTCCAAAGATAATTGTTTTTAACGGTGTTCTTCTTGACCGGGCTTGTTGAAGGTTCAATATAAAGATGTACTAGCGAAAAAAACTCTATTTTAACAATGGAATATTATGAATGCAAGCGGCGAGAGAGACGGAGCATACTACGCGGAAGACCAGTAGTCTACATATTATGAAACGCGAGTACGAGTTAAGGGAGAGAGACGGAGCGTACTAGGTGGGAGACTAGTAGTCTATATATATTCAACGCTAGTACGAGTTTAGGGCGAGACAAGATTGGCGGATTGAGGCGGGAGCGCGAACGCAGAAGTATTCGTTACTATTCTATCTCTGATTCTTTCTGATTAACTTATCCTTAACTGACTGTCTTCTTTCTATTCATATTTGCGCTCTAAATACAGACGCCGTGGCCTTTTTATTACTATATATATATATATATATATATATATATATATATATATATATATATATATATATATATATATATATAAGCAGATGAAGAAATTCATGTGCACAATAAAGAAACCACTCAAGATGGTCCACCATCCCATTATACTACTAAGGATCAATGAGTACCGATCATAAAGAAGAGAGTGAAGACTAAAACAGATCATATATATATATATATATCGAAACGCGTCAGGCCAATAATGAATTTCGTTTTGTTCAGTTAACCAGTTTTCTGCTCTTGTGCGTCACGACTCTCTAAATGAATTTCAGTGAACTAATCCTTGGGTTAAGCCAAGGACAAAAGCGGAACATAAGATAAATCGAGAGACTCGAAAAGAAAACAATTACAATGAGTTAGCAGTCGCCTTCAATAAAACATGTTGCGAATAAAATTTACTGCCCAACTATACGTATGTGATATATATATATATATATATATATATATATATATATATATATATATATATATATATATATATATATATATATATATATATATATATATATATATATATATATATATATATATATATATATATATATATATATATATATATATATATATATATATATATATATATATATATAAGTGGCGTGCGATGACTTTTGAAAATGAGGAATCAATTCAAATTCTACATAAATAAATATGTTGTTCATTAAGCTTGAGATATAAGAGCTTAACCATACTAGAGTTTTTGCTATTTAGCTGCTTTCTCTCTCAAAACCAGTATTTAAATAAAACTTAAAAATTTGTTTAGGCTTCAGAGCATAATAATAGTTACGTCAAAGTCTCTTAGACATTTTGTTGCCTTTTCCAAGATTCTTTCAATACGGCAGAGTTCCCAGATGCAAGCTAAATTTGCTTCCTTTTCTGTATACAAATAGGTTATTTTTTTCTTAATTCTAACACGGCGTTGAAATATCTAAAAATTATAAAACTCTAATGACTGTATATTATTGCTAAGAAAATCAAAACATCTTCTAAACTATTCATTCCAAAGCACCAAAAAGCAGAAATATTATTGAAATTAAGAGAAAAAAAGGAGGAGAAATTTCGACGAAAAGGATGCATTTCTTCAATTGCAGTTGGGCTCATCAAGGTCAAACGCCAATTCGATTGAAAGTGAACGGAACCGTACGGCGTATACAAGTATAGGCAAACGTACATGTGAGAATATAATTGATTCTGCTGTCATTACTTGTTGGGGAGTAATTTCTTCTTTAATAGGGAGCTTCCCTTGCTTCCATTGACTGCACGCCCCTGATATATATATATATATATATATATATATATATATATATATATATATATATATATATATATATATATATATATATATACAGAGGATGGAGAAAATATTGGAAACATTAATTAAATTACTGACCTTGAGTCCCCTTTCCCTTAGCAGTATAAATAGATTCAATACGCCGACCAATCGATTCATACAGCTTTGTGCTGTATCTATTCGAATTTAACTGTTTTCGAGTGAAACCTGCTTTAGTTCGTTCGTAGACGCTTTTTAGAGGGAATATATCCCCTAATTTTTGCTTCAATTTACACAAAAAACTTGATTATGGCAAGATCTGTGAACTATGGAGACCAATATGTGTTCAACGTCATTTTCAGGCATTTTAAATAAGTTTTAAAAACTTTTTTGGTGTAAAAGGGTGCATTAGTTAATGTTTCCATGATTTTGTCCAACCCCTGTATATATATATATAAATATATACATATATATATATATATATATATATATATATATATATATATATATATATATATATATATATATATATATATATATATATAAATATATATATATATATATATATATATATATATATATATATATATATATATATATATATATATATATATATATATATATATATATATATATATATATATAAATTACTTTATGCGAACGTACATAAGAACTCAACACGGTATTTTCACCGACATTAACTTCCGACTGACCCTTAAAGATTTTCTTGTTTCCCTTTGGTCACATCTCTTCTTTCTAAATTGCGACAACCTCATTTCCGACAAAACTGTCATTTAACCATTTCGTTTTATTTGTTTATTAACACCAAACGTTTTCCCGACTTTATTATTGGACCTTTTCTCACTATTTATCTTATCTTAGCATAAATTCATTTGAGTCTATTCTGCTCTCTCTCTCTCTCTCTCTCTCTCTCTCTCTCTCTCTCTCTCTCTCTCTCTCTCTCTCTCTCTCTCTCTCTCTCTCTCTCTCTCTCTCTCTCTCTCTCTCTCTCTCTCTCTCTCTCTCTCTCTCTCTCTCTCTCTCTCTCTCTTCTCTCTCTCTCTCTCTCTCTCTCTCTCTCTCTCTCTCTCTCTCTCTCTCTTTTTCGAAGACGCATCAACGAACATTCATTTTAAACAAAAATCCTCCCCAGAAAACTCATAGGTTACGCCCACTTTCGAACATTATACTACATTAATCACACAGTCGATAATTCGTATTAATGTTATTTTTATAACTTCCTGAAGCCATCCTCGGTGGAGAGGATTTACAATTCTTGCATCCGCATCCACGTTGGCTCCTTCCACCGAAAGAGAGATTTAAACTCACCAACTGCAACCATTCATCTTATTAAACCTCAAGTTCAAACAAAAGTCGTGAGCAACTCTACATCTCACTATGTCGGTCCGTCGGTCCCTGTTTTGCTTTTATTTTGTCTTTGTTATAACATCGTAACTATTTAGCCGATTCTAACGAAATTTGAGACCCTTATGTCGTTTAACATTCTCTATCGAAAGACATAATGTCAAAGTCTTCCCTAGGTTAGCCCGGGAATTATTTTGTTTTGGCAATAACATAATAACTATTCGGCGGATACTCTGCTAGACTAGGCTATAATATGCTATAATCTGCTAGGCAAGCCTAGAATAATCTATACTATGCTAGGCTATTATAGGCTAGGCCATAATATGCCAAGCTATGCTAAGATATAATGTAGAAAGGTAAGATATACTATGCTAATTTAGGCTATAACATGCAATGCTAGGATAGCATATAGTATGTTCTGCTAGACAATACTAAGCTATGCTTGATTAGGGTATAATATGATAGTATAGGCTATACTTGTCCCAGATAGTTAATGCTAGGCTAGTTATACTATGCTAGGCTATGCAAAGCTATGCTAAGCTAGATAGGGCTATACTATGCTATGCTAGGGTAGGCTAAAGTATAATAGGCTAGGGAGGACTATGCTATGTAACACAATGTTAGGCTACGATAGGCTAGCTAACCAAGGCTATAATATGCTAATCTATGAAAGGTTATTCTAGTCTAAGGTATTATATGCTATACTAGTCTAAAATATACTAGGCTAGGCTATAATATGATACGCTTGGCTATATTATGTTAGGTGTAGTCATAAATCAGAATAAGTTAGGGCACACGACTTTTGGTCAGCAGACTGTTTTTGTCAACTTGTTTGTAAATAAAAATACGTACTAATTTGGTGAACACCCTCAAATGAACTCGAATCCCGAACTTGGATTTATAATATAGCAGAGAAGAAATATTTTTTCCAACTCAAAATCTTAAAATCATTCAAATTTCCTCGTTATATATATATATATATATATATATATATATATATATATATATATATATATATATATATATATATATATATATATATATGAAGAGTTCAGATGCAAAACCTTCTAAATCCGCCTAATCACTTCTCCGTTAAATTAACATTTTTTTATCAGGCTTCTATGTTTAAATTCAGTAATTTCATTTTAAAGGTAATGATAAGGTTAGTAGTTAGTGAATAAAATATATTTTTAAAAAAAATGCGAATTTCGCCTATTTACTGGGTTTTTTTTAACAAATTATATTTTCTTTTGCGTCACAACCAGCTAAATCCAACGTTCCTTTATTCCCCAAAACCTCTAAATCTCTGTTTTTGTACAAGACATAGTATAACACTGAAATTAGGTCAAGCTCAAAATTCAATAAGAAATTCATCATTTTCGGATGAGTCCTCCTACAGTCATGTGCTACTCCCCGCTATTTCTCTGCAGTCACTAAATAAAGGCAAAAGACCCAAATATAGGATTAAAAACACACACAGTATAACCACAATTGCACAAAATGGCAACACATTTATTTTAACAATAACAGAACAGATGTTAAATAAACCAAACATTCAAAATACATGAAAAGGTATATGAAATTTTAATTAAAAATCTGTTGGATAAATGAATAGAAATGATTTATTAAAAAAAAACATGAAACAAAAATCTTTTTTTTTTTAAATAAATAAGTGAAAAAGTAAAAAGTGGTCAAGTAAGTTCTTTACTGAAGTTTGGGCATCAAATTGAAGTATATCAAGTATAAAGAAGTATAAAAATTCCAAGACTTTTATTACAACATTTAAAAATATTTATCATATAATCATGTATGTATGTGTATCTACTATAAAGGTTATTAGATAGTGTATGGTATATACAAGGATGTAAACATTGCAAAACATTCTGATAAAGACTCAACTATGCGAGGACATTTCAAAATGATTCTATAAAAACTATATAAACAAGTTCTGCTGACCAAAATGTCGCGTTCTCTCACTCATTCTGATTTATGACCTTACGACATTCAAAGCTTTCAATAATTCCTAGATAACTTGAGAGGCCCTTGACAATTGCATCATTCGTAAGAAAATGTAAAATAACATAAGGGTTTCAAATTTCGTTAGAATCGGCCGAATAGTTATGAAGTTATTGTCAAATCATTCTCCGGCTAAACTTGGGAGTACTTTTACAATTATATCATTCGAAAGAGCATGTAAAAAAAACATAAAGGTTTCAAATTTATTAGAATCAGCCGAATAGTTATGATTTTATTGCCAAATAATTCACCCGCGAACTTTGGAAGGACTTTGGCAATTGTATCATTCGAAAGAGAATGTAAAAAAACATAAGGGTTTCAAATTTATTAGAGATGTAGAGTCGCCCGCGACTAGATTCGCACGCAACCAACAAAGTGAAAAACAATTTTTATGAAGACCCAAGTATTAAAAACATTACATTCAAATACTGTAGTGTGTAATCAATAATGTGAGAACACTTCAAAATGATCCTTTAAAAATTCTGATACAAAAACTTTATAGATTAATATTTTGTAGTGTAAAAACAAGTTTGTAAACAGAGTGCAAAACATTCTTATTAAGACTCAAGTATAAAAAACACATTCAAATAGTGTATTGTGTTATCGCACACAGTGCTGTGAAAGACACATCACTCATCCTCAAGGTCTTGTTCAATGTCTCTCTGACCAGCATTTGAAAGTACATTGTCGTAAAAGACAGTAGAATGGCATCTTGTCTAATCTTATTGTTAGTGCAATACAACTGTCGTTTGATATAAGTTAAATCCGTGTCCGTCAAATTAACAGCAATGCAAGACAAACTATTTTGGCAGCAACCTATGATGGCGATCGAGATATTCCCACTATATCTATTCTCTTTTGCCTTACAACCGGCAAAGTTGAGGGGTGAGCGACCTTTTTTACTTTCATTTACAGTCGCTAGGACATGTTCATCCATTTCATCATACTCCATGACTAAAACGATCTGAAAAATCACCTGAATATCCTACTAATCTCCAAAACCAAAACACCGTTTAGAAAAAAGCCTACTCCTAAGCACGTAGTGATCTTGTAACTGGTTGAAGCCACGCGATTCTATGCTGCGTTGTGATTGGTTCTCGGGAGGTAGCGTCTTTTGATGCCAAAGGGAATTGGCGTGTAGAGACTTTTGATGACTAATCGAGATTTCAGACCAAGAAAAGAGTGGGATTTGGCGGGTTTTGAAGTGCAATGATTTGATTAACGTATTTTATGTGCGGATAGCATTCACTCACTATCGTTATCCCATTTTCGACGGAGGTGGCGCTTAACGAGTTTTGCATCTGAACTCTTCATATATATATATATATATATATATATATATATATATATATATATATATATATATATATATATATATATATATATATATATATATATATATATATATATATATATATATATATATATATACATATATATATGCAAATTTTGTTGAAGACCATTGTGTATTTTGTCTTAATTAATTTCCTTTGGCATCTTTCTCTTCTTCTATCTTTTTTCTTCTATCTTGTAGATGGTGGATTGCTTGTCCAGTATTCATCTATTTTTTAAATGAACATGTTTGGTAAAAAACAAACTAAATTGCTAAGCTTTCGATCTTTTTCGATCATCTTCGGAGCGTTTTGAAATGTTCTTGCCTCCTTTACCGATGTAATGAGTGTAGTGAGAATCTGGCAGAAAGTGAAAGAAGATAAGATGAGATAAGATGAATAAAGTTAGAATGTGTAGAGGGAGTGAGATAGGATAGATAGAAATTAAAGCGTGTTTTGTGTGTTAATGTGTGTAGGATGATAGGTGAAGGTGTTAGAGATTTGTGCCAGGTTTCCTGGCTAACGCTTTCGTTTTTCTTTTATAATTTTTTGTTTTTTTAGATACATTGTTATTTTCAGCATTGGAGCTTTTATTTTCTTTTGCTCAATAGAGCGTCTGTATCATTTTTTAATTTTTGTTGTGTTTATTTTTTGCGCTTCTTTCGTTTTATAAGTTTTTTATTTGATTTTTTTCATTATTAATACTATATATATATATATATATATATATATATATATATATATATATATATATATATATATATGATGAAAATTAATGCAATATCGCAAGAAAAGATGAGGAATTAAACCACATTCTCCGAAGACAATTTAATTCAGAACAGTTTCGGAGTATCTCACACCCTTTTTCAACTGACACTGGATAGAAAATATTAGAAAAGTGCTTACAAACATAACACGGGGTCAGGTCGTGAAAGATCCCCTCTTTTTCCCCCCTAATCCCCTACTTGTGGCTAATCAGGGGGAGGGGGGAGGCCTAAACATATTGAAGGGCTGACATTTTACTATTTTGTTTATTTGCTTTCGTATTACAGGATTAAAAGGAAATTGACCCTCCGATAGATTTAAATTAGGAACTGACGATATAAATCGGCTAACTATGTTAAGAGAAGAATCGTACAATCGAGCTTGATATCGTCAGTTCCTAATTTAAATCTATCTGAGGGTCAATTTTCTTTTAATCCTGTAATACGAAAGCAAATAAACAAAAGTAAAATGTCAGCCCTTCAATATGTTTAGGCCTCCCCCCCCCTCTGATTAGCCACAAGTAGGGGATTGGGGGAAAAAAGAGGGGTTCTTTCACGACCTGACCCCGTGTTATGTTTGTAAGCACTTTTCTAATATTTTCTATCCAGTGTCAGTTGAAAAAGGGTGTGAGATACACTCAAACTGTTCTGAATTAAATTGTCTTCGGAGAATGTGGTTTAATTCCTCATATATATATATATATATATATATATATATATATATATATATATATATATATATATATATATATATATATATATATATATATATATATATATATATATATATATATATATATATATATATATATATATATATATATATATATATATATATATATATATATATATATTGGGGGGGGCAGTAATTACTTTTAGTTGCTCATCGGGATTCTCATTTGAGTTGTATAGTTAGTAGTCATAATCGATTGTCCTTTTTAAGTTGTTACGTTTCTGGTAGTTACATTTATGTACTATAATTTTTTACCTATAGATTCGATTGACGTTTGTTAATGTTTTGTTCAGACTTCTGTTGAAGCGTTGCTTATAGTGCGTACGACCCATTTCGTCTTCTTGTACGATGGTTTGGTCTGTTATATTCTGGGGTATTGTATTTTTATTTTTTTCCCACAGCTTTCTTGCTCTTTTGTGTAAGACTGTGTTTATGGGTTCTATAGTAGATACGCGGTGGAGTTCTTCTGCTGGTATGTAATCTAGTCTTCTCGTGTTTGTTATGAATAGAGTGGCTTGGTTTTGGACTCTTTGGATCTTCTTGATTTGGGAGTTACTTAATGCGTTCAATGGTACTATTGAGTATAGGAGCTTGGGTTGTACTAAGGCCAGTAATAATTTTCTTTTATTTTTGGTTGATAGTTGTCTGAATCTGTATAGTGCTGATAAGGTTGATTTTGCTTCGATGATTTTTTGTGGTAGATGGCAAATATAGCCGATTGTTGTTAATTTTAGTCCGAGGGCACGTCCTTATGTTGAAAACGGATATGCCTCTTCCTTCTGTTCATGGGGATTAGTTTGAACTTATCTTTGTTTGTCCTTATTTTATTCCTTTTCTCGTAATCATTTAGGTTTTTAATTTTTATTCCTGTTCTTAGGGCGATGTCCTTGGAGTTTTGCCTGTCACTGGTCACTATCTGAGTGATGTCGTCCGCTAATTGAATATACATCGAACGTTCATCAGTTGGATGTGGATAGTCCCTGGTGTACACTGTGTATAGTGTTAGTGAGAGGCAGCCTCCCTGTGGGACACCCGTTTGCAGATTGATCGCGTCGCCCGTTTTGCCGTTTATCTGCAATACTGCTTTCCTCTCGTCTAGATAGCTGCAGAGTGTTTTGCAGAGGTTTATTTACTGGTTAAGGTCACAGATTTTGGCTTTTAGGCCGGGCAACTACACCTTGTCAAAGGCTTTGGCAACATCACGGAGTACAATGTCAACTCTGTTGCCTCGCGCTGTTTCAGTAGCAATTTTTTCCGTTATGATTGCTAGCGCGGTGTCTGTCCTTCGCTTGCTTTGGAACCCGTGCTGTTGTGGGTTGTATAGGTTGTTTATGTTAAGATGGTTGATCAACCTTTCGTTAAGGAACTCTTCTAGGACTTTGCCTAGAAATTCCAGGAGCGAGATAGGACAGACGCTCTCGACTTGATGTTTCGATATGCCCGGCTTTGTCAGGAAGATCATCTTTGGTGTTTTAAATGCTTGGGGGAAGTATCCCATATTTAGTCAGGCATTGAAGATCTTCACTACCGTTTCGTGCACATTTTCTGGGGCATTGATTAGGTGAGCTTTGGATATCTCGCTTTTTCCTGGAGCCTTTTGTTTAAAGGATTTTAAGGCTGTTAGGTATTCATCCATTGTAAAAGGCTTTCCTTTCCCCATGGGATGGTGTCTTTGTTCGTCAACTTTTCTAAACGGTATAGTACGTTCATTTTGTATTTCCAAGCTATTTATGATTTCTTCTACGTAGTTTTGGTCGATTCTTGGTTTTCTTCAGGTGAAATAGAAATGTTTTTCTTCCAGTGTGTTTTGAAGTGTCCTTGTAGCTCCTCATTTTGTTCTACTTTCTGGTTCTGTATTTTAAGGCTTATTTCCTCTTTTGCCTGTGATCCGCGTAATTTCCTGTATTGTCTCCAGAATTTCCTTGGATCCTTTTCTATCTTCATTTTGCCTATTATATTATCCCAGAGGCTGCCTGATTTTCTCTTGATGAGAGTGTCTATGCACCCTCATCAAGGTGCATAGACTTCCCCGAATAGTTTCTCTTTCTATTTAATCGTGGGAGATTTTCGTGTAGAATTTAAGGAGTCCTTGTTCGCGGCTTTCTTTGAGATTTCCGTAGAGCTGAAGATCACTTTAAAGACGTGACTATATCTTCTTAATTCTAGTCCTTAAATTTGATTACGTCCTCGACCTTTGCCCATTCTTGCTCTCTTTCTATTTCTTCTTTTATTTCTTGGGCTGTATGTTTATCTACCCATATGTCAAGACGCCGGCATATTACAGACCTTTTTGTTTATACGTCAGGCGGCGTCCGGAGTGCAATTCCGATTTTGCCGAGTTTTTTGGCTGCGCCCTCACTAGGAAGGAGATCGAGGTCTTTTTCAGTGTTGCAAAGTAAGTACCCTAGGAGACCTTACGGTCCGTTCAAAGAGGGTACCTTGGGACTAGCAATCGAACAGGCACATGGCTGCTCAATTGTTTTGCGTCCCTGAACGGCCGCTTTTCAAGACTTTGTCTAGTCTTGACTTGAACTGGTCAACAGATTCACTGTTGACAACTTCCACTGGAAGTGCGTTCCACATACCGCAGATACTGTAGGTGAAAAAATTTCCACACAGATTGCGGTTGTAACGCTTCAGTTCAGGTTTGAAGCCGTGATTGCGCGTTCTGTTCTCACTCAGTGTGAAAATATCCCGGTAGTCAACATTGTCGAACCCTCGAAGTAGTTTGAAAACTTCGATGAGCTGACCACGCAGTCTACGGGTTTCCAGCGAGAACAGATCTAATTCCCTTAGTCTATCCTCATAACTTTTATGTCGGATAGAGGGAATCAGTTTGGTTGCCCTAGCTTGTACGCGTTCCAACCTTGCGATGTCCTTTCGAAACGAAGGACTCCAAAATTGTACAGCATACTCCAGGGGTGGCCGAACGAGGGAGTTGTACAGACAAAGTACTATCTCCTTGTTACGGTATCTAAAACTGGCGCTTTATGTAGCCTAACATCCTTTGGGCTTTCTTCTCTGCCTCGATGCACTGTTTCGAGAACTTGAGGTCGCTAGTAATAGTTACACCCAAGTCCTTCTCAGTGTCACTCGATTCAAGAGCAGTGCCCTTAAGGATATACTGAGATTGGTGCTTTCTGTTGCTGATATGCATCACTTTGCATTTTCCCACGTTAAAAGGCATTTGCCACGTGTCCGACCACTCTTTAATCTTCCCAAGATCTTCCTGCAGGCGGGCAGTATTTCCATCCTTTGCAAAGTTCATACCAAGCTTGGTATCGTCGGCAAATTTGGAAATCTTGGCAACCGTGTCACCGTCTATGTCGTTGACGTAGATTATGAATAGTAGTGGTCCCAGGACAGAACCTTGAGGCACCCCGCTAGTAACTGGCACCCACTTAGAAGCCTGTCCATTCACCACCACCCGTTGCCGTCTGCCACTTAGCCAGTTCTCAATGCAGCCGGCTACTTTTCCGTCTATACCTAGTGCTCGCACTTTCCGAAAAAGGCGGCGGTGTGGTACCTTATCAAAGGCTTTCTGAAAGTCTAAGTACATCACATCCACCGCCTTGTCCCGATCGTGCTCACCGAACACGAAGTGGAAGAATTCCACATTGTTCGTCAGGCATGACCGTTGCCTTCGGAAGCCGTGCTGGGAACTCCTCAGTAGCAGGTTTGACTCTAAATACGACGTCATTTTGTCCACCATCATGCTTTCCATGAGTTTACCGACTATCGAAGTCCGACTGATAGGTCGGTAGTTTGACGGTTGGCTTCGGTCTCCTTTCTTGAAGATAGGAGTCACCTCCGCTTCACACCAGTCTCTAGGAACGCATTCGGTCTGGATTGGCATGTTGAAGATTGCGCTCAGGTGTCGTGACACTTGATCGCGCACTTCTTTTAACACTTTAGGTAGAAACCCATCCAGGCCAGGTGACCTATTCGTCATTAGGTCACTGATCTTTGTTTTTATTTCCCCTTCGGTGAAGTCCATATCCTCCAGCTTTTCCCTCGAGTAGGAATCCATTGGCTGGGGGATGGGACCACACTCTTCAGTAAACACTGAAGAGAAGTAGTCGTTGAGGAGGTTAGCATTTTCTGCATCCAAGTGCTTTAATGCCCCCTCCTCATTTCTCAAAGGGCCAATCGTTCGACGGATTGGTTAACGGCTGTTCACATATCCAAAAAACTCCTTGGGATTCTCTTTACAGAGTCTCACCACTCGGAGTTCCTCAGACTGCTTAGCCGCCCTTATGCTGGACTTCACTCTCCTGGCTAGCCTCTGGTATTCGTCAAGGTCACTCGAGATCTTCGATTGCCGTTACACAGTTCTCTTCTTCCTAAGCAGTTGGCCGATTTCTCGATTAAACCACTTTGGTTAAACAGAAGACCGACAGGGACATTTCAGAGGGATGAAACGCGATTGAAGACTCATGAATGTGGTTTTGAAACTGTTCCGCGAGTCTTCAACAACATCGAACACTTCTAGCCTTGCGTCAGTCAGTCCAACACGAAGACCTGCAAAGTCTGCTCTTTTCAAATCGAGTTTCCTCGATTTACGGGACTTTGACCTCAAATCTAATTAGTCGGTGGTCACTGCCACCGAGCCCTTCGCCAACAGAGAGGTTCTCAACGATTTCATCCTCAGAGGTGAAAACCAAGTCGAGGATATTGTTTCCTCTCGTTGGCTTTTTCACCCATTGAGTGAAGAACTCGTTGTTCGCGAACTCCAGGAGTAGTGCGTTCTCGCCACAGGGTTCTCTGGTTTCCCAGTCAACTTATGTGTTGAAATCACCCATGACGATACACACTCTGTCTTCGACAAGTTCTCCTAGTAGCTGGTACAGATCTCTGTCCTTTTCAACGAGTTGGGCACGAGGTCTATAAAGCACCAGGGTCCTGTATTTGGCAGGACCTATCTCTAGGTCAACACCTAGTAGTTAATGGTCGGATGCGATGTTGCAATCCGTCGAGTTGAGAGTATTCTTGACATACAACATCACACCGCCACCCTCTCTGTCTGGCATATCTTTCAGGAAGAGCTGGTAACCGGGAATCGTGAATTCACCTTCAAAATCTCGGCTTGAGGTTTTTATCTACGAATCTGTTATGGCCACCATCTCAGGTTCCTCTGTTACTACGAGTCCACGGAGCTCAAGAAACTTATTCCTGATTAACCTCGCATTAAACAGAAGAACTTTGAGGGAGTCCCCTAGTGTAGGACTCCCTACGCTCTTCCGTTTCCTGGCTTTTCTGTTTTCGTGGTCACACCCTTTTTGACAACCTCCGAGAAGGTCGTTCCAGGAGTGATGCGGGCATGCTGGCGCACGTCCGCTTTCGCTCTGTTTCGAACGCTCCTTTGGGTGCGTTCCACGACATCTTCAATTAGGTTGGCGAGAAAGGCCTTTCCTTTAAATGAGAGATGTACCCCGTCTCTTTGGTAGAGGTCGTCTCTACCGATAAAGGTACGATAGAGGTCCACGAAGAAGACTCCTTTTGCCGTGCAGAGATCCGCCAACCTTCTGTTCACTGCGACGTTTCTTTCGTGAGCGGTTCGGGATGGACCTCTTCTCGGAAGCATCCCAACCACCACACGTTTGCGGGTTTTCAGCCCTATGTCATCCACGGCTCCCATCACGGTTTGGATGGTCTTAGCACTGAAGCCAACATTACCCCCTCTGAGGTAGAGGTCGTTGCCGCTCACCATCAGAGCAACAACTGAATTCTCAGAAATCTGAGCTTTCTCTGCCTCTACTCTGATGTTGTGGTTACCCCGTCCTGACAGGCAGCTTACCTTTACGCTAGTGCGAAGGCGGGCCGCTAGCAGCGGCTGCAGATTCCGTGTTTGCGAGTCACCAATGAGGGTGACCTTCGGACACTTGGTCTCTGAAGTCGGGGTCTTTTCTTGTGGAAGAGGCCTCCCCTTTTCCTCTTTACTCTCCACATTCTTATCTTTCTTTTTCTTCTTCTTTATCTGTTTTTCTTCTATTTTTGGTTCTACTTTTGCTTCAACTTTATTCTTTTTCTTTTTTCTTCGTTTCTCCTTTCTTCTTTTTCTCTTTTTCTATCGCCTCAGCTAGCTTAGCCTCAGATGATGCCGGAATGTCCGCTTGGGTATCAGGGGATACTGACACGTCAGTGGGCGGCGCCTCTTCTAGGCATCGAACCTGAGCTGCGTTAAGGGCTTCAAGTTTCTCCAACTTTCTTTCAAGGATTTTAGCTCTCTCCTTTGAGGCTCTATAGAGCTCTTTTAATTTCTCTACCTCTCGCGTCAGTATGCAAGTAGTGCAGATACTTTCAGGGCTACATTTTGAGTAGCAGCCCTCCGGAAAGTCTACGCACCACTTTTCTAACTGGCATGTTGCACAGTTGTGTTTTAGACGAACTGGTCCTTTTTTGCCTGTCATTTTGAGCGCTTTCTCTCTCTCTGAAAACTCGTGACCAATCAATGATAAAAAGGGGGGGTGATGAGTTCTCCCAGCGTGAGTCGCTCCCGCCTATCCATTGGAGAGGTTTCGGATCTTTCAGAAGGCACGCTCCATGTGCTGCTGTTCGTCCGACCGAGTCGTCAAACCTCGGCGTGCAATGGCTCCTAACCAAGCAGCACTGACCGTCCCCGAAGGGGCCATCGATTTGTTACCAGGTGAACAACAACGAAACACGCCCCTTACTAAACTCCTACTAGTTCCCTTCACAACGGCCAGGATCTCGGAGTAGCATTCAATGGATATCCCGCCACACCAAGGAACTCGACCCAAGGCTTTTTATTGGCCTGACAACCAACATGGGAACAAAGGGCCGTCACCTCGGACCAATGCTACCATAAGCACCCGTCAACGGGCACTGGAAACGGTCAATAATTACGCGCCAGGGAAGGGGTTAACGGTGCACTACCCTCATTCCATTCATCGTGCCCCAACGCCTAGGACACCTCTAGTCTTAGTCTCTCGCAACCAGCGAGCGTCGATTGGCGTTGTTTATAGAGGTTCCAAAGCCTCTCTTCTGACATATGAGGTAGCTGCCAGGTCCTTATATGTAGATAGAGGAAGAAAGGGAAAGAGTGACATGATAGGAGTAGGCTTTTTTTGTTGTTTTATTTTGTATGAGTGGGAGATAGGATAAAAGTAAAAAAGGAGAGGGATAGAGTAGAAAAAGGAAGGAATGACGCACTTAGTCTGGAACCTCGTTTCCGACCAAATTGACAAGGGAAGCCCTACCAGGGGTACCCAGAAGAGGTACCCCCGCCGACATAGCTCGAAAAGTCCAAGATCCACACAAGCTCTCTTTCCGCGACAAGGGGGCGTCACCTCTCCCTCCATTTTCGTTATGAAAAAAGAGAGATGCCAAAGGAAATTAATTAAGGCAAAATACACAATGATCTTCAACAAAATTTGCATTCAAAAAAGACTGCTATCCAACTACACTAATAAATAAATAATATATATATATATATATATATATATATATATATATATATATATATATATATATATATATATATATATATATAATCAAGTATGTGAGAACAGCTGTAAAAGGAGAGCAAGCACTGAATTCACCATACTCGTATATCGATATATTGGCTAACGTTTCGTGATCTGGACCCATCTTCTCGGCTAGAACAATAAAAACATAAAAAAATGATTGTTTTTACAAAAGAGAACAATGACGAGAGCTAAGGGATAAATGTAAATATACTGAAAAGGCAAAAAATAAAAAGCTCAAGAAATAAATATGAACGACAAATTTCTGTAGTGTGAGTAAAAAGAAATTAAAAATACCAAATAAATTCAAATGACATTAATGATGGTAGAAATAGAAGAAGAGGTAAGCACAATAAATACTGTATCACATATTACATAATTGGGAGAAAGCTGTGAGCTGACTGAATGAAATTTAAAAATTTGTAACAAGGAAAGCTTTGATTTAGTGTTGGATGTTTTTTTAATTCGATGTAATTGTATGGTAGAGAGGATATAGTGTTAGCTAGTTGGTTGTGTTAAAGGTAATTAATTACTGGCAACTAGTTAAATAGGAGAGTGTCTTTATTTTAAATTAAGCAATATATAAGGGTGTGAACTAGAGTCTGTATTTAACTGAAGCTGACTATGTTTAATTAATGGGGACTCAATTATGAGAAGGTCAGATTTTGATGAAGAAAGTATTTTAAATTGATTATAATATATATGGATTTTACATGAATGAGATCGGAAGACAGAATTTTCTTTTACAAACACATCTGTAGCTGACTCCCTGGTGAGCATCGATGCGAACCTTGAGAAGGCGTTCCGTACATCCAATATACGTTCCCAAGGAACATTTGGGACAGGTATATTTATATATTACTCCGGAACGCATGGTCTCAGGAGGGGGGTCTTTTATAGTGAAAAGGGGGCCAATTTTTAAGGGGTTAACAAAGATTAGCGTTAGATTAAAATGTAGATAGAATCTTTTCAAAATATTCAATAATTCTTTCCTAAAAGCACTAGTCTGGTATCCTCAAAAGGAAAAGGAGATATACAATTTCTTGCGGAAAATCTAAATATTTTGTATAGGTTAAAATATTATTAAAAAAATTCCTAATGCAACGCATGGAAATATTGAGCGGGTAGTTATTGAATTTAAAAACAAGGTCTGCTAACCAAAAAGTTGCGTGCCTTCACTTATTCTGATTTATGACTACACCTAACATAATATAGCCAAGGGTATCATATTATAGCCTAGACTAGTATAACATACCATACCCTAGACTAGAATAACCTTTCATAGCTTAGCCTATTATAGCCTTGGTTAGTTAGCCTAGCGTAGCCTAGCATAGTATTACCTAGCATAGCCTAGCATAGGCATCCCTAGTCTATTATATTTTAGCCTACCCTAGCATAGCATAGTATATCCCTATCTAGCCTAATATAGCTTAGCATAGCCTAGCATATTATAACCTAGTCTAGCATTAACTATCCTAGACAAGTATATCCTATACTATCCTATTATAATCTAGTCAAGCATACTATATGCTATCCTAGCATAGCATTTTATAGCCTAAATTAGCATAGAATATCTTACCCTTCTATATTATATCTTAGCATAGCTTAGCATAGTATAACCTAGCATAGTATAGACTATTCTAAGGCTTTCCTAGCAGATTATAGCATATTATAGTCTAGTCTAGCAGAGTATCCGCCGAATGTTATTGCCAAAACAAAATAATTCCCGGGCTAGCCTTGGGGAGACTTTGGCAATTATATCATTAGAAAGAGAATGTAAAACAACATAAGAGTTTCAGAATTCGCTAGAATCGGCCGAATAGTTATGATGTTATAGCCAAAACTAAATAACTCCCGGGCTAACCTTGGGAGGACTTTGGCAATTGCATCATTCGAAATAAAATATAAAACAACATAAGGGTTTCAAATTTCGTCAGCATTTTATGACTGGTTTGGCACTGTTCCAGTTAATGTTATGGTTAAGATTGTACATATGTCGAAAAAGCGCAAATTGTTCACTGGGATTATGTACATTGGCTTGATGTTGCTTAACCCGGACATCTAGTTCTTTCTAGTTCTACAACATATGAGTTGTAGAGTTTAAGAATAACCTCTTTACTCTTGTAGCTAACATTCCTGTTAATGTATCCTAGCACCCAGTCGCGTACCTAAGATTTTAGGCTGGGAGGGGCGAAACCTAGAATTTTTATTTTGATTAGACAAACAAAATTCTTCACTTACTCAAATTAAATCTGCACTTCAATTACTCGATTTCATCTAGCATCGAAGGTTTTATGGTCTAGATGCATGCTATCAGCGGTTAAGTTCTCGAGTTTAAAAGTGAAGAAAGGCACAGAATAGAATGAAACAGAGAATTATTTTTGTATTGTTACATGAACAAGAGATACAAACCAAACGCTTGAACATAGTCTTTATTGTATTAATAATAATCGGCACAAATATAAAATTATAAAATTAGTGAATTATCCACCATTAGGCAGTTAACAAACATTTCACCAAACGACTGCCTCAGTACCTTCATGAAGCATTTTAACGACTGCAGAACAAAAGTTCAAAGCAGGAGCCTTCGATTGCCCTTATCACGGAACAAATGAATAACTTTGTCTGGGTCCACCTCAATTTCGTGTGTCATTAGCGCCAAAGCATCGAGTCATTGTCGACCTCAGATAAGTTTTGAGTCTTCGATAATGAGAGAAGGATCGCTCAGAACAGATGGTAGACGAAGGTACAGTTCCGAACGGTCGAGGGAGAGTTGCCACGTCGGGCAGCAACATTCGAGTCGCTTACTTAATGCACTTTTCAAGAGTCCAATCCTCTCGACCTTCCACTCCACTTATTTTTGTCAACCTCTCTTGAATTTGGGAGTTAGCATTATCGATTCCATCAGTGAGGTCTTGCTCTTATATCTTGAGGACAAGGATTAGTTTCTTCGAAGTGTCCTCCCGAGCAAATCGGGGTATGAGCTCTTGCATTTTCGCTACTTGGCACATTCAAAGTGATTTGCCACAATAAAGTATATAGAAAGCACTTTCCACAATAAAGTAAATAAAAAACATTTTCCACCTGGTCCATTTGTGGGATCCTCTAACATGAAAAATGGCGCCTTGCAGACCTGAACCAGGATTCAAAGGCGCACATTCATGCGCGTTTGAACGAAACATAAAAGCAACTTGGTCCCGATAGATTTGGGCTGAAAAACATACACTTTGGCGGAGATGCCGCCAAAATATTTCGCGCATGAATTCCAGCTCAAATCCACAAGACGCAGCTTTTCATGTTAAAAAATCCCAGAAACAAACCAAATGGAAAATGCCCCCTATATACCCCACCGTGTCAAATCACTTCCAATGTATTTTGGTTTACAAAAGACAAATAAAAAATTTGGAGTATAGTCTCTACAGAGTGACCTAACACCCCCCCTCCCTATCCCCCAACCTACACACACACCACCACCACCACCACCACCATCCCTCCAAAAAGCACCTTTTCATTTTCTCAAGAAAAAAACATTGTCTACATTAAAAAACAATTGTTTTTAAACTATATATATATATATATATATATATATATATATATATATATATATATATATATATATATATATATATATATATATATATATATATGTAAATTATTAAAAAGTTCGAGGGTGGGCATAAACCCCCCAAATAACCGCTGATTGTTCTCGTCCTAATGAAATACGAAGAGGTTGATCGATACAATAATATCTCTATTTTTCCTAATTTACCACTTTCTTTACAAGAATTTTTCTGATAACTTTCTGGTCACAATCACAAATTCCTTTTCGCTTTTTCTAATAAAATTCAAACTTTTGGACAAATTTTGTGTTTCAATATAAAATAAAGTGAGAATTTTAATAATATCATAGTTATCAATAAAAATCGTTTTCTATTACTAAAAAATTACCTTTGAGAAAACTATTTTTAGGAATAAATATCATATTATTAAAATCTTCTCTCTCTTTTTTTCTCATTTTAGATTGAAGCCTAAAATTTATCAACAGGTTTTGGGGGGGAGTATGCGTGAATCACCGATTTTACTTTTGTTTTTATGCGTTTCTCATTATGGGCCTAGAAATTAATATAGAATCTAAACCCTGAGACTCTATAGTATTTATATGGCAGTCGCCTCAAATGTCCGTCCGAATCCGAATAGAACTTTCATCCGGTCACAAACTATACCTAATGTAACATATCATAGGTTATGGAAACATCGAATCGGATGAAAACTAAGCTATTTTGAATAAAAAAAATAACTGCAATTTATTTGTAACGTGATCTAAAAAGGAAAAACAGAAAATTAAATTAGTAGTACACTTACACATAGCAGATAAACTTATTTACCTGAAAATATATATATTAGAGAAAATAAGGTCTGCTAACTAAAAGTCGCGTGCTCTCACTTATTCTGATTTATGAACTTAAGACCTTCAAACTTTCAATAATTCCCGGACTAACCTTGGGAGGAGCTTGGCAATTATATCATTCGAAGGAAAATATAAAATAACATAAGGCTTTCAAATTTCGTTAGAATCGTCCAAATCGCTATGATGTTATTGCCAAATAATTCCCCGGCTAACCTTGGGAGGACTTTGGCAATTATATCACATGTACTAGATAGGAAGTTCACGCTAGGGAGAGAGTACTGTGGCTCACGCAATGCTGACTCTGGTGTGCTGGTGGGAAGTTGTGTTTCTTTTTGAGTCCATGTTTGTTGTGTTTAAAAACGTGTTTATATTCTTGAATGTGATAAAGTGTAGAATATAGTTTTTTTCGTTTTTTCTTATTAAATAATTAAGTTGCTAAAATTTATCTTGGAAAATAATCTAGATGATGTTCTTAGTAAAATTACGAAACTGATCAAAATCCTCTTGACAATTCCCATGACTAAATCGGAGGTAGAATGCTGCTTTTCAACACTGAAAAGGATAAAATCTTTTCTAAGGAGCAAAATGAATTCTGAAATACTTAATGCACCTGCAGTGCTTTCAATGGAGAAAACATTCCTCAGTAGTCATGCAGAGATCAAGGAGAAAATAATTTATCTTTTCACGCAAATTAAAACAGGAACAATGGATTTGGTTTTTAAATGAATGGATTAAGCTTGAACTGTAACATTTTAGGCGATTAATAAGTAAAAAATGTTTGATTTTGTTCTGCTCAGGATTTTAAAAATCACGTTCTAAAAATATACACCTTGCGCTTTCTCTCTTTCTCTCTCTCTCTCTCTCTCTCTATCTCTCTCTCCTCCTTCTCGCCTGCTCCTCTCTCTTACCTTCCTCCGTCCCCTCCTCTCTGCCCCCCCCTTCTCCCCAATCCCCAACACTCTTTGCATAGGAGAGAATAGGGGGATGGGTAGAGGAGATAGATAGGGATGGAAGAGTAAATATAGATGGAAAGAGTGGGGAGGTGGGGAACGGGGAGGGGGCAACAGAAAAGGAGGATGGGGGAGAGAGGAGGCGGAGTGCGGGAGAGAGAAAGCAGGAGAGAGGCGGGGGAGGGGGGGGGAGAGTTGGGGAAAAGGATGGGGGATAAAAGAGAGGAGAGATGGAAGAAGGGAGATAGAGGGGTTTGGGGTAGAGTAAGAGAGAGGCAGGTACAAGAAGGCAAAGGGGGCTGAGAGAGTTGGGGATGAGAGGGAAAGGGAGGTGAGACGAGAGAGGGGGAGAAATGGGGTTCGGGAGAAGTAGGGAGAGTGGGAGGGGGTAGAAGGGAGGGGGATAAAGAATGCACTGGAAATTCGTACCAGTTTACTTCTACACTTTTTAAAAACAAATTAAAAATACATATTCAAAAAATCATCTTCTAAAAATATAGAGCTATGGATCTCTCTCTCTCTCTCTCTCTCCCCCTCTCTCTCTCTCTCTCTCTCTCTCTCTCCCCCTCTCTCTCTCTCTCTCTCTCTCTCTCTCTCTCTATATATATATATATATATATATATATATATATATATATATATATATATATATGAGTCGTTCAAAAGGTTCCCGGAAAAAGGTAATTGTAGGGAAATAGTCACTCCCCCCCCTCTTCTCTCCGGGTGGAGTCACAAGGCGGTTACCGCAAAGACATCCGGCCGAAGGCATCGGCGGGTCAAGCGCTTAACCGCAGCGTCGCACCACACGGCGCTATGTAAGACCAATGCAAGATCTCCCCCAGGAGAGTGAGATTCAATTTCACGTCAAATAAGAAATTGGAGACGTGTTTCTCCCAAGCTCGAAGGCTAACGACGAGCCGATGTAAGACTTGGTGGGAAAAACCGTTGGGCATAAGAACTCTCCTGGGGCCGTCATCAAGCCCCTCCTTCCCTTACCTCTCCCCCAGTGGGGTGACAAGGTATAAATGAGGAATACTGAGGAAAATCGGGGTAGTATACGTCAGACTCAAGGTGACGAAGTCCTCGATTAAAATAAAGCTACCTAGACTGGATTGGTAGTGTACTTGGCTCGCCAGACCAAGAAGTACCCTGCAAGAGAGGCAGGGCTACCTACCTTAAGGGGCTAAGAGGAAGCTCATCCTCGAGCTAGTCCCTGGTTATCAAACCGAACGCTAAGTTAACTTTGTTAAGTTCAACTTACTCTCGCCAGAGAGACTCCTCATATCCTGGTGCACCTTAAACACCAGGGGTATTCCTCGTCCTTAAGGAATTAAGAAAAGAAGAAGGAAAAGGCTTCCCCTCGAGCCAGTTACTCGGTGGCCACACCTAACTCATAAGTTAACTTGGTTGAGGAACCAAGTTCAACTTACTCTCGTCAGAGAGACTCTTCATATCCTGGTGCATCTTAAACACCAGGGGTATTCCTCGTCCCTAAGGAATTAAAGAAAGAAGAACAAGGCTCCCCCTCGAGCCCGTTACTCGGTGGCC
The DNA here is from genome assembly GCA_963969495.1 of Ceratothoa steindachneri. Classification (NCBI taxonomy): domain Eukaryota; kingdom Metazoa; phylum Arthropoda; class Malacostraca; order Isopoda; family Cymothoidae; genus Ceratothoa; species Ceratothoa steindachneri. Next base: position 1,979,363 of record OZ018329.1, read on the forward strand.
ACACCAACCTCATAAGTTTACTTGGTGAGGAACCAAGTTCAACTTATTCTCGTCAGAGAAATCCCCCTCCATTATACTCGCCCTTGAAGAAGACTGGAACTAAGAAGAAGCTCATCCTCGAGCTAGTTCCTGGTTACCAAACTGAACTTTAAGTAACTTATTCTCGTCAGAGAAATCCCCCTCCGTTATACTCGCCCTTGAAGAAGACTGGAACTAAGAAGAAGCTCATCCTCGAGCTAGTTCCTGGTTGCCAAACTGAACTTTAAGTAACTCAGTTCTCGTCAGAGAAACCCCCCCTTATCGATCCTCGCCCTTGAAGAAGACCCTCCTCGAGTTCAGTCCTCACTCATGAGGAATTAAGTAACGAAGGAGAAAAGCCCCCCCTCGAGCTCGTTACTTGGTGGTCACACCGCACTCCAAGTTAACTTGGTTTAAGAACCAAGTTCGACTCCCTCTCGCCAGAGAGACCACGACTACCTTGGTGTCGCATAAAGCACTGTAATTGTTCTCGTCCCTGAAGAACCCCCCTCCCCCGGAATACCATGTGGACTTCCCCAGCTGCTACCCTCGCCAAAAGGACATCCGTGATCTCGCCCATCTACATCTGGCCAGGCGGCACGCGTCGAGATACAATAACATTCCTGAGGACTTTTAAACTCCAGATGAGTCTGTAAGCCTAAATCATATATTATTGTTGTGTGTAGAGAAATTAACCAATTTTAGACGGTCAAACTAATTGAATTAATTCTTGTTTATAATAATATTCAGAGTATTGCTGTAGTTAATGTTTAAATGTTGTGTATTCAATTGATAAAGGTAAAATATAAGTTTATTTGGGGAATTATTGGGCGTTTCTCTATATCCTTACGTGTTTTGGAACGGCTCTCTTCTTTAAGATATTAAGATATCAATATATTAGCACTCTTAGCACTCTTAGAACAAAAAGGGGAGGCATTCTACGTCAGTAATAAAGGGAAAAATTGAAAGGATATAAATTATATTTTTTTACATAATGACCATCAGTATCTCAGCACTTTTAGGGTCTGTGCCTCCAGCTTTCTAAACCTTGCCTGTAGAATTGAGCATCATTTGAATGAACCCAGGTTGTTGTTGCTTTTTTCACCTCGTCTAATGATGAAAAACGAGTCCCCTTCAGGTGTTTATTTAAATTTGGGAATAGAAAACTGTCAGAGGGAGCTAAGTCTGGACTGTGAGCGAGTATGGTGAGAGAGCAATTGCCATCTCAAATCTCTCAGTTTTGCCTTTGCAAGTCGTTAGGAATGAGCCGGAGCGTTATCGTGATGGAACAAAACTGTCATGAAGTTTTCCTTGACGGTTTACCTTAATTGCTTCATGAAATTTCTCCAGAACTCGTTCATAATATATTGCATTTACACTTCTTTGTCCTTCTAGGTAATCTATTAGCAAAACACCTTTAGAATCCACCCAAATTGTTGCCATAATCTTTGCGACAGATCTTCAGCTTTTACCTTGATGGGCCCATTTGACCCACTCTGCAACCATTGCTTAGATTGCTGTTTGTCTTGGGGATCATAATGAAACAACCACGTTTCATCTCCACTCACAATTATTTGCAAAAAAACTTCGGAATTAGTATCCCACTTGTTTAAAGTTTTAATTGACTGAGTGGCCCTCATTTCAAGCGGATTATCCTGCAACAATTTTGGCACCCATTGGGCAGAAAGCTTACTCAAGTCAAGATAGTCTTTTAAAATTGAATGAGTCGATCCCAGTGATATGGCTAGATTACCAGCTATGCTAGCATCCCGGCTAGTATAGTGGTTAGCGTGCTTGCCCGGCAATCGCTGAGTCGGCAGTTTGAATCTCCGTCCGGATTCTTTTTAAGCTGACACTATTTACTAAGGGAGGTTACCGCTGTGACTGGGCATCACGGGGAGTGTTGGTGCTTGCCCTGCCTGACGTCCGCTTGAGAAGCTACATAGCTTGATAGGAGGACTAAAACCAGCAAACTTTAACAATATCGACGATCTTCCTTTACTAATTCTCTCACACGAATGCTGTTTTCATTGTTGATGGAGGTTGCAAGTCTTCCACTTCGAGTGCCATCTTCGATTCCATTCAGGCCATTTGAAAAACGATTTATCCATTCATAAAGGGTTGTCTTCTTGGCAGCAGTTTCTCAAATAAACCTTTCTTACGCTTTCAACAATATCACTTTTCTTCCAACCTAGTTTCACTAAAAATTTGATATTGCATCTTACTTCAATTTTCTGCATTTCCAAGTTGCCCATGAGGTTGTAAAATTGTAAATGATGTAACTTTCACAGATTTTGCTTTTAAATGCTTATGTTTCTACAGAATGCTGCAAGAATGTTTCTGAATGGACATGTTTAATCACGAATTATTTTGTGCCTTTTCACGTTGATGGGAAATATTTTCCGGTAACTTTTTGAAGGCCGATGGTATATAATGGATATGAGAAACTCACAAAGGAGTGCGTGGCATTTTTCTTTGCATATATATATATATATATATATATATATATATATATATATATATATATATATATATATATATATATAGTGTTAAATCGCAATGGGTACATGTGTAGCGACACCCGAATTGCAAGGTGAAGTAGGCTCAAAAAAGAACCTCACAAATGAGCACCATGTTGAACGTATGAAATCTTGAAATTGAGTACAGATATTAACTGTTGAAATAACATGCCATGTAGTAGCAATTAACCCATGTAGCATAGAGCAAATGCCTTATACTACAAGTGTCTGTGTTAAGAAAATCATGAGTCTAAGAAAGGTAAGCGATTAGTTTGGCGGTACCCACGCGAACACAGTGACATACACACGCGAGGAAACAGCTTTAGCCAGAAGGGTCTCGATTTGAGATAACGAGGCAGCCCGAACGGAGTCGTGTTTGATCAGCTACAATTGACATGGATCTGCGAAACGACAAACTCAACAGATGTATTACTGGCGATGGATGCCACTTTGATAAACCCACGATCATGTGATCAAATGAAATAATAAACACGTATACACCCTTTTAACTCTGCCCAGCAGTCTTAATAAAGCATACACGAACATATTTCTCACACCGTAAGCATAACCCAGCGTTCAGATTAGGAAAAATGAAGTCACGCCCCCTTAACGGGGGTGGGATATAAATGTACGGGTTGAAACATTCTACACACAAAGAGACTAAAGATTTTCGTTTTTTATAACTCTCGCTCTGATTTGCGTCATTCGACACCGTTCCTCGTCCTTAATCCCATCCTTCTTAGCCTCCAGCCTATACATTAAGTAGGCCCGAAAAGGAGGCCTTGTCACCCGTTATGGGGTGCTCTTCTCCCAAGGAGGTAGACTCTAAAACCGGTGATTCTTCGAAGGATGGAGAAGGAGAAACCTGTCGGATTCCCCCATCAAAAATAAAGAGTCCGCCACCTAAATCTTCGGTCAGGTCACCCCTTTATCACCCATAACGACTTGGTGAACTCCATCATCATCGGCCTTCACTTTCAAGAGAGCAGTAGTTAGAATGAGAGAAGAGCGCATTTCTACACACCGGGCACTGCAAGCAACTTTGGAACAAGATGAAGACAGACGAACTCACGCCATACGTTCGGGTACAGGTTTTTTTTAATTTATTAATAACAAGAGTAAAAAGTTTGTGTTCAAGTGCTAATTAATTTAACTGCGCAAATTCAGTACTTTTTAAAGAGGTAAAAAGTAAATATCCAGTGCTGTGAGAGGGAATATCAGTCAACAAATTAAAATGTACAAAGTCAATAAGTCATTGATGTAAAGTCAACTCCTGTTAAGTATACATAGTCCGTGTATATACTTAACTCAGTATGAATTGGTTCAGTGCAGTTAAAGTTTTTATGACACCCTTTGCAAAGCGGAATAGGTTCAAGATAAAGCCTCACAAATGAGTATCATCTGAACCCTATAAAGGCTTGTAAAAGGTTTGCGAATAATTATACACATACGAATAATCTAAAAGAGGGATAGCGGTTTTCATTTAAAGAGAATAACTCCTTATGTGAATAATATATATATATATATATATAACATATTTGTAAAATAATAATGTATATCTTTCGTCTATGTAAATAATAAGACAAAAGTTCATTGCAAGGCGGAATAGATTCACCAATGAAGCCTCACAAATGAGTATCATGTGAATTCTATAAAAGATTGTAACGGCACCAGATAACAAAGATAGGCCTAAAAGCTAGGATGCGTTAAAACAAATGTTTAAAAAACACAAGGCAAAAGAGAAACCCACGAAAAAGGAGAACAAACAAAATCAGCAAACCACATAAATGAGAAAACCAAGACCAAACCAAAAGTATGCTCCGGCGTCGGTGAGAGTCTCGCCTCCCTCCGGTGCCCAAGCATAACCCAACACGAAAAGAGTTAGTTAGAATGGAAGAGGCTAGGCTCCTCCAGAAACTCCTTATGTCACAAGTCGTTATACACAAAACCATCCCAAATACAAGGAAGAATCGAAAGTGACTCCGCTCGTTGCTGTACAAGGACAGTTAACATACCCAAAGATCTTCCAGAATGGAACACATGACAAGAATTTGCGAGACAGTTTGCTGAACCACAGTCTCGTTGCAGCAAGATGAAATGGGGCCCCCATCAAATGGCGGTGTGTCGTGCGAGTTTGCTAAATTTGAATATGACATAAAGCTACCGGAAGTCGTCGAAGAACTAGATGGAAGTCAACAGTAATAGTCGAGCGCGATGGCGCACAACTTTAAGTTCCTGCTCGCTGACCTGATCACTGCACTGGAGTCAGATTTTGGAAGAATGAAACGCTTGTCTATTCACCCAGTCCCTGGGGAATATTTGGCGCTCACATAGGCACTCACATTCCCCGTAATACCCACATTGCAACCATCTCGACTGGGAAGTTAGGGGCAGCGCCTGTTAAAGCACAGTTGACATCAAAGCGAGGGGATACGGCGTGGGAGCTGGCTCCCTTTTAGGATTTAGAGCCATCCGTGTTCACCCGCACCGTTCCAGCGTGACACGAAAATGTATTCCAAAATGGCGACCGTAATACTCCTGGGGCTGTAAAAGCTTTGAGAGCAGAGTCGTTGCGATAAATAGTCAAGTGCGTTATCTTCAAGGGTGGCGTCCTTTCCAGAATCAGATGCACCACCGCTCCGAAGATACATCGAGCTCTTTAAGGAGTTTTTTTCAGCGTGAGCATAGGCACCTTCCAGATCGGCCGCGGGGGCAATGAGAGACGTTGGCGATTGGGCAGACGTCGATACCACACGTAAATGCGCATAATACTCCGTGTACAGGCGTTGAGCGAATGGCATCTCCTCGTGATCAACAAGCTGGTTATCGATAGGGGACGTGAAGAAGGCGCCAGAATCGAGATGAATACCGGTGTAGTGAATCGGGTCTACCATGCTCCAATTCACACTCGGCTGCGGATGCGTAAAACTCGCACCTGTAATCAAGCTTTGAAGGAATAAAGCAACGATATCAGCACCAAAGTAAAAACGTCACGGAACAAAGAATTTTGATGGCACTAGTCTAAGAGACCCTAATGCTGCGGATATGGGCATTTCAGGAGAGGCGCCGGTCTAAAACAAGACTAAGGAACTGGTACGAAACTACATCTTACAGGCACACCCTGTTTAATAACAAGTCTGGGTCGGAGTTTAGCCATGAATGGTACCAGAAGTGCACCACCTAGTCTTGGCCAAGTTGCACAGTTTAATGGGTGATGTACTCGACGCTCCAGAGTTGTCATCTGGGCCGCACCAAAAGAGATCGAAAGGTAGTCTATGAACAGCGTAACGAGAACATCCTCTACCAGCATCGAGTTGATACCGTTGATGCCCAAGGCAATTGTGTGACACTGAGGACACTTCTCTGCAAGAAATACTCTTCCTGGAATAACTCAGATGTAAAGACTGGGAGCCTTGCCGTCTCTCCTATTGTGTGGAGGGTCTCCATGATACCGAATCACCCTACGGTATCATAGGCCTTCTTCAGATTGAATAACACCGTGTCTAAGCAGGAAGGCATAACAGATAGTATTTTACAGCACTAGCAGAGTCTCTCACATTGAGTGGAACTTCTGTAAGCCGCACTGTGTAAAATACAGGTGGCCTCTGCTGTCTAGAATAAAGGCTAATCTAACATTTACCATTTTTTCATTAGTGTTCATACGCAGCAGATTAGAAAAATTGTGCATAAACTGGCCTGGGTTGAGTGATCTTACTGCAGTTTGCAAAAAATCGAGCACAGTAGCCATTCTACAGGAATCTGGAAAGATATCCTCAGCCCAGATTTTATTGAATAAATCTATTGATATTAAATCATGGCATATGGGATATCGTTTGGACCAGGGACAGTGTTCGTGCATGAAGTAAGAACGTAACGCAACTCACTTAGTGTAAGGTTTCACCTTCTAGGAGGTAAACTCCAGTCATCGGTCTTCAACAAGCTCAGGACATTCAATGAATGCGGACTGAGTAGAATTGCGGCTAGATAATGTGGAGGAAAAGGTCACAAAGAACTCCATAGTGGACACGGGATCCGAAATTGCCGCCCCATTCTCCTGGAATAAAGGGAGTGGCGCTCCCGCGAAAATTTGCATGAATCCGTTTGACTTGCTTCCACACTTCTGCAAGAGGAGTCTTTCCCGTTAGGTGAAAACGAATATCATGCAGGAAGAGTAGGGGTGTGTTTCGAAACATCTGAACTTAGCCATAGTTCGACGAAATTCACCGATGGTGAAATAATTCGAGCGGGACATATAGCCATATCGCTTCTTTTTGAGCGCTGTCTCATACTCAGCGATCACTGAGGAAGCAGACGGCGTGCAAAACGGCCAGACATTCTAGGAATGGTAGTTAGTTCCACGGCGATGATGATGCCGGAAAAGAACTCAATGGTTCCATCCAGTAACCTAAACTCCTCGACTGGGACAGATAAATCAGTCATTTCTTGAAATGCAGACCACCCAACCGAGCCGATTCAAGCACCACTCAGCTGTTTTCCTAAACAAATGGTTGGAGGAGAGTCTTGCACTGGTCTTAGTGGCGCTGTCATGGTTTTATTCACCCTCCCCAAACCAAGCTATGGTGAAGTTTGACTAAAAGGGGGATAGTGCGAACTTTTGAAGGCTTGCCTGCAAATACATATTCCGCAACTGTGTTTCCAATGAAAAGAAGAAAAAGAAGTCATGGGATAAATCATACGTCCAACCGTTCCCGTCTCTCCCTTCTCATGTTGTGAGCATAAAAATGTGGTGAGCAGAAGTTTCCCATTACACCGTCGTTCCCCAAAGGCCTCAGCTCCCAAACTGAGCTGCCAAGACTGCTAGGATGTGCAGATCTGTTGTGGCAGATCCAGAGACGGAACCCGATAACTTTAGTTGGCCTGGCACCCAACAATGCAGTAAAACTCCCGCCCCCCCTATAACCAGTACAGACTTATCCAGCCGAGAAGGGCCGCAGAGAGGTCATCAACCCATTATACGCAAGGAAAATGTTATTGGTGCGTAAAATCTGCTCTTTCCATTAATCACCCCCAACCGACCATGACCCCTAAGTTTCTGTCTCTTGATATATGCGAGGGTTAAAGGGCGTTGTTTATAGAGGTCGCAAAGCCTCTCTTCTAACACGTCATGAGGTGGCTGGCCAGGTTCATAAACCTAGAGAGGAAAAAGATGGGATAGTTGTATAGAAAAGTGAGTGTATAACGGAACAATGGGAGGGGGGTAGCGCACTAGCTTCTCGAGCCATCGCCAATGAGTTCAATTCAACCCATTGAGCTAGGCCTTCCGCATTTTCCCTCAGGCCGTGAGGACGTGCAGTAGTTCCTCTGGATACTTGGTGTAACAATCTACTCAGGTTATGCCCTTCCCCCTCCCTCGATAAAGGCAATCGAATAGGAAGGGGATGTGCTGGTGTTCCAGGTTTCAAATTAAGCAGGAGTGTTAGAGTGTTAGCCACGGCTACCCTCTTGCGGGGTAGAGAAAAGACAGAAGGGATGGTCGTAGAGAATAAGTGGGTACATGTCGGGAAAAGGGAAGAATGCATCAACTTACCCAACTCCCGCCGGAAGTTCCATTCAACCCAGTAAGCGGGGCCTATTTGAATTTGGGGCCGGGAGGATGTGCTGCTCCTCCAGGTTACCCCCACTGCGTGGTATAAATTAGTGAAAAATGAAGAGTTTTATCTGGATTGGTGAAGATGAAAAAACAGATTTATGAGGACGATATGTACGAAGGGCGGTCAATAAGTTTTGCAATTCGGATATAAGGAAACGAGATATAAGGAAAAGTGTTTTATTATTTTTCAATATAACTACCTTTGACTACAATTCACTTGCGCCAACGGCGCCCTGAGTATTCGAATTCTCGACAATCATAAATCTCCCGACTGCTATTCAATCCACTCCTGGACGGCGAGCTGAACATGTTCATCGTCCCCAAACTAAGGTCCACGCAGTGCAGCCTTGAGCTGGCGGAATAAAAAGTAGTCGCTGGGGGCCACATCTGGACTGTAGGGGGGATGGTTGAGCTCCTCGAATCCGCACTCGCGCAGGGCAGCTTGTGCAACTCTGGCCTTGTGGACAGGGGCCTTGTCGTGGAGGAGCAGGACACCGCGTGTCAACTTGCCGCGCCGCTTCTGACGGATGCACTTCTTTAACCCAGCCAGTTCCTCGTCGTAATATTGGCCTGTGATGGTCCATCCACGAGACGCATAGTCCACCATCAATACTCCCTCGGAATCCCAGAAGATAGTGGCCATGATGTTCCCGGCTGAGGGTTGGGTTCGGAACTTGATGGGGGTTGGACAGCCCCTGTGCTTCCAGGCCATGCTTTCGAGCTTGGTCTCGGGATCCCAGTGATACACCCACGTTTCATTACCTGTCACAATGCGTGACATGAATCCCGCCGGGTCTTGGTTGTACAGGAGCAGCAGCTCCTCCGAACTTTGACGACGTTGAAGTCGATCATGGGGCATGAGGTTTCGTGAGGTCTCTAGGGACCCAACGGGCAGAGACCTCGGTCATGGCCAAATTGTCGTGGATGATGTTCATAACACTTCCATGTGATATTCCAAGTTCTCGCTCGATTTCTTTGACCTTCGCCCGTCGATTTTCGAGGATGATCCTCTCCACATGGGCCACATTGTCCTCGTTGGTCACCTCTGACGGGCGTCCTGGACGGGGGTCATCTTCAAGGGACTCACGACCATGGCGGAACTCCTTATTCCAGCGAGCAATGGTTGCATAGGAAGGGGCGGTGTCGGTGTACACTGCAACCATGCGTTCATGGATCGCTTTTGCATTCTTGCCTTCCTATGTCAAATATTTGATCACTTCGCGGTGCTCAACCTTCTCCATTGTTGAAAAATTTGTGACTGACGATCTGTAATCAGCTACTGCTTCTTAAATAGACGAGGCAGGAACGTGCGGCTGCAGGTCCTGACTTGTCATAACTTGTCCAACACCCTCACAAACAGCCATCCCCCTTCCTCTGTATTGCCCTACCGATTCGCAACACTTATTGACCACACCTCGTATGTAAATAAGTATAGTCCACCGTTTCTTGTAAGTCGTTCTTTCATAGGCTGATATTTCATTAATTTCTATATTAATAATGGACATACGTGACTTCTGTCTTGATTTTAATGCAATTATTCTAAAGTACCTCTCAGTGACGTGGTAGCATACATGATCAAGTAGGCTGCTTAACTCATGATTTGTATCACGTAAAAGTATACGATTTGGCTCTGGACAAAATCACAGAACTAGCAAATAGCATATATGAAAGTGCATATATACCTGAGGCCATGAGAGAGTCTATATTTATAGCCATCCCTAAAAAGCCAGGCACTGCGGAATGTGTAAAGTACAGAACAATAAGTATAATGAGCCTGATCGAAAAAATAATTTAGGAAGTAGTAAGAAACAAACTAAAAACGAAGGTAGAGGAAAATGTAGCACGAGAACAGTTTGGATTTAGGGCAGGAAAGGGAACAAGTAATGCCATTTTCTGCCTAAGAATCATTCTTGAGAGAGCGATAGAAATGCAGAAAGATGTGTATTTGTGTTTTGTAGATTTTGAAAAGGCCTTTGACAGAGTCAAACATGGAGGAGACTTGGTAAAACTACTTAAATAAATTGGAATGGATGGTAAGGATATCAAGTTAATTGCAGATTTGAATTGGAACCAGAGAGCAGCCATGAAAATAGAAATATGGAAGTCAACCTCTCGAAAGATAAAACAAAGTGTAACAGAATATTTGCAAAACTCATTATACTATATTATGGATTTAGGGCACAAGAAACTTAAAACTTGTTAATACATGGTATTTTGCTCAAGCCTAAGGATTGCTCAAGATTGAACCGAACCGGCCACCGGTGTTATTTCTCTTTTCCTGCGTGCATCGTTTCAAGTTCAGTTATGTCCCTAAGGCGAACTGTTCGACGAGTGTGCCCTCATTAGTAGATTTTTTTTCATTATTAAAAATTGGACAAATTTTGGTTGTGCGAGTAACGAGGACAACTTCACTAGACAAATGGTGAGAGGGATAAAGGAAGTAAAGAACGGTCAAATGTGTGGAAGCTACATAGCATGGGATCTAAAGAGAATAAGATTGGCCCCACTAGGGTGAGAGCAAGCCCTTTTTCATGCGGGGCCCGAGACTTGGTGGGCACGTAACTCTCCTGAAGCTGGTACGAAAGGCCATTATGTGAATCTTGTTGAATAGTCCCTTCACATTCGCACTCCATCGGAAGCTCCAATTCACATTTCCAATGCCTGCATTTTTGTTAAAAAATGTTAATAGATTTCTGGCCAAGCCCCATTAGGGACCAAACCTTTAAACTTGAAAACTATGCCTTTGTTCAATTATAAAAGTTGCGTTTTCCATAACACTATATTTTGAGAACGGGATCTTTGGGAGGTTTTGAATAATAATAGATTTTTTGTTCTCTTAGTTTGGTTATGACCTAGGTATATTTTAACTTTTTATTTAAGTTCGTTGTTTTGAATAATAATAGATTTTTTGTTTTTTTTTAATTCTTTGTTTTTAATAATAATGGTTTTTGTTCTCTAGTTTGGTTATGACCTAGGTATATTTTAAGTTCTATTTAATTTCTTTGTTTTGAATAATACAAATGAAGTTCAGAAAATTTTAAAAGTTAGGCATAGCTCATTTTTATTTTATTTTTTCATATATTCAAAAGTTTTATCGAAGTTACTTATAAAATAGATTTTCGATTTTAATCTTTATCAGGAGGAAATGGATATATTCCCTTAAGACGAATAAATAAAAATGAAATTATTAAAGCAAATTTAGATGGAGAAAAAAGAGAATCCTGAGGATTGTTTTTCTCGAATTTAAATAGACTTCCGATATAACTCTTTTGGGGGCCTTTAGGCCTAGAAGCTAATCATCCATTTTAAATAGACTAAAAGTAAATTATTAAGAGACCAGGCAATGGCTTCACTGCTAAGATTACAATCTAAAATCTAAAAAAAAGCAGCCTTGGTTAAATTTTTATAAATTTTCTGAACTTCGCCAATTATAATAATTTTAAAAAAGAACTCTAAGCTAAATTTTTCCCCTTTTAAAATATCACGTTGCTAAAATATAGAACTATAGAAGAAGAAATACAAAAATAAATTTTCTGAACTTTACCATTTGTAAACTTTGAGTTTAAAAAAATTCACAAAATTTCGATGCTTATATTATTTCTGAACTTCATCATTTTGTTTTTTTATATTATAAAAGAATTATTAGAAATAACTTTGATAAAAAAACATAAGTCATAACCAAACTAAGATAAAATTATTATTCATATACTCAAAAAAATCCCCTTCTTAAATTATAGAGTTAGTGATGATGATTATTACAATGACATACAAAGTCACACTTGAACTAAGGAAAAAAAATGATCAAACTGTTAAAAAAATTGACTTCCTAAAATATAGTGTTGGGGATAATAAGAATTAACATAAATGTGAATTTTGTCTCAGCTGGTGGAAATTAATTGATTGCATTCCGTGTTTATGAAATTTAGGCTTTACATATGGCTTTATGGTTTAATCTAGAGTCCTTCCACTCATATAGGAGTACCATCTATGAATAAACGACCCAATCCATTTACAACGGCTGAGATAGGCCATAATTTTTTGTTAAGATCCGCCCCAAACAGGACGCAAATAATTTGGGGGTGAGGCCGCGCGTGTCCTTATTCTTACTTTCTTTCAACCATTTCGATCCATCATTTTTGTTTACAATACTTTTGATTATGGCACGCGGCGACGATGAGTCCAACAACCATTACGTGAATTAGGGGACCCAAAGTTGGTTCTCTGGTTGCCACCCTGCAGTGCTCGTGCTTGGCGGATCATTAGGAATGCCTCGTTTCACGAGAGAATCCCTCAGTCCAAACAACAGATTTGGGACTTAACGAGGCGGAAGCTGCATCCCGGCCATCACCGTTCGCCTCCCAGCGTCTCTCCTTCTGTCTTTCCTTTCCCTCTTCGAAGCCAATTGTATTCAATAAAGTTTTACAGCATCACTTTTACGAGTGAAATAAATTGCAATATCAGTTTTGGTTAGTTTTCTAAATCAGATAAGTATTAATATTATTTTTTTAATCGGGGGCTAATATTTGTTATGGTAGTTTACAAGTTTTACTATATAAAATCTATATTCTCTCTACGCTTTATTTACAGTCTTTATTTCAGCGAAATTTCCGTATCTTTGTTTATAATTGTTCATTCTTTTGAACATTTTATACCATGTTTTGTCCTTTTATTTAGGCTCTAGTTTTTAAGCAAGGAGGGCTGTTCTACCTAATTCGTCCTTTTGGCCGCATGTCTGATTTGGGGAGATTTGTTCTTAGAGGCTTTTATTACACCTCTCGATATGAAGATTTTTAAATTCGTACTTGTATTCTCTAAACGATTTCTTTCCTGGAGGGTTTCAATGCATCCTCCCTACTCAGGCGTTTTGGAAGTGATGAACTTAGTTGTATCACTTTATTTCTTTACGTTGTCCAGGCTAAGGGACATCCTCGACAAACTTCGCCGACTGTCCTTTGTCTGTTAGTTTTGTCTCGCTTGTGTTGGTATGTTGTGAATATATGTCGAACTGTCTGGTTCCTCGTGGCAACGGTAACACATGTATGTATCATTATGCGGTTGCGTTGTTTGCATGTTCAGTTTTGGGCTACGGGGCCATCGGAGCATCACCAACGCTAGTCTCCTCCATTGCATTTGATTCTTTTGGTGATGGGGGAGTGCTCCGGCCCTGGCCCCGGTTACGAAGTGGGCATCTCTCTGACTCCAGGGCCTGCTTCTTTTTTTGGTTTGCTCCTTGTTGTTTTGAACGTAGCCTATTAGTAGGCTAAAATGGATGCGAGGACTTGTTACATGTAAGCAGTCGCTAGATAGACCAATAAATTGAAATATTTCCTTAGAAAAGGCCAAGGCAATCCACTCGTTTTGATGTGGGAAGGATGTTCCCTAATCAGTCATTTTCATCATTCTTCTTGTTCATTTTTTCCTATTTATTCTATTTTCTTTCTTGCTTGGTCTGTTCTTCATAACGCTTTAAATAGACACGACTATACGTGAACGCGGGCGCTAAACCGGCTTAAAAATCTCATTCCCAGCATGTAAAACTAACGATGTTTTCTGTTAAGTTCAATATTTATTCATGTGATTTGTTTCTTTCTTTTCTTCTTGGCATTTAGTTTAATGCAAATGAAACTTTTTTTTCAAGAGAACTGCTTTTTTTTATTTTTGACCACAAGTACACGAGTAGTTTTGGAGCATCACACCCCATCCTTCAGCTGTGCATGCACTAACAAAGTTTACCGAAGACTTTTTTTATCTGCAAAATGAAAGATAACATTAACAACAAAAAGACCTTAAAATAATAACAACGGCCACGAGAGATTGAGAGATACAAAAAAACAAATGAAGAAAATATTTACAAAGGGGGACTGGCTTTATAATGGTCAGACGATTCCTATCTGGGAGGTGATAATCGATCTAATGGCTTGGTTGAAATCTGAGAAAGAATCATTTAAAGCTCAGTCAATTATCTATCGCTTCACGATTATATTTGTACAGTCAAGGCCCAAAGTTTTGAGACTAATATATATTTTTTATTTTTTCATTTGTTTTAAAGTTATTACAGGTTTATTAAAAAGTCAGGATTTAAAAAAATAATAAGAAAAACATCGCATTCATTTGCTGTATCAAAAATCCGCTCTCGTCCTGTTCCTGTAGGAGTTTCAGTTCCTGGAGCTTTGTTATTAGTTCAAAAGGGTAAATGATGACAACTATGAATTAAATGAATGAAGTTGTACCATCATAATCTGTTTCGTAATATTTCTTTGCAAAAATAAATGTGTTAATCTTTTTCAATTCCAGAAACGGTTCATTCAAAAGAAAAGCGTGCAACCATTGTTGCTCTGCACCCAAGTAGTCTGAAAGGAAGGGAGATAGTTGCTAAAAGGATAACATCAAAGAGCACAAACTTTAGGATCATTATTGACTTTAAAAAGACTGGTTACACACCTGTGAACAAATTTTAGGGACGACTAAATACTTCAAATGAATGCCAAATTGCCTCCTGGCAATTTGGCAGGTTGCTTACAGTGTCAAGCTTGCTCACAATTGGAAAGGAGCAGGTATGAACGCTTCAACGCGCACAGGGAAACGGAAACCTTTCGAAAAAGGTCTCAAATCGAGAACAGCTGCGAAGAAGCCTCTTCTCACCAAGAAAAATCTTACTGATAGGCTCCACCTTTGCAGGACCTTATGGATAGGCTCCACCTTTGTTTAAAACATAAAGAATGGACTGTTGAAGACTATGGCAAAGTGATATTCTCTATGAAACTCTGTTCCGCTTGTTTAGAGCTTCTGGAAGATCGCCCGTTAAGAGGAGAAAAGGGGATCGCTTTCACGACACCTGTGTCGTACCCACAGTGAAATATCCGGTCACTCTCCATGTCTGGTGATGCTTCTCATCTAAACGAACTGGAACACTATAACAATTTTGCCCAGGAACACTTTCCGAACTAAAGATGGTAGCAAAATGTGCTTCATTAGCTCCTTTTCCCAACAGTTCAGGACTAATTTGGGGATCTTAACTGTATTTTTCAGCAGGATGCTGCACTTTGTCACAAATCAAAATGCAATAACAAAGTTCTTTGCTGGAGTTTCCCCAATTTGAACCGAATAGTGAATTTGTGGTCGGTAATCAAATTGGCGGTGGATCAACAGAAGCCACACAATTGTGAGAAATTGCGGCTGCTTATTAAACAAAATTGGAGCAATGTTAGTCAAAATAGTTGATCGTGAGCTGACATACATCACACGCTCATTTATTCACTGCACTGCACTACGGCTTCGCACTTTTGTGTTAGTTCCTACCCTTATACCTTTGCTTGTTCCTGCTTCTTTGTAATATCGCCGCGCCTGGTATTTAAAATTGAGAAGCTCTATTTTGGAGTATTTATTCTTGTTAACACTTTTCACTCCCCTTTTATTTTTACGTATCTACCTTTTTATTGGGGTCTTCTTTCATTTCTTTCTTTAAGTGAAAAGATTCCTTTCTCTTTTCAAATTTGAAATAAATACAAACATCTCTTCTTCATGTCCTCCCCCAGCCCCGAGTTTAAGGGTGTCTCAGGTAGGCATTTTCTCCCTTATAAAAAGAAAGGTTCCGGAATTAAGTGGAGGAAGAGGAGCTCGTGCTTGCCCAGTGGATAAGGCGTTGCACTTCTAGCGTCAAGGGACGAGGTCTACCTCAGAGAGCGACGACGCAAAGCTTTCAGCGGCATCACGAAGTTGTTGCCCATTGGCGGATACACTGATACCCGGGCGGGAGCAAGTGGCTTCACACGCATCGTCTCGCAAATAGCCAACCAAACACCGCTATCACTTCCCTTCCAGGATTTGCAGTACATCATACCAGCTCTCTCCTCTGTTGTGGAACCTTGCCGTTGTATTACTTGTATCCTATCTGGAGGACCTCATATCCACATACCATTGACGGGGAACCACATATGGTTGGTTCTATTATGTTCGCTGGCTAGTGTCAAAACACAGCTCTATTAGCTTCACCCGCACTTCCACCCCCAGCCCCAGCCCCAATAAAGCCCTTCCCCTGGTACTTTCGGTCGTGCCAGCGAGTATCATTCAGATCTTTATGTACATTTCATTATCCGGTGGTCGGGGTTCTCGTTCACGGGGCGAGAGACAGATGCCACAACTTACTACTTAGTAGTGGGGGAAATTCAGTTGTGTGAAAGATACAGGGGGCGAGTAAGCCCAAATAGTAGACTCCTGAGAATGTTGAGGAGCTTGAAATTTTTGTTTATTCGAAAGGTGGTTAGTTAAGAAAATGGTAAAGTTAGGGGAAGGGATATGTAGGGTAGAGGCAAAGCCCAGGTAGACTTTTTAGACTTTAGTGAGCAAAAGGTGCGCAATTGTGAGGAAGAGGTACTTCCGACCGAACATACTCAGAGTGTCTCGCGCCTCATCGGGGTGGGGGACCGAGGCAGAGGCTTCCTGCTCTTGGTAAAGCCGCCAAAACTTTCAAGGGCAATCAAGCTTTATGAAAGAACAACACCTATTTCACTCAAAGCTCTCTTCAGTCACATGCAACACCCTGTTGCATGCTGAGTCCCTGACCTCCACCATACTTAATTCTCCCTCCCTCGTAAATACAGGGACCGTCTGACAAGGCTCAGGGGTGCCAATCACCCTCACCCTTGAGCTACAAGAAAAGACAGCGTGTGATCATCGCCGGTACCTATACAGAACACAACAACGCACCCACATACAATCAAACACATGATGGAATACTGCACTGCGGAAAATCACACACACAAACAACCCACTATACACCCCTTGAGAGCTCTATTGCAAAATCTGGTACACACCATATCCTTCCTCATGGTATCAAGGTTGCTCAGCCAGACAGCCTGAGTAACATCAACACCAACACCAACACCAAATTACTTCTCTAGGAATTATTTGTAGCCATTTTTAATAGCGTAAGATTTGCCAGAAACTCAAGCCAGAAACATCAATAAAGTATTCAAAAAATTTCGTCTCGAGTTAATAACTAAACTTAAAATAACTTTTAGGACTTCAGCTCGAACCGTTGGGTTTCTTTGTCACATTGGTAGAGAGCGTGTTCGAAAATATGTTTAGATCATATCGTTCAGTTCAATTTTCAGGGGAGATAAATGAAAATGGTAAGAAGTGGAATAAAAGAATCACAGGGACAGATTGAATAATCTCAAGTATTTGCCTCCGCGGGGTTTCTTGGGTGTTGACCTTCTCAGTTGACTTTCCTTTGTGCCCTAGTCTATTGAGGTTTTAATTTGGGGGGTTATTTTATGTGTTAATTAGTTCAGGATAGGTTAATCGTCTTATGGTTCATTACTTAAATAAACCCAACCTATGGTAACTTTACATTATCCTAATCTAATTAACTTATAAAATACAAACACCTAATCACAATAGGCAGGAGACTCATAAAAGTCAACAGATCCGGTTTTTCCATAAAACCAAGGAAACCTCACGTTGAGATAATGATGGTCCTATTTCTTTTAATTCACTACTTAATAATAGAGCAAAAACAACAACGAGTATCATAATTTAAATACAAACATTCGTGTCCCACTGGGACAACGTACATATACACAACATATCTAAACTACACACAGAAATAACTTCCAGGTACGTATGTAGGTGCTCGAAAAGCAACCCTAAAACCCGCCCCAATCCTTCCGGCCTCCCAGGCACAATAATTCATCATCTACCCGAAGACAGTTTTCCTACACCAACACACCTATTCAACGCCTCATACGCCTGTTGGTATTTTCCACAGATATTCAAAACATAATATTCTATTTTGCAAGCAAAACAAACCCTTAAAACACGCGGACAACTACAGGCCTATTGCCGTCTTAGAGCACCTAGGCAAATTACTCGAACGTATGGTTAACATCCGTCTCCGGAATTTTCTGGAGGAGAGTAACTGGTTCTCTCACTGCCAATATAGCTTTAGGAGAGGCTGGTCCACTCAAGCGGTTGTGAACATCACTCATGACATCATACAAAAAGCACGACAAGCACGATAAAAGGCACTCTCCTTTAACAAGGATATGGAGAAGACATTCGATAAGATGTGACACGAGGGACTTCCTTGTAAAACTAGCCAACAACACGGAGCTCCCTTTCTGCCCCAGAAGGCTTCTCACACACTACCTTACCGACAGGAGGCGTCAGATAAAAATACAACAACACAACATCACATCCATTTATACCACGGGCAGGCATACCCCAGGGTAGCGTCCTGGCCCCTACAGTATACATAATATACACTACCGACACTACATGGCCACCAGAAAACTGCACACACTCAGATTGTGCTACGCTGACGACGAGACCATTCTCATCTCCGGGCAGGGCCCAGACAGAATCGCGCACCGTCCACAAATGATACTTAACGATAAGACAGAATATGAGGAGAAGTGGCTAATAGCCAAGAAATCTCTGAAGACACAAATGACTTTTTACAGTGCGCGGGATCACTACATGCACAACATAAAAATATACACCTATGCACCAGACTTAAACTACCCATGACTCACAAGAACTACATACAAACCTCCCACGAAGATACCAGGGGTCACATTCGATAAATACATTTCCACCTAAACCAAAAGCATCACACAAACAAGAGCAAAGCGCATACAGAAAATGCTGCGACTCGCAAACTACCAACTCACCTATGCAAAACACTAGTCGACCACTCTTAACATACGCACCAATTACGCTCATAGCCGCGAGTCACATGTGGAAGAGGAGAGCTCAGCGTATTCACAACTCTGCGCTGAAACTCGCATATCACTCTCCTCGATACACATTCCTGTCCACATTACAGGAAAATAATAAACTCACGCCACTCAATACACATACTCACACCCACTTAATACGACAGTTGGGGAAAGTCGCAAGAGACCCCGCATACACCTAAATACACGGCAAACAATACACACTGCGTTGAGATACCAAGCAGTTCTCGATTACCCACAACCAGCACCTATTTATTTATAGGTTAACAGAACCATGAGTATCGTAGTTCCCTAATTCGCGCCTCTCCTGCCCCCCCCCCTTCCCGGTCTAGTAAAATACCATTACCTAAAAAAATAACAAACACGACGCATCGGTGTCTAGCCACCGACCCTAACTCTTTCTATCTCTTATTAAATTTTTTTCTCGCCCCATTTTCCTCTCACAGTCAACCTCTGCTTTTCAGGACATTTTAAAAGTTTTTTAGGAAAGTTCATAAACAAGTGGTGGGTAGGGGGGGGGGCGATGTATGAGAAGTACATACAAAATCGCTTCGTGTCAGGAATACCGAAACCAAAATATAGTGGGTTTGCTATTCTTTATATGATCAATTAGTAGACGCGATGGGTACCGAAGGGCGCGAAACTCACATAGGCGAATCCCAATTCAACATGTGAGAAATGTCCCATGAGGAAAATGAGGCGAGGAGGATTTTCTCCCTTAAATTTCAATTAAAATACGATATATACAGTAGGGGCCATAATATAAGAGTCAGTAAGAACAAGTGAATTTAAATATTTATTATAAAAGTTTAACAAACCGTTGAGACTATAATATATTATACAAATATTTAGATATATTTAATATCTATCTTTTGTGAAAATTTCAAGTGAATGGAATAAATATTGCGTAAGTGAGGCGGAGACATTTCGACAAAGGTCTCAAGTCGAGTCGGGCTGCGAAGAAGCTTCATCTCACGAAGAAGAATTTTACGAAAAGGCTCCGCTTTGGTATAAAATATAAAGAATGGACCTTTGAAGACTGGGTCAAAGTGATAACTATTCTCTAATGAAGCTCCATTCAGCTTGTTTGGAGCTTCCCTAAGATCCCTCATTGTGAGGAGAAAAGGAGAGCGCTTTCACGAGTCCTGTGTCGTGCCTATGGTGGAGCAACTGATCACTCTCCATGTGTGTGACTGCTTCTCATCTAAGGGAACTGGAGCATTAACAATTTTGCCCAAGAACACGCCCATGAACTCAAAATGGTACCAAAATGTGCCGCATCAGAACTTTCTTACAACAGTTCAGAATCAATTTAGGGATGATAAATATATTTTCTAGCATGATTGCTCAGCTTGTCACAAAGCAAAAGCAATAACAAAGTTCTTTTTTTTTCAAATAACATCGAACTTTTATGACCTTGGGCCGGGAATTCGCCAGATTTGAACTCAATGGAGAATTTGTGGGCGATAAACAAACTGGCCGCGGATAAACAGAAGCCTGCCCACGCAGTTGCGTGTCATTAATGAACAAAACTGTAGTAATATCAGTCAAAGTATTATCACAAATCTGGTCTCCAGCCTTCCAAAACAAATTGAAGCAGTCTTGAAAACAAAGAACCTCATTGTATATATTCACTGCGTGCATCAATTGACTGTATTTATTAAATAAAATGAGTTTGGGCTCGGAATTTTGGTATATTTCACCTTCAAAGATACTAAAACAAAATGCGTTGGATTTAGTTCTATTAATTTTCCTATATGAAAAAAATAGTAGTTTCAAAACATTTGCTCATGACTATATATATATATATATATATATATATATATATATATATATATATATATATATATATATATATATATATATATCATCACCACTAACTCTATAATTTAAGAAGGGGATATTTTTGAGTATTTGAATAATAAGTTCATCTTAGTTTGGTTATGACTTATGTTTATTTTTTTTATTATTTCTATAATTCTTTTATAATATAAAAAAAAAATGATGAAGTTCAGAAATAAATAAATTTTGTGAATTTAAAAAAAAAAAGAATTACAAATGGTGAAGTTCAGAAAATTTATTTTTATATATCTTCTTCTATAACTATATTTTAGCAACGTGATATTTTGAAAGGGGAAAAATTTAGCTTAGAGTTCTTTTTTTAAATTATTATAATTGGGGAAGTTCAGAAAATGTATAAAAATTTATCCATGGCTGCTTCTTTTAGATTTTAAATTTTAATCTTAGTATATATATATATATATATATATATATATATATATATATATATATATATATATATATAATGAAAAACTCACAAAGTATCACGTGAGGGTAGCAAATGAATGCAATGTCCCGCAAGAAAAAATGAAAAGGTGTTTCCAAGTACTTTCGAACTTTATTAAGTTCCTTATCAAGGACAACTACAAGAAATAATATTATATTAGAGGTATATATACGAAAGAAAAGTATGAAAGACCGCCTCAAAAACAAGAAATCACCAATGAGGAAGACAGAAGGGGGAAGGTAAAGAAACACATTAAGAATTACAAGAAGCAGGTAGTAAGGTCAAACCAAGTCGAAGGAAAGGATGACAGATTCAAAGAAATGGAGATAGCCTAACGAGGGAAATTATAAGACACGATGAGCAAAAGGGGGGAAAAATACAATGTACAAAACAGAGCAGTGACAGTTAAAAAATAAAAAAATAATAATAAAAAATCAAAATAAAATAGGGGCCACATAACTAAAGAATGTATATAAAAAAACTAGGAACGAAAGACAAAACTAATTTCTTTGAGTATTAATCTTTTAATTATAGCATCTATTTTATATAAACCAGGAAAAAGGTTAAAATTATTACATTGGCTTATAAAAGCACATTCAATGATATTCCTTTTAATAGGGTCATTGGAACGATAAATAAATTTGGCCGAGTTCCAGTTAATTAGATGGTCCTTATCTGACATATGGACAAAGAAAGCACTGCTATCTTCCCCTCTTCGGACATTATATTTATGTTGATTTATGCGAACAGAAAGTTGTTTACCTGTTTCTGTTCGCATAAATCCTTCGACTTAGTTTGACCTTACTACCTACTTCTTGTAATTCTTAATGCGTTTCTTTACCTTCCCCCTTCCGTCTTCCTCATTGGTGATTTCTTGTTTTTGAGGCGGTCTTTCATACTTTTCTTTTGTATATATACCTCTAATATAATATTATTTCTTGTAGTTGTCCTTGATAAGGAACTTAATAAAGTTCGAAAGTACTTGGAAACACCTTTTCATTTTTTCCTGCGCGACATTGCATTCATATATATATATATATATTAAATTTTATAGCAAAGTAGTGATAGGAACACACATGAAGTACCGTTATTCATATCCACTTTATTCGCAATCACTTTACATCTTCAAAAGAAACCCTTGAACATGTTTTCTAATGACTCATCGAGCTTAATTGCAGGAGGCTCATTCCAAGCTCGTCTGCAGTAAAGGAATGACTAATTTACTGAAATTAATACCAAAGCGCCCATTCGTCATCAGTCACGAAATTTTAAAGTCCGACAGCAACTGCAATTATTTGCCGAACGAAACAAAATACGCCCAACTCAAGACCTGTGTGTAGACTGTGGTGTATTTGTATTGTTTGACAAAATCGAGCAAAATCAATGGATTTCTAGGAAGTTGCAGTCTTTTCGAGGGGTTAGGGGGGAGGGCGATGATAATAATTTGGCCACAAGTCATGACTCGTGGAAAGCGAATTAATTAAATTATTCCCTTCGAAAACGTAAATTTCTGGCCTTTCTTTAGACATTTAGCGATCGAAAGCATGACTTTGATGTTGATTTCTTTGGATGGAATGTAAAATGGAGGAGACTTGCATTTGTACTTATTTATAAAGAGAATTAAAGGACTTAACTGTAAAGAAAAGAAAATCTAGACGATGATGAAAAATGAAAGTAATGGTCGCATGCTTGGGGCATGAATCAGTGAAAGTATCTCCTTCCAAAAGGTCCTGAAAAGAAGTTCGTAACAAAGGTAGTGAGGTTATGAGAAGTGGAAATGTATGGGTGTCACATAACGCGAATAGAATCATCCTCTGAGTGTTGTGCAGTAGGATGCCGTGCAACTCTCCTGATTTTACACCTATTCAGGGACGTAGATAGGTTCATGGAGAGGTGAGGGGGGGATGTATTTGCAGGAGTCTCTCCCATTCCAATCTCGAAGTCAAGTTGGAAAAAAGAATGTAAAGATAATTCAAGAACACAAATTTATTCTCTTGAAGTTAAGTAAACTTCCCAAAATGATTCCTATTTCTTTATCTTTGAGTCTTTATTTTTTCTACCCAGTTTTCCAAACACAAAATGAAAAAAATAACTTTCTCCTCCTCTATCCGCTCAGGATCCCCGAGAGACGTTAATTTAAACCATTTAACGTATTTTGACCTACCTATACCTAAATAACTTTTGTAAAGGGCTAGAGATTTATACAATTTAGTGATAGGTTGCCTTTCATGAACTCTCCTAACAGCAGCATTTGTATAATTATGTAGTGGTTGTCTCTCCAAAGCCACAACACTTAAGATTAATGCATAATCGCCATGGCGATTATTTTTGCTCTTGATCTTCTCCCTTATTTTTGTGCACTATTCACTCGCTTTTTTTCTGTCGGTTCTCTCTATTCGAAGAATAAACATGCCTCCGTTGGATTATCTTAAATTTTACTATCCATCTCAAATAGTCAAAGGAAGTTACTATTCTGTCTTACTCTTTTCGCTTCATTGATTTTATGAATAAATAGCACTAAAACCAACAAGAGTATTTAGTCGTGGTTTTTTTTTTAAATGTAATTTCGTCAAGAAAGTAGGAAAGTTGTAAGAAGTAAGAATGTAGAGTAGGTAGATAGAGAAGTTTTCAGTAGAGAAAAGTGGATAAATCCGATGATGGTAAAGAGTTTGGTTGACTCATTCGAAAGGATTTTGCCCGGGTAATTGGTCAATGCAGAGAGAAGGGCGGCGAGGGATAAACACAGATTTATTGGTATTGAAAACTAAAAGAATTTTATCACAATGGTTTTATTCACGTTGTAAATTGATTTCGTCTTCTTTTTATTTTACATTTGTTCGTATTGTCTAAAGTTTTATATTTCAGATTTCATGGCGATGCCAAAATCGTGCCCTTTTGGCACGCTTCCCTTGAAGAGAACTGACCCCAATTGATCTCTACCCTTCATCTTTATTTTATCTTTATCATTCCACTCCTGATTCTATGTTTGTACCATTCTGATCTAAAATACCGATCACGTTCCTCTGAGTCCTTGTTTTTTTTTTATATCCAAGTCGGTTTAGGGTTGACGAGATAGGATATTTTCATATTTTGTCACTATTAATCTTTTTTCACGCTTCATTTTCGTTTTATCCATTCATCTTCCTTAATCTACTTTAATCTTCCCCATTCTTTCTTAACTAACCATCGTTAGTTACATCGCTTCCTTATAGCTCCCCTAGTTTAGTTGATAGTTCGCATTATGTGCAGTAACTCGACACCAGGATATTTTGAGGACAAGACACAGGGATGCTCTGGTGGCCCTGGAGTTCGGCAGAGCCAAGGCGTACATAAATGTTTTTTGCATCAAAGGTCCACCTTGGACTGGAGCGAAGGAGAGATCTTTAATCCCTCAACCTTATCCCATAAGGAAGGACCCTATTCCCTTGATCACGGGGTTTTCTTAATAATTAAGTAAAGAAATGGCATCTTTATATAAAAAAGGTAATGAAGAGGGTTGTATTGGGGGAAATAGGGAAAATAAAATGTGTGGTGAGTATGTCACGTAAGATAGTTGTGAAAAGGCGAGAATTTGGTGGGAATTTAGAGAGAACGCACAATGCCAGAACTTGCCTCTCCCCGCTCTGGTTAAACAACATGGAGTGACCAACTAGTTGTGAGATCCTAAAAAAGGAGAATCAAATGGCAAAGAGACGGGCGATACGGAAGACAGTAAAGGAATGATAGCGGCAAGCACCCCAACCCTTATTTACAAGACGGGTAAGGTCATTTCCATTCATTTAAAACTTCGTTTAAATATAGAAAACAGGTAAAACTTATAACTAGACTGCAATCCACAATTATATGTAAAATTATATTTTAAGTCTATTTCTAAAACCACTTAAAATCTTGCCGGTTATTTTGCAACACGGTTCTGTGGATGATGTGTACTTTGAAGCCGGTTGGGCCCAGTAGTAAACAAACAACAGCCATCTTTGTCATTTACCGTGAATTTTGGGTCGCACAGTATACACAACATGGGTCGTAGTCGGCCACTGGCTAAATCTTAAAAATGGGAAAATAACTTTAGAAATTGACAAAATTCTCCATCGATACTATCATACGATCAAAGGGACGATCACACAATTGGAAATTGAGAAAAGACTGGCCGGCATTTAAGCAGTCGTACTGTGAACCTTATCATACGAGAACTCTTAAATTCCCTACTGGTGCCGGTAATATGCCCCATACTATTACCTGCTGAGTATTGAAGCACCAAGGAAAATATACTGAGCCAGTGGGTTGCGCTTATTTGAAGAATATTTTTCAATCCAAACGAGTTGAATGGAAAGATAAAGATACAAGGGGCGGTCAATAAGTTTTGCGAATCGGTAGGACAAAACAGAGGAAGGGGTATGGCTGTTTGTGAGGGTGTTAGGACAAGTTATGACAAGTCAGGACCAGCAGCCGCACGCTCCTGCCTCGTCTATTTAAGAAGCAGCAGCTGGTCGCAGATCGTCAGTCACAAATTTTTCAACAATGGACAAGGTTGAGCACCGCGAAGTGATCAATTTTTTGACCAAGGAAGGCAAGAATGCAAAAGAGATCCATGAACACATGGTTTCAGTCTACATCGACACCACCCCTTCCTATGGAATAGGGAGTTCCGCCATGGTCGTGAGTCCCTTGTATATGACCCCCGTCCAGGACGCCCGTCAGGGCTGACCAACGAGGATAATGTGGCCCGTGTGGAAAGGATGATCCTCGAAAATCGACGGGTAAAGGTCGTAGAAATCGAGCGAGAACTTGGAATATCACATGGAAGTGTTATGAACATCATCCACGACAATTTGGCCATGACTAAGGTCTCTGCCCGTTGGGTCCCACGATCGACTTCAACGTTGTCAAAGTTCGGAGGAGTTGCTGCTCCTGTACAACCAAGACTCGGCGGGATTCGAGTCACGCATAGTGACATGTGATGAAACGTGGGTCCATCATTGGGATCCCGAGATCAAGCTCAAAAGCATATCCTGGAAGCACAGGGGCTCTCCGACCCCCATCAAGTTTCGGACCCAACCCTCAGCCGGGAAGATCATGGCCAACATCTTCTGGGATTCTGAGGGAGTGTTGATGGTAGACTATGCGCCTCATGGAAGGACCATCACAGGCCAATATTACGACGAAGAACTGGTTGGGTTGAAGAAATGCATCCGTCAGAAGCGGCGCGGAAAGTTGACACGCGGTGTCCTGCTCCTCAACGACAATGCCTTTGTCCACAAGGCCAGAGTTTCACAAGCGGTCCTGCTCGAGTGCGGATTCGAGGAGCTCAACCATCCTTCCTACAGTCCAGATGTGGCTCCTAGCGACTACTTTTTTATTCCGCCAGCTCAAGGCTGCACTGCGTAGACGCCGGTTTGGGGACGATGAACATGTCCAGCTCGCCGTCCAGGAGTGGATTGAATAGCAGTCGGGAGATTTCTGGTTGTCAGGAATTCGAAGCCTCAGGGACAAGTGGCGTAAGTGCATTGAAGTCGAGGATAGTTATATTGAAAAATAATAAAACACTTTTCCTCATATCTCGTTTCCTTATATCCAAATTGCAAAACTTATTGACCGCTCCTCGTATGAAACTGGATTTTCAATGTGTTATTTTCTCCGACGAATGTAGAGTGAATCTTGATGGGCCTTATAGGTGGAGGAGTGGACGATGTGACAGCGGCTCATCATCCTCAACATGTTTAGCGGCAGCAAGGAAGCGTCAAAATGACAGCAAGCAGCTTATATTGACTACTTAAGGGCTAATTTCCTTCACTACAGTGGTATAAAAAGAAAATTATAATCATACGATTAAAGTTAATTTTTATGCATGACAATTTTCTACTCCATTCGGAAATATCTGTCCAAAATAGGGTTAAATTTGTTAAA
The DNA here is from genome assembly GCA_963969495.1 of Ceratothoa steindachneri. NCBI lineage: Eukaryota > Metazoa > Arthropoda > Malacostraca > Isopoda > Cymothoidae > Ceratothoa > Ceratothoa steindachneri. The sequence goes on from OZ018329.1 coordinate 2,006,441, forward strand.
ATAATGGACTGGCCTGCCTACTGCCTAATTTGAACCCCATCGATAACCTCTGGAGTATCCTTAAAGGGCGCCAAATTCGAATTGAGCGACACTTTTGTGTTTTGAAGTATGAAGGCATGCTTTAATCATGTTTGCTATGACTCTTCACTTCGATTAATAGCATTTTTGTTTGTTTTTCAGAATACTTTTGTGCGGTGAGTCATGAAGATATTTTACCAAAACGGAGCTACTGCGACGCAAACAGTTCGAACACTTCGTACTATTTTGGGGAGAAATGAAACACACAAATAGTCTACTGTTGGGAGACTAATGACGAAGTTTAAAACAACTGTTTCAGTTGCAACAGCTAAATCGCCTAAGCGGAATCGTTCTTGTCGGATAGAACAACAAATTGCTATTGTGCTAGACAGTGTCACTATGAGTCCGGGAAAATCGATTCGACGACGTTCGCTGCAGTTGGACATCCCCACCACTTCATTACATTGAATTCTGCATAAATATCTCCATATGCATGCGTACAAAAATCAACTTACTCAGCATCTTCAGCCACCTGACCACGGGAGGCGGAAGCAATTTGCTGACTGGGTTGTGGAGAGACTTGCAGCAGACGAAAACTTTGCAAAGAAAATCATCTTCCGTGACGAGGTTCACTTCCATTTGTGTGGATTTGTCAATAAACAGAACTGCCGGATTTGGGGAAATGAAAATCCTCGAATAATGAAAGAGCGTGAAATACATCTACTGAAAGCGACTGTGTGGTGTGGTTTGCGGCAGGTGGAGTGCTTGGACCGTTCTTCTTTGAAGATGATGAGGGGAATACAGATACCATTAATGGAGAACGTTACCGAGGCACGATATCCACTCAGTTATGGCCGAACTCGGAAGATACGGAGATTGACAACCTCTTGTTTCAGCAGAATGGAGCGACCTGCCACACTTCGAGCCAAACGCTTGCATTACTACACGAAAAATTTCTGCAACGAGTGATATCCTTAAATGGGGACCACGAATGGCCACCAAGGTCCTGAGATCTTATCCCTTGCTTGTGATTTCTTCTCATGGAGGTATGTGAAATCACAGGTAAAAACCAAGCCACACCCAATTCTTGAACTCAAGGCTGAAATTAGGCCTGTGATTGGAGGCATCGAGCTACACACCTGTGAGAGAGTTATCCGAAATTTCGGGGAGCGCACAAATGTATGCAGACTCAGTGTAGGGGCCCATAAGGCCGACTTTGTGTTCCATAACTAAACGGGAGACACAACTCATTAGAAATATGCAGAATATAACCAGTTTATAAAAATTCGTTTTAATTATTCGCTTTTCAAATTCGGCACCCTTTATGGAACACCTTTTACATGTATGGACGGCAATTTTATTATACTGAAGAGTTGTGGGCTTCTATTCCTATTCCTGCTTAGGATATATCATCTTCAGTGATCCAAAATCTCACCTCATCGCTGGATCGTCGGCTGATTTCGATCGTTGCCAATCATGGTTGATATATTCACTATTGAGGTCATCACATGCATGTTAATGATAATTTCCTACGTTAATTGTTCTAATAAACGTTCTTCATCTAGTTGCCTTTAATTTTGCATAGCATATGCGTTTCATGGCTGACGTATGATATGCATATAAAATTGGTACAGCGAATAATTCTATAAATCTTTTATGGTCATAACTCTCCAAGTAATGAATGAATTGCGGGATTTATTTTCTGATATCCTTAATATACTATGAACTATTACTATGTTAATTAGTAAGGATATTTTTAATGAGTTCTAATAAATACCCAGAAACGTGATTTGAATACAATTTTGGAACGCAGTTTATAATGGGTTAAAGTAGAATTTGTGATAGGACGGGGTTCTCATTTTTTATCACTGGCATTGTTAGTCAAGAAAACACGCCCTCATGAATATATTGTTTATACTGGTACACAAACAGTAAATATAAGCAAATAAGAACTATTGTTGTGCCATGAAAAGGAAACGAGGCTTTGGGGACAAAATTGAATAATAACAACTGATCCAAATACTTTTCCAACTATTTGCTAATCGAATGGCTTTTCTTTCCAGTACAAAACTGCCCCATCGATCTTGAATGTTCCAAAAATTGTTTGCAAATGTTCTGAGGATCTCGGATCAAGGTTGCAGGGATATACGTGAACGTCACAAAATTGATTCGTTATGGAAATGATCTGCCCTATTGGAGATTTCCTTGACATTTTAGGAGAATCCTTTTTCTTACGTAACATGGCAGAATGAGACCTTTTGACGAATCTTAATCAATTGTTTGCTGTTCGCCGAAAGGTAGCGTTATCACCAGTATGCACAGAAAAGAAATCTTCAATTGTTTCCCTGTTCATGTAATTACCTATTTTCCCAACAAGCTTTTGTTAAAAGAAGATAGAACTTATGTTTTGTCTTACAAGGAAAAGGTTTGTTCAAATTCAATACACACTAGAACTGAGAGAGTGAGGGGGTTTGGTGGTTTCTCTCTCCTCTCGAAATCGCAAAACTTTCTTCCCTTTTTATTTTAATAAGTGAGAATAAACCCTGACAAGAGAGTTCTGATTAAGGACTCGATTCCTGAGTTCGTTAGATTTACTTGTTCCTAGTAAATTTGATTTGACTCATCGCGGGTTCACCGGATTTCTTCTAGAACTACACATGACCATTATATAGGTTGTCTTAAAAGTCGCCATACATAGGAAAAATAAACAGTTTGAACAAAATGTACTTTTATTTACAAACTATTTACTACATGTTTGCCCTTTCTTTGCAAACACACACGGAGTCGTCTCTTCCACTCATGGCGAACATGTTTCAACATATCTGGTGTTATGAGAGTGATTGTATCTCGAATTGGGTTCCTTTCAATGATCTATGTAATTAATCTTTTCCTTGTAACACAATTGTATATAGGTGCCTCCCCTCCCTCCTCCCTTTAAGTCGGGGGCCACGAACCAGCCATGAGAATCATTTTTATACGTTTTTCTCTTGACCCCTGCATTCTTGAAGGATATCTGGAAAACAAAATATTATCCCATGCATGGTCACTTTTGGGACATCTTGTAGAGACACTCACGCGAACTCACTCATGTACTTAGTTCCTTTATAACGAGAATGCTTTTAGTTCTTTGGTTTATTTTAGGGTGATTGGTTAATAAATAAGGATACAAAATATTAGCAACGATTGATTACGAAACTTAAAGGGAAGGGCAAAAAAGTGATGAAAGACCATTCAATAGATCTGAATATTTTAGGAAGCCATTTTACTCCTCTCAAAGGCACCATTTTCAATTGGCAATCAATATAAACCATAAGTTTTTTTCTAAATTTATCTCATGATACAATGAACCAGTCAGTGCATTGTTCATTGTTTTGTGATTTTGCAATGTTCATAGAGGGTTATGTTTGTTTTCACCCTAGTAGGGCTCTTTTGTATTCTATATTTTTCTTGGGTTTCTCTTCTTTTGCAGTCAATTGTAAACTATTAATTATAAATTTATATTTTAAATCTTCTTTTAGGTTAATTTCACTCCGTGTTTTCGTGTAGTAATCTTCTTTTTAATAGGGTTTCTGTCACGGGTTCTGGGGCAATTTATAAGATTATTCAATCCAGGGATCTCGGATGCATTTTCTGGAAAATGCATTTTTCGGAAAATACAATTTACGAAAAATTCACTTTGCGTAAACGCAAACAATTTTTTAATATAAGCTTACATGCAAATACTATATAATTCAGTCAATTTTCTAAAAAAAAAGTAATATATTTGTTATTGTTTAGTTGGTAAACTTGGTATTTGACCAACAATTCTACAAGTTGATATTCGAAAAGTTAATAGTATGGAAACCGCTCTTCCATTTTCCCAAAATTCGGAGGTGCCTAAAATCGAGAGTAGGTAGATAAATGTTCCTCGAAAAGTGTTTGTCTAGACTCTGGTCTTTCATTAAGATTATACTGACATTTAAGACCCAAGGTTCTGGGGCTTGAGGAAAATACTTGGTTTTTCAATTTATTAAATTATTTTTCATTCAAATTGTTTAAAAAATAATTTATTCCCTCATAAAGATAACTTAAAGTTGATAACTATGAATGAAACCATCTTTTCTAAATATTTGGTAAGATAACTCAAAATGCCGCAATAAATTTTGCCAGTGACTGGGCAACCATCCATTTCTCTAAGAACAGAAATTTCAAGAAGGCATAATAGGAGTTGGCGTTTACTTTAACATAAAACAATAATTGCGAATCTGTTCGCGGATATTCGTCCCGCTAAATTTTAGACATGTGAACAATAACGTCCATGTCAAGGCGCTTTGAAGGTTCTTTCATAATAAGGATCAATGAGAGAAAAAATATATCCATAATTGGTTTAATTCAGTATTTAAGTAAAGGGGATTACTATGCAATTTAGAAATAGTAGATGGCTAACTGATACCTCAGGCATGTCACATCTATCAAACAAAATTGTCATTGACTAGACTTTGGGTTCAAGGAAAATGACCCGCTTATTATCCTAATTCTGAAGGTAAGATAGGAAAAGTAAGGGAACTAAAGACACGCTAAGACTATTGTCATTATCTGAGGAACTAGATGCTACAATTAAAGGAAAAACGAAGCATTTCCCTCCTATTTCTCTTGGGCCGTCTAAATCGAATGAATATTATGATGTTACAGGAAACATGATTCAGAAGATTGCGTTCTTGATCAATGTTTCTTAATTCCTACTTTTAATCAAAGCTGAAAGCTTTTATCAGCTGCTCATCTATTTATCACCAAACTAAGAGGGAACCTTAGTGATAGGACAGTCGATGAGTTATCCTTTTTATTTAAAGCCATACTGCTCTATCTTTTGGATTATAACTAAAAACATTGCCTATTATAAATAATCAACAAAACATTCACTAAATATCATTCTAAATGCCGAATTAATTCCCTTTTGAAAATTAAACAAAAATATAAATTTCAAGGGCTAAGAGAAAATCCTTGGAAACCAGAAACCCTAATTGTTGGCCACCTGTTTATTTCCCCAGTTTCGATGACAAATCCTCCTCTCTGTATGGCCTCTTTCCATCATATGACTAAATCATATCTCCCTTAATCACCCATATTCTTACAATTTCGCTGTCTTAAAAACTCTTCGTCTTCCAAAAAAGAATTTTTAAACAGGCTTTTCCCATTTTCACATAGCAGAATAAATTATCTCGATTTATTAACACCTTGCGTCCAGATTCATAGATGTTTCTCTCATGCCTCTTTACGAAATCTTATACGAGAGGACCCTTTCTCACCTCACCCCCTCCAAATACCCCCGTACTCCCTCTCTCATTCGACCATTTTCTCTCTCCGTGAGGTTACTAAATTCTCGCTTGAAGCCTTTAGAAGAGGCGAATTTCATTTGCGATCAAATTTGTTTGATAGGTACTGCAAATGTCATTTTTGTGGCCGCGCCCCTTTATATTTTTTTCGTTTATAGGGGTATATAGAGCTAAAAGGCACGGTGGCGGAGTTGTTTAATTGCCCTTTCCCCCATATCTACCTTTGAAACGCTACTCGCCTACTTTCTTCTGAAGCCCTCACTCCAAATCGAAATTATCTGCCACCGACCTGGACACCTTTCCAGCAGCTTTTTTAATGAATCTTGTGAATTTATAAACATGGCTGCTTCTAACCCCTCAACAACTGTCCATATTCCTGGCAATTTTAACATTTGTATCTCCGACTTCCGATATTTTTTAAACTTCATTCTCTATATTTCAATTGGTTACATTCCTCACTCACACTCATGAAAATATACTTGACCTTTTTGTATCCTCCTCCCCATATAACAGCTTCTAAATAACTAATAACCTCATAGCAATTTCTGCCCCTTTCCTCAATCAGCTCTTTTCGCTCCTCCTCTTACACCAAACACTCACATATCTCATGTTTCCAAATCTTACTACCGTCGGCTCTCGTCCATGATTGAAAACTTATGTCTGAGGATTTTATTTCAATCCTTGCCTCGCTTAAACAGCTTTTCTCCCACTTCTGACTTCAACGACTCCTTCCGTACCTTTTCTCAGACCATCTCCTCCAGCCTTGATTGCCATGCTCTCTTTCTTTCAACCTCCTGATATAAGCGCTTTGTGTCTGTCCTAGATTGGGGTATGAAGACGGAAACAGCTCGATACTTACTCCTACACCCCGTTATTGAAGTCTCACCGTGAAGCTCACGCCCGCCGTATCCATACTAACAAAAAAATACAATTTACACAATACTGCCCAAGTTCCTTGTTAATCTCTCTTTCCCTTTTTAGCCCTATCGCCCCTGACGTTTTCCTTACTTAATTATATGAGAAGAGAGTTCATCTGCGTTCAAGGCTTGCCTCTGCGTCTATCGCTCGACACCGAATGCCTCCCCCTCATCGAAATCAATTCTATCTCCTCAATGTACCTTGAAGAACTACCCTCCCTCTTTACCCTCCTCGAAAGATACCCATTCTCGTCTCGAATTTACGTTCAGTTCCTCCCTGTTCTTCTCCTATACTTGATTGATTTGTTAAACTTCTGCCTCGCATTAGGTGTGATACAATTTGATATACAAGGTGTTCCAGAAAAAAAGTTAACCAAACTTTGAATTAGTATAACTCAAAACTCATTAGAGATTTTTTAGTCCTGTAAAGCCAAACAAATTTAACAACTATTTATCTGTCGATTCTGGAAATTTCATTAAATTCCATTTTACGATATTAATACACTAATGGGTTTAGTGGAGGCTATCAAAATTATGTTTGTGCAAGGAAGTAAAATAATGAAACTTCGAAGTTTAAAATCAACAAATATATTTAAATCCATTTTTAACAAAAACACTTCTTCATATAGGTAATGAAAATTCATTTTCTAATTTTCTAAGCACCATTTGCTTCCACATGTCCTGCCTTTCTTTCCAAGCACAGTTGCGCCTTTGATCGCATTGATTGAACAACTTTTGGATTAACTTGTGATTTTCCTTAAGTCTATTGACTTCACGTGTGATACTATCTCTTAACTGGTTGATGCTTTGTGGTGGAGTAGAATACACTTTATTCTTTAGATATCCCCATAAGAAATAATCGCACGGTATTAAGTCAGGGGATCTTGGAGGCCATTCAATTGCATCATTTAGCGCGACAATGTGGTTGTCAAACGTTTCTCTTAGTTTTGTTCTTACAGCAAGCTGTCAATGAGCTGGTGCACCGTCCTGAATCTACCAAAGTCTATTGAATTGAGTGCCGTACATTTGGCGGAGTTCCGGGAAGATCCTTTCGTTGATCATGCTCAGTTAGGCAGCACCATTCGACTTATTCTCGTAAAACAATGGGCCGACAAGATAGCCATTTCCGTATATTCCAATCTACAGAGACACTTTCTGTTGACAAATACGTGTGCCAAAGTAGAATGCTGGGAAGGGGGGATGGGGGTCAGCGGCGCATATTGCCGAATGTTATGGCTATTTACCTTTCCATTCATGAAAAAGGCTGCCTCGTCACCAATCAAAATGTTTTCCAAGAAACGAGCAGGTTTATGCAGAAGACATTCGACAAATTGTCTACGACGAGGAAAATCAGTTTCAAGAAGCTGGTGTCTTGCATGCATCTTATCGGGATGCCATTTTAAGTCATGTTTAATTATGCGGTTAAATGATGACTTTGACAATTGTAACCCATTCTTTCTGACTGATACATGTGGATTTTGAAGAAGTGTCATCAGAACATTTTCGATATTTTCTGTTGTTCTTATGGTTCTCATACGACCCGAACGACCTTTATTTAGATTTAAGCCTATTCCTTCATGTTGGTATTTGCGAACATTTTTCCAAATTTTGGGCTTGCTTGGTGGGTGCCTACCTGGAAAACGTTGTTCAAATGAATCTTGTACTTGTTTAATACTGCCAGTCTTAATAAAGCTTGGGACTACAAATACGAGTTGATCTTTTGTTAACTGCATGATTAAAAAGGTTCTATGGAAGTAAACCTTTACACAGAAACGCTTTGATTTGCTTAGTAAGAATTACCACAGCATGGCTGAAAAAACACCTTAAAATCTCCTAGGCTTTGCTTGAAGAATCGCACAATGACCTAGGCTTCCTACGCTTCTCTTGAAAGTGCACGGTGGCCTAGCCTTCCTAGGGTTCGTTTCATTATTTTACTTTCTTGCGCAAACATATTTTTTATAGCCTCCACTAAACCTATTAGTGTATCAATATCATAAAAGGGAATTTAATGAAATTTACAGAATTGACGGATAAATAATTGTTAAATAAAACACTTTTTACAGCACCCCAAAATATCCAATAGGTTTTGAGTTATACTAAATCAAATTACGGTTAACTTTTTCTGACGCGTAGCCGTTGGCAGCGCCATCTATACGCAACACCATGCAAGTAGCCAATCATAACATCGTTGTGTCTTTTACACCCCCACTCTCTTGGCCAACACAGCAGATCACTCTTCTCTCTCGGTACTTGCCGACCAGGGTATCAAGTCCACCCTTACCTGACGAAGAGCCCTTAAGCCACGGACTGCACCCTGCTCGATGGTTTGTGGCAAAACACAATACTACCACTCTTCTTGCACCCCCCCTCCTTTCCAACCTAATAAAAAGGATCAACCGCATGTGGCTTTTTGACTTCGAACTTTCTAGCGATCGTCAGTCTGATCTCTATGTGAATTTCATTATCCGGTCGGAAACCTCGCCCACGATTGAACAGGGACGGGAGGCGAAATTAGTCACCGTGAGCAGTGTGTTACTGAGTAAAGACCATTTAACCGTCGTTGGGGGGTTACTCTGTAGTTATTTTTTTAATTAAACAAAACCTGATCTTACCTAACCTTACCTAACCTAATAATCCAACCCAACCTCACCGAACCTAACCTAACCTACCTTAATAATCAAAGTAAACTTCACCTCACCGAAGTTAACCTAACAACCGAACTAAACTTAACCGAGCCTAACCTAATCTAATCGAATCTAGCCTAACAACCGAACCAAATCTAAACGAACTTACCGTGTGAATTTACAGCTTTACCTAGTTAGACCTTCTTCCATTCTTTATCAGACTGTCCAATTTGTTAACTATTCTACCTTCTCCTCAACTGCTCCTTTCATTCGGTCTATCCCCCTTTCGCCATACTTGAAATGTAGATGAGATTTACGATGTCCATTTTAACAATTCCAGCTGAAACTCTCCATGTAAATATGAGCTTCGATCTATAATGCCTACCTGACCTTTTCGTTTCAGGAAGTAGATAGATAAGTACACAAACATAATCACACAACAGCATGAATAATTACTGTCTCCCTTTTCACGGTGGGGAAGGAGAAAAGGTGGGTCGAGAGAGAAGCAAGAATGTCATTTCTGAATCGTACTTTAAAACAAACTAAAACGAAATATTGACCTTTGAAAATATTTAGATGGTTCGAAGAAATGGTATTGGTTTCTGTTGACAAAATGCTATTGGGAATACAAGATGAGAGGAGGAATTACCGATACGTATTGAATTTATGGGATTTTGGTTTTAGTATGGAATTATATTTAGAGGTTAATACTAATTTTCTTTTTCTTGTATTGGTAGATCCAATTTCACATAGGGGTCTTATGTTTTTGCATTCAAGGCATGCGAATTGGAGGGTTTTACCTTGTACCGAAGAGGTTTATATCTGTACTCTGGTATGTTACTTTCAGGTTTGAAATTATGATTCAGCGATGTTTTACTCGTACACCTCGAAGCCGCTTCACTCTTTCAGCTTTCCTTCGCAAGGGGGCGCTAATGGCGTACACTAAACATGAACACTTGCAGGTCTCTGAACTGGTGGCATGGTGGAGGTAAAGCAACTGGTAGAATTTCCAGCGTGGGCATGGCTCACGATTAAGGTAGAGAGTGCTAAATCCGGGAATGGGGTGCAAGTAAATCGAGGACGGGCGACCATGATGCAGCTGACATCTAGAAGATTGCGTCTCGTCCCGGTCCCAACACCACTGTGGGTACCTGGCAGAATCAAAGAGATTGGGTCTGTTATGGAGAGTTGTACGTGTTTCCGGTCATGAACGCCCCGAGTAGTGTCCTCTCTATAATAGTCAAGACATGTATCATCCACATGTTCCCACTTCACCCTCCTTCATTTTTCACTTCTTCTCTGGCCTTCCCCGCTTCCACCTCTCATTCTTTTACCATCGCTTGTACTTAACGCTTCCGCTCTTGACACTTAGCAGCAGAGCCTACCATCCTTAGGAACGAGTCCCTCATAACAACAGCTAGCAGTAGGGCTTACCATCCTTAAGAAACGAGTCCCTTATCACAATGCCGAACATTATGTCCTACCATCCTTAAAGAACGAGTCCCTCTCGACAACACCGAACAGCAAGGCCTACTATCCTTAAAGAACGGCCCAATTTCAAAACACTTAGCAACAAAGCCTGACAGCCTTAATGAACGAGTTCTTCATAACAACAACTAGCAGCAGGGCCTACCATCCTTAAGGAAAGAGTCCCTCTTAACAACACCGAACAGTAAGACCTAACATCTATAAGGGACGAGTTCTCCTCGACAACACCTAGCAAAGGTCCTACCATCCTTAAGGAACGAGTGCCATATAAAAACAACTAGCAGCAGGACTTACTATCCTTAAGCAACGATTTTCTCTCGACAACACCTCTCTTTTGCCCTCTCGCCACGCCATGTCCCTCGGGCCCTTCGGTCATCACATGCACATCTTTTGTACGTGTTTCCGGTCATGAACGCCCCGAGTAGTGTCCTCTCTATAATAGTCAAGACATGTATCATCCACATGTTTCCACTTCACCCTCCTTCATTTTTCACTTCTTCTCTGGCCTTCCCCGCTTCCACCTCTCATTCTTTTACCATCGCTTGTACTTAACGCTTCCGCTCTTGACACTTAGCAGCAGAGCCTACCATCCTTAGGAACGAGTCCCTCATAACAACAGCTAGCAGTAGGGCTTACCATCCTTAAGAAACGAGTCCCTTATCACAATGCCGAACATTATGTCCTACCATCCTTAAAGAACGAGTCCCTCTCGACAACACCGAACAGCAAGGCCTACTATCCTTAAAGAACGGCCCAATTTCAAAACACTTAGCAACAAAGCCTGACAGCCTTAATGAACGAGTTCTTCATAACAACAACTAGCAGCAGGGCCTACCATCCTTAAGGAAAGAGTCCCTCTTAACAACACCGAACAGTAAGACCTAACATCTATAAGGGACGAGTTCTCCTCGACAACACCTAGCAAAGGTCCTACCATCCTTAAGGAACGAGTGCCATATAAAAACAACTAGCAGCAGGACTTACTATCCTTAAGCAACGATTTTCTCTCGACAACACCTCTCTTTTGCCCTCTCGCCACGCCATGTCCCTCGGGCCCTTCGGTCATCACATGCACATCTTTTGTACGTGTTTCCGGTCATGAACGCCCCGAGTAGTGTCCTCTCTATAATAGTCAAGACATGTATCATCCACATGTTTCCACTTCACCCTCCTTCATTTTTCACTTCTTCTCTGGCCTTCCCCGCTTCCACCTCTCATTCTTTTACCATCGCTTGTACTTAACGCTTCCGCTCTTGACACTTAGCAGCAGAGCCTACCATCCTTAGGAACGAGTCCCTCATAACAACAGCTAGCAGTAGGGCTTACCATCCTTAAGAAACGAGTCCCTTATCACAATGCCGAACATTATGTCCTACCATCCTTAAAGAACGAGTCCCTCTCGACAACACCGAACAGCAAGGCCTACTATCCTTAAAGAACGGCCCAATTTCAAAACACTTAGCAACAAAGCCTGACAGCCTTAATGAACGAGTTCTTCATAACAACAACTAGCAGCAGGGCCTACCATCCTTAAGGAAAGAGTCCCTCTTAACAACACCGAACAGTAAGACCTAACATCTATAAGGGACGAGTTCTCCTCGACAACACCTAGCAAAGGTCCTACCATCCTTAAGGAACGAGTGCCATATAAAAACAACTAGCAGCAGGACTTACTATCCTTAAGCAACGATTTTCTCTCGACAACACCTCTCTTTTGCCCTCTCGCCACGCCATGTCCCTCGGGCCCTTCGGTCATCACATGCACATCTTTTGAATATTCCTCGTTCATCCTTCTGGTCAATGGGGGACTGCTCCTTCTCAATCTGCGCCCATAAGTTGTGGAATGCTCTTCCTGCTGAAATCAGGTCTTCTCCCTCTCTTACCACATTTAAGCGTTTCCTGAAAACGCATCTTTTCAGTATTGCCTTCTCCCCCTCTAGAATTTACATTTAATTTCCATTCTCATCTCAGCACAACGTGCGCTCTGGGAAGACCTCAGGCCTTGAACAGCGCATTACAAAAGACATTATTATTATATAATCGTTAAGGAACGAGTTCCCTCTCGATAGCACCTATCAGCAGGGCTTACGATCCATAATGAATGAGTCCCTCTTGACGACATCAAACAGGAGGGCCTACCATCCTTAAGGAATGAGTCCCTCTTGGCAACACTGAACATCATGTCCTACCATCCCTAAAGAACGTGTCATTCTTGAAAACACCGAACAGCAGGGCGTACTTTCCTTAAGGAACATGTCTATTATGACAACACCGAACAGCAAAGCCTATCATTGAATCAATCGGTCGGCTTCTCATAGCAAAATAAGCCTCTTATCACTACTTATGACTGCCCACATTTCGCCTAACTTCTTCACTTTCTTTGCGAACCTTCTTTCAAAACCTTTGGAGCAATGACGCAATCTTTACTTACCTGTTTTTTAAAGATAAATAATAAATTTTAAGAAGGATCATTAAAGAAAGTGATCTCATTCTGAGATTTATTGTTTGTTTTCCAGCATTATTATAATTTTCTGTCGTCTTGGTTCATATAATATCGATTAATCTGTTAAAGTTTGATGATAATTCGCGATATGAATTCAAATCCCCTCTAGTCGCAGTTGATCCTGAAGAGAATCTCATATTTGTATTATGATGAGCAAAACAATGAACACATTCATGAAAAAATCGAGATATATACTGGTAACAATAGTAATATGCGATTAACAATGGATATATTTATACTAATAACAATAGTTATGTATGAGTAACGATGGAGATATATACACGTAACAATAAAGCTATACTCGTAATATCGGGGATACGAGTATTAAGAGTATAGAGATGATTTACACTGACACTTGAGAGATATACTATGACAATATATATATATATATATATATATATATATATATATATATATATATATATATATATATATATATATATATATCTGTCTTACAATCTATTGCATGTTTTCTGATGGGGAAATACTCTTTATTGCTCAATGTTTTACCGGTTCTATAGCTTAAACCCATGTGAGAACAGTATCTTGCCTCAAGAGAACGCACCGTGCTTCCTATATAGGTCCTCTGCTTACAGCTAAGTCAATTAAGTTTATATACCATGCACGAACTCAACGGCGCGGCAATACCATCCTTTACTCTGAAAAGATTGCCAATATTTTTACTGTTAATGAAAATAATTTTAAAATTTATTTGACAGTAAAATTTCCTTAAAATGGTAGATAGACGTTTCAGGAACAGGTCATTAAAAGGGGTGATGTCTGGCAATATGAGGAACCTAATTTCCTTGGGAACATTAAAAGAAGTGGAGGGGTTATATAGCCCGGAGAGAAATTTCCTTAAACAGATCTCGACTAAGGAAAATGGATAGTCATTTTTAACAAAATATTCTTTTAAAAAGTTAAATTCTAAATGCATATTAGGGTAGGTAGAAGACAGGTTAATAAAACCTCTGAAGATGAGCGTTTTAATGGCACAATTCTATATCCTATATCAAAAAAACTAAAGAAATTTAATCCCAGCCCTGTGAAAGTTGGTTATCTAAAGACTTAATCTGAATGCCAGAAGGGATACGGGATAGATTATTATCTAGAAATGGCAAACTATTAGTAATCTCGTTTCTTGGGTGAAAGTAATATTAGGGTGTAAACTATTAATATAACTGAAAAACTCTTTAGAGCACAAACTAGAAGAAAAAACAGCAAAGGTATCGTCAACATATCTTTTATACAGTAGGGGACGGCATTGAGCTGGGCAATCATGGAACATCAAAATTGCAGATGAAAATATTTGCAAAAACTGGCCCTAGTGGACTTTCCATCCCAACACCTTCAATTTGTTGGTAAACGACGTTATTAAAAGTGAAATAGTTGTCTTTGATGGCTAACTGCAATAGTTTCCTGAATGGGAATATTAGTAAATAAGGATGTAATATCGAAGCTTGGGAAGAATAAAGGACATAACGACTTAAACTTTGTAATTTCAGAAGCAAAATCAAGGCTATCCTTAAATGATTTTCCTGTATTAAAATTTGCTAAATGCACATCCACTCTCCGTATGTACAATATATATATATATATATATATATATATATATATATATATATATATATATATATATATATATATATATATATATTATATATATATATTTATATATATATATATATATATATATATATATATATATATATATATATATATATATATATATATATATATAATTTAAGGCAAAAGTTTAAATGCAAGTCACTGGTGTAAAAGCGATCTTATTTACTCGAATCCAGGTAAATTCAACACTGCAATCTAAAGTGTTCCGAACCCCGAATCAATTTACTTCAGCAACATTACCAAATTGGACACAGAACAAAGGTTGGAGTTACCAACTCACCAGCCACTCTACTCGTCCCTTTGTCAAGTGCTTCAGGCCCCAACTTTCATCCGACCTCATCCCTGATCCCTTTTTGCCATCCAACACAAAGGATCTCTCAACGACCTTTTCTCCGTTCTTACTGATTCTGATTCTTTCTTATTAAAATTCTTTATTTTTTCCTCTGATTTTCTTTGCGAGTTACTTATTGCTTTTGACTTTGAATATTCACAAGTCATTATTTATTTTGTTGTTCGAGTATTAATGTACCAATTGTGAAAAAGGCTTCGATAGTGGAAGAAAAAGAGAGAAAAAATGAGGGAAATGAGAGTGTTCTGCCCTGGTAATGAGGGCATCGTTTTAGTTTTGTTACTCATTTTGTTGTGGTTTTGTTATGATTTATATGTCATAGTTATTTTTCTGTTGTCTTTTAACTTTTCTGAATTCTTCTTGTTCAGTATTTTTATTTTGGTCTACTTCTCGTTGGTGTTTTTTGAGCATCCAAGACTTTATAAGCAATCAGCTTCGCCAATTTACCTTGTAGCTGTCTGCTTTCTTTTGTAATTGTTTATGTTTCTTTTACTTTTCATCTTTCTTCCTTCCGTTAGATTGTGTGTTTTGATTGTTCTGTGCGTTTTTTTTATGTGTATGTCGGTCTTTTGTATCCCTTGGAACAGATCTTACTCCTAGGGAATCTTTTGCTGCGAGTAACTTTATCCCGCATTCTGGCAAGGATTTTTATCCTGCCGCCTGTTCCCTGCAGTTGCATTATGATGCTAACGCTCAATGTTGTCCGGATCTTTTTTGCCCTGTCTGAATTGCAACGTTGACGAACTCAAAACGTTGTGCTCTTTGCAGCCCTCGTGCAGTCGATGGTCGCGTCTTCTAACCTTGTCCATGGAGAGGGATGCGGTGTTCTACACCCGTTGAAGTTTTCTCATTTAGAATTTGTTGTCCGCTTGGGTCACCACGGCATATTTTTGTCGAAGATGAATAGACGAATGAGTGAAGAGAACGCCCGGGCGACCCCATTCGGATCCTAACGCCCCCTTCCCCCAGATCGCATCGTGTTTGGTGCGCCCGTGGGAGAGGGTACGGCGGGATGCCGTAAAGGGGTAGAAGAAGAAACATGGATGAAAAAAGAAATCAGTAGGAGAGAAAAGATTGATCTAAATTGACCTTCTTCCTGCAAGCAGGGCGATGGAAGACAAAGAAAGGTACATACCATTATTAGGACCTACTGATTTACGTGGAATCCGATCCACGGTCGCTATTTTTTTTCTATTTATCGTTCGTCATTCAATTATCCAGTGGCTCTGTACAACTTCTCCCTAGTTTGCGGGAGAGCCGCCAATCTCTGTCACTCTCTCTGTTATTCATATTTTTTCTTTATACTCTTTAATTAGGTTGACGGGTGATCCGTTTCATCTCTGTTTTGTTTTCATTCATTCACTCCTGCATTCGGTGTTATCTCTAGCAGTCCTGCCTTTATGCTTCTGTGTTTGAGCTTTTGCCTAATTTATTTTTGTTTCTTTTTGCGTTTATTTGTTTGTATTGAGTGTATGTTTGTTTGTTTTAATTTATTCCTCTCGTTATCACTTAGGGTTACTCCCTTATGATTTCTTTCATTTTAGGCTGTCTCTTCGTTCACGCTTGTTTATTTTTATTATTTGAAATCGTCATCGGTATCATGATATTGGTCTTGTTCGGAATTCCTGATCAGTAAGATAAATTTAGTTGAGATAATTGTATTAGCTTGTTCGGAATTCCTGATCAGTAAGATTGTCTTAGTTGAGATAACTGTATTAAGTTGTTCGAAATTCCTGATCAGTAAGATTGTTTTAGTGCAGATAAATGTATTAGCAGTGAGTTCTTGTCGTGTTTGGGTTTATGTATTCCTATTTCGGTATTCGTAGTTTCATGTGAGCTGGGTCTAGTTTTTAGACCCTCTCACGCTCTCTGTAATTCAATGGCCCATAATTCCCCCTCTGTTTTATATTTATAATTTGGAGGGGGGTGGAGAGGTGAGCCATTGTTTACTGTGGATCGTTTCAATTGTCCTTCGTTGCCTGTGTGGTATGCCTCTTGTTCGCTTTGGTCACACCAGCCTTGTACCTTACACTTACAAAATATTTGAAATTATTACGGTGTAAGGTGACGCAGTCGCTGGGCAAGATTTTGATTATGTCGTTGAGGAGTAACTCCTCAATAATATCTTGATCCTCTTGACCCCTCTTCCCCTCGAAGGCCCATTTGCATGATAATTCACGCACGGCTTTGACCACATCCTGTTGCCTGTTCCCCCTCGGTAGGGGGTATTTATCGGTGATACTGACTTTGACTTTAAGGTTGAGGTCTGCTGCTTCAATCCTCGTAATGCTGTTTTCCACGTCTATTTTCCTTCCTTCTTCTTCTTCTCCTTCTTATTCTGTATTTCATGTTTCTCTCACGGATCCAGTTTCGTTTTACTTTCATTTTTTTTATTTTCTTGATTTAGGTTTCTCTCCTCCTGTTGGCTTACTCATACTGAGGTTTAAAATTTCTGAGAAGGGTGGGTTCTCAGGAAACCACATATTCTTTATACTATTTTTCACCAGCATTGTATTGAGAGCTTTCTGAGAAAGTTCCTGATTTCCCTATGTTCATTACGTGCGCGTATAGTATGCAAGTAAGAAGCCCCATTGAGGACTCAATGACAATGGCAATGGCAAGCCATGGCCATTTTACGTTGTGGCCCACCGCAATTGAGGCATTTTTGTTCGTTGGTTGGACACAGTCCTTCCAAAAGTGCCTTTGCTGGCCGCATTCATAGCAGCTTTGTTCTTTTTCTGTACAATTATTTCGTGTATGGTCCATTTAATAGCAGTTGAAGCCCATCTATATGTTGACGTGCCTCTCACTTTCCATATTATGTGGTGAAATCCTCATGCCTTACCACGGCAAGGTAGATGAGCCTCGTTTATATCTCATAGTTTTTAAAAATCCTGAAAATTAACACTGTATTTCAAAACGTCAGCATCCTGATATCAATAATGTATAGGACAGGTGAATCCTAGCGGATATTTTATTTATTATAATATAATTACATAAAATAAGAAGTGGTTATTGATCTACTTAAGAAAGTTTAATGCTCTCTTTCACCCTCTTTTGGATCTATAAAGGCGTGGAAAAGAAGTATGAGATTTATAAGACCTGCAAAAGAGAGCAGAGAGAGAGAGAGAGAGAGTACCAGTTTGTCATGGAGCACTGGGATTAGGAGGGCGGACTACTTCGCCAGGTTTAAGTTGTAACAAGTTCATTACCCCCTGTTACACCGCCTCTCTCCCCTTTGCAAGGCAGAATTGTGGTGAAGCTGGTTTATTTCTGCATGCACGAAATAGTCTCAAAATTGGATTTAATTATCGTGAGTGATATGATTTAACTGTTTCGTCATGTTGTGTATGTTTCATTAAAATGCAAAGGAACTAAATTCCCGTTTAGAGGATGAAAATGAGACAGCCTGAGATCGGCTTTACGAAAATTAGAGCAAAATCTCTTTTGATAACTTCTCATTTTTGGATAACTTTTATAAACAAAAGAATGAGGATACGTTTTCTTTAGATAAAGGATTGAGAAAGCTCTTGTTTAGAGGATATGAGTATTTATGAAGAAGACCATATTGTAAATACGCCAGTGGTTTCAATTCGTAACTGTAAAATCAAGTATATCATTGTCTGAATCCAACCGGTATTTAAGAAAATGGCCCAAACACCTTTAAAAGGGGAATAGAATCTAAATCTTTCCTGATTGTTGAATCCACAACAAACACGAACAGCAACACATATGGCTGAAGCTCACTCAAGAGCTGATCCTTGTCGCACTTTATTCTTTTTTTAATTATTAAAATAACTGTAATTATAGCGAAATAAATCCAATTCCTAACATTTGGTCAGCTCCCAGCAAACCTTTTCAGCCTTATCCCTGGATCGGACTGAAAAATATCGCTTTCCATTAATTGAACAACATCCCCTCCTTTCCCCTTCCTCGCCTAATCCCCCGAATCTGCTGCCATTCTTGTGTTTACTGCTGGAGCGGCAGTCTGCGATCTAGGTTATGAAGATGGTTCTTGTTTGCAAACCGTCTCTTGTCGAACAAGGACCCACTGGAAGATTTATGCGGTATCTTTTAATCGCCCGATTAAGAGGGGAATGGATGTGGTGTCTATTTTGTGGTTTCTATTGAGATATATTCGACGCCGGATGGTGGGAAGCAATAGGGGCAAATATGAGAGTTCTATTTTTTAACCAAGTCGCACACGCCAAGGCAAGGCTAAAAGATAATAGGAGCTTAGAAAGAGGGTAGATAAAAGGATCGAATGACGTTAAAATGTGTGGAAGGGTAGTCAGTTACTTCCTGAACGAAAGACTTTATGAAGGCCTGTAACGAGGTAAGGACCTGAGAATCTGGTTTCAATCTTGCGTGTGGTTGCCCAGAATTTTAATGAGGTCTTGAATTTTTTTAGTGTGGAAAATATTAAGTATTTTTCTACAACCATAGAATCAGAGACACAAAAAGGAGAAATGAGAGAAAGCAGAATTTTTTAAAAGGCCAGAGGTGGAGAGGGAAAAATAGGGGGTATCTTGGGAGGATACTTCCTCTTGCTAGCATTTTGGCGTTTTCTTAGGTGTCCCTGGAAGTTCGTTCATTCGTATGAATTAATGTTACTTTTCTTCCTTCCCCTTCACAGATCCTCTATCTTCTGTTCCTTCTTTTCCATTTTTTTTTTAATTTTCGCAATTCGAATCTATTACTCCGAAATTATGATAATTGATGTGAAGAATTATGAGGGAAATATCCAAGAGAGACAACTCAAGCTGGGTGATATGTATTATATTCGATCAAAAGGTTTTTGTGTCCTAATTAGTGAACATGATTAGACTAAATCGCTTTCTTTACAATGCTAGAAGTGTTGCAATATATTTAATCTTTTTAAGCGATGTTATATGATCCGATTTTATGAATAAGGTCAATTTTACAGACTAGATCTTCAGAGATTGTACATAAATGGACTTAGCAAAGAAGGAAATGTTTGCCACCGACATCTGTGAGTACGTTTTTGAATTGGTCGCTAGCCGTCGACTCCCCGAAAATAGTGTTGGCTTTCAAAACGTTAAAAATGTGGAATTAAGATAAAAAACTACTGTCTTCTTACTTTTATTTATATAAGAGTGAGGAAATTAATAATAACTAAGTAAAACACCAATCGATCATAGTACACCTTTTGCAATAAGGAAAAGCAGCACTTTTTGGTAGCCAAAAATGTAGCGATTCTACATAAATTCTACAGTTCTTACAACATCTGAGGTTTTTGCAATATATTAAGCGTAATTGAAGATTTAGTGATAAAATAAATAGCAAAGGTAATGAAATGTTTATTTATTTTAAACAACCAAAGAATTATTTTTAACTAATGGAGAAAAATCTAAACAAGGTCAAAAACCTAAGTCGCGTGGTCTCAATTATTCTGACTTATGACCTTATGACCATATGACCTTCAAAACTTTCAGCAAGTGAGTCAATCCGATCCATAGTTAGTTTTCTTTTAATAATTCCCGGACTAACCTCGGAAGGATCTAGGCAATTATATCATTCGAAAGAGAATGTAAAACACCTTAAGGGTTTCAAATTTCATAGTAAATTATAGAGTCGCACGCGACTACAAAAATCAATGTTTTGTATAAGAACTTTTTATCTTTATCATTTCTGAAACTGATTTTTCTTTAAATTTGCTACAGGGATTCGACGCCAAGCAGCTTCCATTTGTTCCCAAAGCATTTTTTTGACCTTTGCCAATTCACACGAGTAAATTTTCTTTTCAATTTTGCGATTTAAACTTTTTAACGGAACCTTTTCAATACCAAATAAAAAAGGAGTTAACTACTTGTCAAAGAAGGCATTAAAAGATGTGTGGCTAGATCGAAAAATTGCTGCAGATATCGAATGCACAATAATTACTATTTAAAATACACTCTTGGCAGAGAAAAAGAAATTAACATTTTCAAACAAAAAAAGAGGAAAGGAACGCCCCATAAAGCTTAGAGAAAGCGCTTAAGTATCTTTTTGTAAACATCCTTCGTAATAGAGGAAAAAAAAGCCCGTCAATTAATCCTGAAAATAAAAAAGTCTCAAGATCCTCTATTTCGAGAAGACTATTACCACCTCCAATGCTTCATAGTTGCAACAATGGACTCTGAATTGTATCTTTTATTTTGTCTTCGTCTGACATACTGCCTTTTTTTTAGCCCAAAATTTCAAATTTGGACTAGTCTGTCGAAAGAACTTTATCGACTGCCCAAGCTCTATATATTTTTTTCAAATCAATATAATTAATCGCCTTCAATTTGCAAAAAAATACAAAGCTCGGACAGTCGAGCAGTGGGTGGAAGTTATTTGGACAGACTAGTCAAAATTTGAACTTTTGGGCTCGAAAAAAAGGCAAAATGAAAGATATAATTCAGGATGCATTGTTCCAACTATGAAGCATGGGGAAAGGGGAAGTCGCAATATTATTGTTTGGACATGAGTTGGTATTCAAGGAAATGGTGACCTGCAAAGAATTCAGGGGAAAATGGCCTAGAAAATATACCAGCAAATTCTTATTCGATATAGTGTACCAAGTGGGCTAAATATTATAGGTCAAAGGTTTTACAATCAACAAAGCAATTATTCTAAACACACCTCAAAGCTCTGCAAAATGTATCTAGACAAAAAGGAAGCATCTGGAAAACTTAACATCATTCATTGGCACCCATAAAGCCCGAACCTAAATTATATTGAACAACTGTGGGATTTTATAGATCAGGAACTTGATAATTCAACATTACCTCACAAGAAATGCTTTGGTAACAAATAGAAGCTGTTTGGTGTAAAATTTCATCAGAAACTCTAAAGAACTCAGTCTCATCAATGCCAGATAGAATAAGAGCTGTGATTAAGGCCACAAGGATTTCATACCAAATATTAATTTTCTTGCTATTTTGTTGTGATTAGTTAACCAAAATTATTCGTTATTGCTTAGATAAAATTAATAAACACGCAGAGAGAGAGATGCAAAAAGAGAGATAGATAGGTAGGTAAATAGATAGATAGTTATTTCAGGTATATACCTCCCACTGTTGAGAGAAACACTTTATCATCTTTCTATATTTTTGTCGATTTTGTGCAATTTGTTTCCAATTTTTAGAATATTTTTGAATATCATCTCTCCATCTTGTTTTTAGTCTTCTTTTCGGTCGCCTTTTACCAACTGGAGTCCAATCAGTAATTTATGTGGTCCATCTATCGTCTTGGAATCTTACCACATGGCTTGTCGGGCTTCATTTTGGGTTTCTTAGAGCTTGCACTATATCCTGAAGTTTGGTTTGTCCAAATATCCAAGTTGGCTGTTATTTTCTTATGCTTAGTTATTCCCATCACAATACGTTCATGAGGTCTTTGTGTTGTTATAAATTTTAATCTAAGATTTTACGTCAGGTTCCAAGTTTCTGGTCGATAGGTCATAGTTGAGATTATGCATTGGTTTTCAGGGACATGCATGACTCATTATTATCTTGCCTAACCTTTGCATTAAAGTCTCCCATGACAATGAAAAATGGGCTTTGTTTTTGTTTAGGCTTGTCTTGATGTCATCATAGGATCTATCTAATTCTTCCACCGTACTAGCACGTGCCAATGCGTACACTTGAACTATTTTGAGGTTGGAGGATGTACTTCTTAGAGAAGGTTTACGTAAACTACTCTTTCCGATTTTCGCAAACTAATCTTTGATTTCCATCATAATCTAAGCCATTTGGGTGCTAGAGTCACTCAAATCTATCTCAGACCGATTTATTTTTATTTGGGGGGGGGGGGAGGAAATGAGACAAAATGTTCGATTATGGGTTCGCAATTGTTTTTCATGTCAGAAAGCCAAGGTGCAACGACACACAAAACAGCCTTTCACACAATTTACTGCACCAGAATCCAGATTTCACACAATTCATGTGGTTTGAGTCAGTGCTTTTTCCTGCAACTCAGGAAGGCTACAATATCTTCTTACAGTTATATGCCATTTTTCCAAATGGAGTGAGGCATACCCTTTAAAAGACATGACATCAGAGTCTGTGGTTGACGCCTTTTTCACTCATTATATCTCAAGATTTGGTGCCCCTGGTAAAATAATCTGATAATGGTCTTCAATTCCATTCAGGATTATTTCAGAAAATTACTCAAACTAACTGTATAGAACTCCCTTTTACATCGCAAGCGAACGCCAATGGCAACTATGTACTAAAAAAAATTGACTACATACACTAAAAAGCGCTATATTAGCTAAAGGAAACCCAATGATTGGTTAAAAGATTTACTCGCAACTCTGCTCTCTATTCATAACAATCCGAATCAAGATGCAGGATATTGTCCCGCGCAAATTGTTCAAGGCACACTCTTTCGATTTCCAAGGGACTTATATCTCACCAGAAGCACAAATCCTTTATAGTAAAAACAAAAATACAACAACATCAGAGCCATGAACTCACTTACCCCAATAACTTCGATGCCTCTTTTGAAACAAAATACGTTTATTCCGAATGAGTTTGACACTTCAACTCATGTTTTCCTTAAAGCCATACAGATCCGCCCCAGTTTTTCAGCACCATACAAGGGCCCATAAAAGCTTTTAAAGAGACATAAACAAGGACCAAATGGCCCTTTGAATGCACACATTCGCAATCTCAATCAGGCACATTTTATTTCCCCCACAAATTCTACCACAAATGGTACCTCTAGTCTTTCAGTGCTAGACCAAGACGCCCTTCCTCCCAAATGTCTAACACGCTTCCTTAGATGGAATTTAAAAATTAACACTATTCGCTTCATACCACCACGCACACACTGAAATCTACACTATGAGCAAACTGACGTCCTTAACCATTTATCAATATTTTCTAATTTTAACCAACCGGAGTACGTTTTAAATTTTGTGATGATTTGATGGGCGAGACAATTTGTGTTGTGCTTATGTTCATTCCATTATAATGTAAATTTGTTTATAACAATTCGATTTATAATTCTAAATCCACTAAAATGATTTAAATAAGTGAACCGTCTCATCATAATTAGCATTTGCTCTGTAAATATTGGATTTCATTATCCTGTATATCTATTTATTATAATCATTATTTTACATCATCTTTTATCATATTTTTATTTTGTACAGATGTTCAATTTATACTTTTAACCATTTAATTTTCAAACCCAATATTCATTTTTTTTCTAGCCAGCTGAGATACTCGGACCAAAAGTTCTATCTTGCTTCAATCATACTTTTATTATTCCATTTACCATACTAATTTACTATCACTATTATATATATTTTTTACTCAATTATATAATTTCGATTGAATTATGTCATTATTTTAATTCCAAAGTCCTTAATTGTTGCTTTTATCTTATTTCATATTTTTTTCAATTTAATATCTATTATTAAATATTGTGCCGCATTACAAATTTAAATACATGTGTTCATTCAGAAGCTGGGTGATTCTATAGTATGACTACATACTTTAATACTACAAGACTACTTTAAGACTACAAACTTTTATAGACCCGATTTTGCCAGTCACAAATCTTGCGACCGGCCATGAAGATTTCCGTCTCATTACGGTCAAACATATCCATCCAAAATCACAACATCCTCGGTCACACCACACTGCCATTTAACCATTTCTTTCTATTTATTTATTCACCTAACTCACTAGACATAATATCCTCTTAAAAAAGTTTACCAAACTACCTCTCGACTTATTAACAATCCTTTTCCCAGCAGCTATATCTCTTGCTCTCTATATCCCAAGGAACACACACAAATAAACACTCGTCCACATTCAGACAACACCTCCTCCCTGGAAAAACTGGATTGGTGAAAGCTGGTCACGCCCACTTTCTTAAAAAGATAAAAACGAATTTAATTGAGCGAGAATGATTTTTATCCAGTCAGTCAGTGCATTCATTATTCAGTATCCATTCTCACTTATTCATACGTGTCATTCAACTATACTCCATTCGACTAGCTTCATGCATGCAGTTTTCTTAACTTCAAATCACGTCACGGACAGATTCTTGACTCACTAAGAGTCTGCTCTATTATCCTCGACTGTCGCAAAGTTATCAATCACTCGCTTAAATCACATTCCAAATAAAGTTATTTCTATGAATTGTTTAAAAATCCATAAATCCAGATATGATTCTTAGAGAAGACCCTCCTTGTTCCTGTAGAAGTGTTTACCCTGCCACCCCAAAACCATCTTCTCTCTCTCTCTCTCTCTCTCTCTCTCTCTCTATATATATATATATATATATATATATATATATATATATATATATATATATAAATATATATATATATATATCTCTAAATATATATATATATATATATATATATATATATATATATATATATATATATATATATATATATATATATATATATATATATATATATATAACCATATTGTACAAGAGAAAGATAAATTTAAGTGTGTCTGAGTGAGAAAGAGAGTGAAAATGAGAAAGGGTGATAGTGAGAGACAAAGAAAGAGAGGGGAAATATGGTAAAAAATCACTTGGAGGTTCCTAGCCTAGAGAGATACTGGGTTGATATGTGCCACTTTGGATGGGTCTTAGTTACTGTGCTTGGTAGCTTAATGGTAGATATGTGACCGGCACGCATGAGTCCCGGGTTCGATTCCTGCCCAGGATTATTCTATGTTTTTCCCTTAACGTTATTCGTGTCTTATCTTGTCTTCTCAGTATGGATCCCTTTCCTTGGGATGTCCTTTGTTCTCTTTGCTCTTTGTTTATGTCTTCAAATATCTCTTTCTCGTGCCTTTAAAAAATCCAGTTTCTTGTCTCATGTCCTCATTAACGTACAATCTCTCTCGCTATATATATATATATATATATATATATATATATATATATATATATATATATATATATATATGTGTGTGTGTGTGTGTGTGTGTGTGTATAAACGTCTGATTAGGAGGAAAAGGAGGGGTGTGTAGAAGTTGCCATAATGGGCGTCTACCTGTTAATGAGTTTCTTAATAAGGCAAGTGTAAAAGGAGAGGTGTTTTTTTTATGGTCGAAGAATGAGGTGAATGGGAATGGTGTTTTGTGGCCGTTCTCGTGATCTCGTTTGCGTGGAGAGGAGGAGGAGGAAGGGAGGGAGGAGAAGGGAGGGGGGCAAAGATGATTAGTCCATAAGGGGCGGCTTCATTTGACTCCTTATTAATGGGCCATTAAAATGACAGGTTTGCAAGAGCAACCGCGTTTGGCCTGATCAAATGTACTGCATCAATCTTGCAAAATATTTCACGATTTATGACGTCTCCAGACTTATATATATATATATATATATATATATATATATATATATATATATATATATATATATATATATATATATATATGATGAAAATTAATGCAATATCGCAAGAAAAGATGAGGAATTAAACCTTATTCTCCGAAGACAATTTAATTCAGAACAGTTTCGGTGTATCTCACACCCTTTTTCAACTGACACTGGATAGAAAATATAAGAAAAGTGCTTACAAACATAACACAGGGTCAGGTCGTGAAAGATCCCCTCTTTTTTCTCCCAATCCCCTACTTGTGGCTAATCAGGGGGAGGGGGAGGCCTAAACATATTGGAGGGCTGACATTTTACTATTTTGTTTATTTGCTTTCTTATTACAGGATTAAAAGAAAATTGACCCTCAGATAGATTTAAATTAGGAACTGACGATATCAAGCTCGATTCTACGATTCTTCTCTTAAAATAGTTAGGTGATTTAAATACCATTTTACTTCCATTGAAATCGATCGTATGATTCTTGTCTCTAACATGGCAAAATATTCCACTGCTTTGGCTCCCCACTCTAATATCTCTTTTGTGTTCATACAATCTCTTGTCTAGATTTCTCCTCGTTTTGCCTATATAAACTTAATGGCAATCGTTGCATGGTATTACATATACTCCTATGTTAATATGTTCTTTGGGTATCCTGGCAATCATCAATTGGTTTAAGGAATTATTATATTTAAAGGCTAGATTAATACCCGCTTTTCCAAATATGTCCTTTAAACTATTTAATTTATTATTAAATGGAAATGTTATACATTTGTTAAAGTCATTAGTGCGGGAAGGCTTATTACACAGGAATGTTTTCCTAGCTGCAAAATGGGCCGACGATATGAATCAATCGGGGTAATACAAATTAGAAAAAATGGTCCTGATAATGACAATTTCTTCATCTAAATAGGAAGGATGACATATTTTGTATGCTCTAAGGAAAAGGTTAGAAATTACCGATTTTTTAACAGTATTATCGTGAAACGAAAAATAATGTATATAGGCATTTGAGTGGGTTGGTTTCCTATACACGTCAAGTTTTAATTCATGGTGATCTTTATTAATGAGGACATCTAAAAGGGTAATCTATTATCATATTCCCATTCATGGAATATTTTGAGACTGAACTCCTTCCCACAATTTCTCCCCCTAACTTTATATGGTTAAGGTACATTGACGATGTATTTTCTGTATGGCCTAATGGCTATGATTTTGATACCTTTTTTAATAATTTGAATAATTTGCATGTCTCCATCAAATTTAAATATGAATGGGAATATGATAATAGATTACCCTTTTTAGATGTCCTCATTAATAAAGATCACCATGAATTAAAACTTGACGTGTATAGGAAACCAACCCACTCGAATGCCTATATACATTATTTTTCATTTCACGATAATACTGTTAAAAAATCGGTAATTTCTAACCTTTTCCTTAGAGCATACAAAATATGTCATCCTTCCTATTTAGATGAAGAAATTGTCATTATCAGGACCATTTTTTCTAATTTGTATTACCCCGATTGGTTCATATCGTCTGCCCATTTTGCAGCTAGGAAAACATTCTATGTTAATAAGCCTTCCCGCACTAATGACTTCAACAAATGTATAACATTGCCATTTAATAATAAATTAAATAGTTTAAAGGACATATTTGGAAAAGCGGGTATTAATCTAGCCTTTAAATATAATAATTCCTTAAACCAATTGATGATTGCCAAGATACGCAAAGAACATATTAACATAGGAGTATATGTAATACCATGCAACGATTGCCATTAAGTTTATATAGGGGAAACGGGAAGAAATCTAGACAAGAGATTGTATAAACACAAAAGAGATATTAGAGTGGGCAGCCAAAGCAGTGGAATATTTTGCCATGTTAGAGACAAGAATCATACGATCGATTTCAATGGAAGTAAAATGGTATTTAAATCGGCTAACTATGTTAAGAAAAGAATCGTAGAATCAAGCTTGATATCGTCAGTTCCTAATTTAAATCTATCTGAGGGTCAATTTTCTTTTAATCCTGTAATAAGAAAGCAAATAAACAAAATAGTAAAATGTCAGCCCTTCAATATGTTTAGGCCTACCCCCCCTCCCCCCGATTAGCCCAAGTAGGGG